>JAWLRI010000560.1:1944192-1957015 GCA_034781795.1 Crypturellus tataupa
GAGACATGCAGCTCAAATCAACTCACAGTTACTTTGCAAGTTCTCCAGTGACGAAATCTGTGCACTGAATTCTGATAGGGAAAGAGCCAGAGACACTTACATGCACTACAGCCCCAATGGTCACGACACCAAGCACCAGATGCCAGCAGACATCGCGCACGCGGGTTTAATGGGCGCGCATGCAACTGCGAGTGGCACATCCACATGCATAACACAACACGTATTCAAGGTAAGCAGCAGCTGAATACTGTAGTAGGATTAGTAGAATACAGTCTAAATTAAAAGTAAATAAACAGGAGTAATCCAAACAAGCTCCACTTGAGCAGGCCTAAGCAAAACTTTAAATAATTGCACTCTTTTAAAATAGTAAGTTCTGCAAAATACATACAGTACATCATACACATCTTACTGTTAGAAGCAGAGTTAAAACAGTGCATTTTTTGCAGTTCTCACAGGTTTTGTGGGTTTTTATATACAGATATATACTCAGATACTTTTTTTAATAATATTCTTTGCTTGCTTGCATTGTCTAGTATATCTGTGCTCACAGAGCAAAATCATTAAAATTGCTATATTAACATAAAGGACAATTGTTAAATGAAAATAAGTTATTGGAACTAGTGCTCTACAACTTATTTGCGTCAGGCTGGATTTTGGAGGACAACAAAATATTACTAAACTCTAAAGATACTTAGAAGAGAGTAATTTGTTTATGATTTTTGAATTCTATTTTATCAAATAAAGTTCAAAATGAGCATGAATTGGGTCATCTTTACTTCTATAAAAATAGAAAGGAGATCTATTCGTGTATGATTCTATCACCTGATTATACTATGAGATTATTAATTGTAAAACTCACAGGTGTATGCCTTTACAATAGCCATTAGGTCACAAAACACAAAGTAATTTGGCAACAACAAATGTAATCTGATTTTATCTTAGGTAATGAGAGCTTGTAGAAATAAATTATAAGGAAAAACAATAAGCAAAAAATCATAAGGGAAAAAAGTCATCATACTGGAAATCTGCATCTCATCATACCTTCTTTCAAAAAGATAAGACACTCTTTCATTAGTAGCGCTTATTTTTTAAATAAGCTACCCCCAACTCCAGATTTTTTACTATTTCATTCCAAACTTTCCAATTGGAATATCTTATCCTCCAACAGGGGTGCTAGGAGCCTCATTGTTCAGCACACAGTATAACAGGATGTGATACACAGTTACAAGATTTTGACATAACAAGAAATTATTCTGATTCAAAACTTGCCCTTTGCCTACATGTTATTCCTGAATATGTAAACTCTAAATAAATAAATAAATAAAATCTCCCAATTGCCTCTATTCGGGTAGCTGAGGATCTTGTTGGGAAGTCCAATCTGCATCACTTGCCAAACAGGATGCTCCCAAATGGCAAGTTTTGCTCACAAAATGGCAAAGATTTGGTTCATCAGTACAGAGCTGCCCAATATATGGATCAAATATAAGACCCACAGTCATATGGGAAACTAATACTTCTTTTGCTGAACAGTTTTATGAGGCATTCTCAATTTAAGTATATGAAATTTAAGTTCTTCACATACAGCAACATTAAATTTTATCAAAATCATCCTCATTATTACAAAGTATTTTGAAAACAATCAAGGATGACAATTTAATTAGGGTGATATATCTTGTAATATATCTGTTCCCTAGAGAGTAAATAAAATCTAATAAATAATAAGTAAATTGATCTCAAAACTGAAAATATAACTATGTTTTGAATTATTAAGCCCATAACATATTCTTATATACTGATTCAATATTCATTTTGTAGGTCATCTCCCCTTCCTTGTGATACAAATTCTCTAATTCTTCCAGAATTATTGTTAGAATGTTCTCCAAGACGCATCGCTTGGAAAGATTGATTTCTAAAATGAAACATAAAACTTCAGATTAAAAATCACTTAAAACATTTTCAGGATGAAGTCCAATATACCAGCAGCTCAAATGAAAAGGAAAGTTAGTCACTTCAGGCAAAGTCAAGAGTTTTGCTTGTTAAACAGAAAGCTAGCAATGTGTAAAACCATTACACCAATTATTCCCCTTATTGGAGTAACAGGCAGCTGGGTACACAAAAGGCTGGTGTCCAACAGCTCTATGCACTCGCTCTATTTGGAAGACTCAGTTAACTGTGTAATCCTCAGTTCACTGCATAAATACCCCTTTGAA
The DNA here is from genome assembly GCA_034781795.1 of Crypturellus tataupa. Classification (NCBI taxonomy): domain Eukaryota; kingdom Metazoa; phylum Chordata; class Aves; order Tinamiformes; family Tinamidae; genus Crypturellus; species Crypturellus tataupa. The sequence goes on from JAWLRI010000560.1 coordinate 1,946,403, forward strand.
AAACAAACAAAAAAGATGTTTTACTGCAGTGTCGTTCATCCACTGTGATTTTCTTTAGCTCTCTTTGTATAATAAATTACATTCTTCCTTAATATGAACAGCGCAGTATTACCTGTGTAATGTAAAGAGAAAACAAACCTTTTTCTATTTTCCCTATTAATGGCGTCTTGTATAAAAGCATAATATTTCTCTGCTTTACGACCTTCGACTGTGGGAGGATAACAGAAAAATAGCTTGGACAGCAAAGCTACTACGAAACACTCACACTGCTTTTATCCAAACACACACAAAAATATGTAAGCAAATCTCTTTTCTAGTCTATTGATAAACATTTCAGTTCAGTGGTGCAAATGTGCAACGCATTCCGACTTGTTCAGAAGAAGTTATTGCTTAAATAACAATAATACTTTAAATAAAAAAAACTTCCAAGATATTATCGGTTTCCGTTATTTGTGGAATGTCATGAGGAAAATCAACAGATGATAAAGCCATTTCCAAAACGCCATCTCTGTCCTGTCAAATACCAAACACCTAATTCCAATAATAGACTTCTGGGTCTACTTAGTTAGCTCAAAGAAAAGCAGAAAAAGAACCCTGTAACTACCCATTAATGCTCCTCCTGTTGGGTATTCAAACAAGACGTATCATGATAATGTTTTAGAACATATGTAAGCAATCACATGAAACTCATATAGCTGATCACATTCTTATTAAAAAAATAGAGATTAAATTTCAGTAGAGATTTTCTTCAGAATAACAGGGGGTTTTTTCTTGACTTCTCTGATGCCAAAGGAAACCATGTTACTTTACAACCTCTGAACAGGAGTTCACTGTATTTCTACCATAAATGTGCCACTACTGCTCACATCAAAAGCCAGACAAAAAGTAGTAAAATACACCAAACTATATTGTCACAACAGAAATTGTTACAACTGACAGGATCTATAAATCTGCAAGTTATTTTCACTAATAGCTAAGTAGCTAAAAAAAAAAATCAAGATTTATGAGGAATTATAATAAACAGGAATAAAAGACATTTAATTTTGTAATTGGAATATGCTTATGCAATTGCAAAATATCAAATAATACTTCATTACTAAAACCCAAGAAGCACAAATGTTACCTTTTTTAAAGTTTCTTTCTTTTCAGGGTGGAATAGGATTCAAACATTCACATCTGGAGATAGCAGCACTAGGTCCAAAATTCCTTGGCAGTGATGAAACTAGTTTATTGATGTTCTTCCATAACAATCACAGCATTCACCTGCAACTTCACTTGAAATCGCTGAACATTTATGTTCAATCTAGATCCCTCACTATTAACACTTGGAGGATCCAATTTCAAGCAGATTAGGCATGCTGTACTGTATCAGAAATGCTATTTAGCATTCTCTTAAGTGCTAGAAAACCAAATTCGTGTCCAAATATATACTTTCCTCTTACAATGCTTTAAGTCATCCTACCACAGGAGGGCCACAAGAAAGAAAATCTTTGTGAAAATGCTTAAACTTACAACTTCTCTCTGTTCCTCCCTCGGAGCCAAAAGCACCGACAACAAAATGCTCCCCAGATCATGGTCAGGGTAGTGAGGATCTTTCAGACTCAAGGTAACATCTGTTTGCCTAGGAGACAAAAACATAAGCATGTATTTTGATTTCAAGCTCTCATATAATACATCAAAATTTCTGAGTCATAAGTATTAATGGAATAAGCACGTACAGGAAACTACTTGAAAATGATTTCATAAGTTCAGCTTATGTCTAATTTTAAAAATTACAGTCTAAATACTCCTACATAAACACTAAATACAGTAACTCCATGTTAAAGTACTACACATACTTAAGTAATTAAAACTGAACTATAATATTAATTTCAATTAAAAGAGAAGGAAAGTTAATCAAACAGTAGGTGGTAATGCTCTGAATGAAGCCAACAGGAAACAGGAATAAAGTGGTTATAAAACTAATCTCTGTAGGTCCTGTAACAAAGGTTTCTATACAATCAGCTGATATACCTAATATATGGCTTACATTCGTACTACATTAATTCTCTATAATTAAAGGGTTTTTCCTCTGCTAGATTTAAGTGACAGAGGTTTATTGTTATTATTTTTATGCACAATGATTTGCAATTCCACAAATACAAAATTAGCAGGCAAGGAATTACCCCGTTGGCTTGTTTAGGCCATACCTGTTCAATTCTAATGAAGTCAGATCCAAAAATGCTGAACCAATAAAGTTATCTTGAAGTCCAAAGTCATAATCAAAGACCTAAGATGCGCAGGAGATGAAAGAATTTTTTAGCATTAATTTTTTTTTTTAAACCTCATGCATGGTTCTTGAAGCTCAGTTTCCAGAGCTAAATTACATTTCGCAGATGTTTAATCAGGCCTAGCTAAAACTAAGCTGAAATTCACTGCTGTTAAACAAAATTTGAAGATGTTTTTTTAAAGGTCAGAATGTACTAACATGTACTAATGTACTAACATATGGGATATAATACTACTAGTCTCTTTGACGTGAATGCCATCCATTTTATAACAACAGAAAAGGTTTTTATTTTTTAATATATACACAGGCACCAAACACAACCAAAATCAAAATCAACTAAAAAGTTAAAGAAAGAGGTGGTATCATATATTTGTTATTTTGTTACGCATCAATTAATACACTTACAAATTTCACAATATATAAGGCACAAGCGTAGGATATAACTATGAAAAAATAGGTAATTGTAGCACTTACATCAGTCTTAGGAAGAATAAAACTGTATCAGACTAGGTTCTGGAGGCTTTATAAATTTCTAGATATTGTAGATTTTATAACATAAGATGAAAAAATACTAGATAGATGCAGGGAGATATTGACATTTGTTATTCCTGAGTAGCCTGCCTGCTACCTCACGGCCTAGTTGAGAAAGCTGGACAAACATACAGAAATCTAGACTGGAACCAGTGACTAGTAAATTAAATAATGCGAGGTGGATCATGTCTTCTCAAGTCACAGGAATGAACTGACGTAGTGGTGTTGTTTGGAGGGAAACAAACAAAAAAAGGCGAAAAGCAACAAAGAAAAGCAGCGAAAAATTTTGTTTGGATACAGAAATATCAAAAATAGGAAAACATAAATTATGAAAACCAAAATTTTGGGGCAAATGAAACTTCATGATAAATATTGCAAACATGAATATGCTTTCAGCTCTAAGAGTGACACTGATGAACAGCTAGTAAGGAGAATATTTAACTGAGCAGTCTTATCTTCAAGCTCTTTGATTTTGATATAAATATTTAAATACTACACTATGGAAGCTCTTCTCCAGGTAGTTAAAATTGCTCATCTCTTACAAATATATTAATATGCTTAAGACAGAGCATATTAACATATGCTTACAAATATATTAATATGTTTAAGACAGAGAATATTAACACCCTTGGTGAACACTTCCTACAACACTCTTGATGAGCAAATTCACTTGAAGATAGAGGTAAACAGTCATTACATATCTCAATGTTGACAGCACTGCTGTGGGACACAAATGATCGAATATCTGAAATGATCTGAACATAAGTCCCACAAATGCAATCTACCTGAGCACAATACACTCATAACTTTGATATCTAATCACCATCCTACTGCAGGAAGAAAACAAAAGGATAAAGTCTCAGCTTATGTTTCAAAATAGAACTGTTTTCTCCTTTATTATCAAGGGAAAAAAAATTAAGAAAATATCTAATGAAGAATTTCAGATGAGTTAGTCTAATATAATCCTGTCTTAGAATACCTGGAAAAGCAGGTATGTAAATATTCAGACTGTGTGTTCAGAGCACAAAAAGGAAAATACACTTTGTATTGACGGACACAGATTTTCTTGACAAGACAGGAATATATATTCCTATTCCCTTGCAACTTTAATAAAGGTATTGGGTATAAAGAAATCAAAACAGGCAGCTACATCGTAACTGTTCTTCTTCAAATCTGATTCTGTCTTTTTGAGTCCTGGACACAAGTTACATATTAATTCCTTCAAGGTGCTGACATTAACAAGACATTAATAAGAGCAGTAAGTGTCAAACAAAAAATATTAATCGATTTTAACCGTTTTTGATGCACATTATCTGGATAGAATATATGAAATTACTGTAAAAGGCTTCCAAAACAGAGACAGACTCAAAGACTTCCAGTGTCACTGATCTAATTACTCTAAAGTTCCATATTTCAGTTACAAATTCTGTCATCTATTTTGAATTCATATTAACACTCACATGAAGCATTCCATTATATCAGACCAACTAAAAGGAATATATAGATATGACCTAAATTTTTAATAATTCTTAGAGAATTATTGAGCCATGTATGTTCTAACAAGAAGCTAAGACTACAGAGTTTTTTTTTCCCTATAACTTTTTCAGAATTGACTTTTTTTTAAATCTACTTTCTTTTACAAAGTTATGGATCACTTTTGGAAACACATCACCACAAGGCACTCGAGCCAGAACATTCTCCTCCATTCCAGGCTTGTAGAAGAGCCACATGGGTCTTCTTCAAGTACAGGAATTTCTACAGTCCACCTCAGTACAGATAAGTGAGAAACACTAGGGCACTAATACTAATAACTCTGCATACTGTTGGCTTGTCTTTGATTTAATGTGAAGCAACTAGTTCTTTTTGAAGAAATTATGTCTCCCATTGTAAAACTGTTCGCATTTGAATACCAGTCACAACGTATGAATCATGTAACATTCATGTATTGTTACATGAATGAATCATGTAACAATATTTCTATAAAGAAAATGGATGTCATTAACAAAAAGTTTTCTTTGTCCCAAGAACAAAATAAAAATATAAAATAATGGTCTGAAATAAGGAGAAAAAAAAAGTACTTACATTCTCTTTGGAATTTCCTACACCACCACCCAGACATAGTTTTCAACTCTAGAAATCTTTAGTAATGGAATATTACACAATACTTTTTGTCAGTGTAAAGAAATTACAGAACATAAAAATCTTTGAATAACTATTCTGTTCTAATTTCACAGCCAAGCTGAGAGTCTCACCTTTATATACAAAGGTTCTCTGGGGTGCTCTATAAGAATGCAAGTTTTTTCTTCCCACACAGGATTGAGGTTCTTGTGTATTGTCTTACTTCTAAATACCTCTTTTCCTCCAATTTTGAACTTGACATATGGATCACTGGTTCCTGTTAAAGACAAATATAAGGATAGAGCTAATTATATTTTAATAATTAATAGAAGAGAGATTAAATTATCTTGATTAAAACTGAATACAATCTTGTCTAGTAGTCAAATTAAAAACAATGAAGGAGGTGATTAAAATTTTGGTTTGGCTGTCACATTTTATTTTACACATGTGATTACTCAGATAATAGCACATTAACACCACAGAGTGCTTACACTTTTTTTTGTTTGGAATCTAAAGTCTCTTCATCCTGGATGAAATACTGATTGAACCAGTTTTTAGTTAACAATATTGTGCCTTTGACAAGGACTAGGATTTTTCTTGATGCAATCACTAAAAATCAGATTATAAATTCAAAACAATTTCTGTAACATCTGATTACATTGTTTCTTTGAAAAGGGTCAGCAAAACACTAATAACAGTTGCACTGACATCACTGCTACAACTCCCATCAATTTTACTGGGTCTGGGACTCCCACCTCAGTGAGGAAACAATTCTGACAAAACCCTTGATGAGCAAATTCACTTGAAGGGCACTCCACAGTTCCACATGCTCCAGCTGCTGCAACCATACCTGCAGGAGAAGGCAGGAGGCAAACTCCCTGATACAGCCAAGTAACAAGTTCCTGGGACTGGAAATGGATACTAACAACTCACAGGAGGACTGCAACAAGGCAGGGGCTGAGAGCACACAGATTAGCCGCCATGCAGGTACATCCCTATATCTGCTCTACATCAACACTGCTTTCCCCTCCCTCGGCGTTTCGCTCCGGGATTGCTGTGTTGGTGTTACCATGCTGCTGCGCTGCTCCTTAGAGCAGTGCCGACCTCAGCTCGGCACTGCATCCAACAGGGCTAACCTGCGGGAAGACTATGCGGGGGCCCATGGGGTGACCATGGGGAACAGGGAGGCAATAGGGAAGGGAAAGCACCTCCTCGGGGCATCTCCAACCTCTGCTGCCATAACCACTTGTGCCAAATACAAGTGCCCTGCTCCCCCCCCACAAAAAAGGAAGCGTACTCCTCCTCCTCCATAAAAAACCCTCCTTTCCACCCCTTTGCTGTCCTCCCGCTGAGACACAACACGTTTTTGGGGAACCACATTAGGGAACTGATGCAGCAGCTACTTTGCAGCTGGTTCCTGCAGGTTCCTGTTTCAAGCTCAGTCCACATCTCCCAAGGACGACGGCCTTATTACGCTGCTGCCTCCACGGGGGATGAAGGCAGGCTGCCCTTCCAGCACAAACATGGAGCTGCGCCTTTAAAAAGTCGGACGGAAAAGTGTCTCCTCCAAGGCGCTGGATGGGAAGCCAGGCAGGCCCGCAGCCCTCCGCACTGTTCCGTGCAGTCGCGAGATGGCGCTGCTCTTTACCGAAAAGTCCAAATCCTGTGCAAAACTGCCACCGCGCAAAACCGGGATTTTGTGTTTGCCAGGGTTACGGGCCTTCCCTCTTATCATCACCGGGACAGGCTTCCAGCACAGTCATAGATTTGGGCCAGCAACAGAGTGGACTGACTTGGGCCTTAGCTCTTCTGGGGGGCAGCGCTCAACTCGCCTCTCAGCAAGAATTTTGAAACCATTTTCAAAGTTTGAGATCAGCGTAAAACAGTGTGTTGTGAAATACATAATACATATAACGAATATTTTAAGACCAAAATGTAAAAAAAAAAAAAAAAAAGAATTAAAATTTAATAGTCAAATGTACTAGTACAGTGGGTCATCTGTTAAGTTCACTTAAAATATACTTTATATAAATTGGTTTGGATCTCCATGCTGTAAAAGTTGATACAGAAGTGTGTGTATATGTATACATGTCCATACACATGTTTCTGTGTTTTAGTTTCCAACAATGTGAACAGTTTAATATAAATATGCAATATTTGTCTTCTTTTAAAAAGAAAAAAACAGAATGGGATCGCCGGTGATAATAGCTTTCAAAGTGAATACAAGCTACTAACATGAGAACAGAAAAATTCAAAGACCCTTCAGAATGAGCCTTAAATAACCAGACACCTAGTCATAGATTCCTATGACAAAAGTCTCAAACTTTTCATCTGTTTCCTTTCTGTCAAATGATTCCACTGATTACTGATGGATTCAGATGATTCTGGTACACTACGACCTTATTTTGCACAGGTTCACCTTACCTCTAGAAGTAAAGAATGTAACAACATTCCTGTCTCTCTCATGAGTTTACAATCTTCCTTTAGGAAAAAAAAAATAAACAAATAAATAGTGAGCTACTGCTATTTTGCTGAAGGATCATCGCAGCCACAGCGACAGCAATGTGACTTCTTTGCACATGGTGGCAGCCTCTCTTTTCCTAAAAAACACCAGCCTAACAAGTATCTGAAGATGCTGCCAAGAGAAAGCAGCCACTGGTACTAGAGCACTCGCTGTTATTTGATCCTGTAAGCTGGCCACACGCTCCCCTCCAGTCCTGCCAACCCAGCTCACTGGGTTGCATGTGCACGTGCCAAAAGCACCGTCAGGGTGTACCCTCTCTCTGCACACCCACAGCACCTAAAACAGATTTGGCTTTGCAAGTTTGGGCAGAGATTAGGTCTCTTGAGCAGACACAAGAACAGGCAGAAATAGCTTATTGCAAATATATTCAAGATGTTTGTTAAAAATAATATTAAATTCTCTCCCAGAAGCAGAGAACCCCGGTACTGTAATCAGAGCGAAAACATAAGACAGGCAAATTTGGTCAGAATAACTAGAAGATTTGTAGCTGAGAAGTAAAATATAACTGCTCTGTAAATTCTAGACATTCACAACAAGGCTACAAGTTAAAACAACTTTTTTTCCTTAATCAATAAAGTATCAACGAACACAAGGATAACTGAAACTGTGAGACCAAGTTGTAAACATGAAACTGATGTAAAGAAGAGGAAAGAATAAGGCAAAAATCCCCATAATCAGCTACAATATTTGTGCATTTTATTTGATGTGAGAGACACTTAACTAGCCAAGAAGTCCAAAATTCCTCCACTGTTGAGTTACGTGTGATGTACACAATGGGAATTTGACATCCAAATCCTACAGGCAATTTTTAAGAAAGAAATTGCAGGTAAGGAGGCATACTAGTATATAAAAAAGAACTGTATAACTAAGCATAGGGGAACAACATATTAAAAAACAGCAGCCACTCAGTCATCACTTTAGCTTGTATTTCAAATAGTCTTTTTTTTTCTTTTTTTACATTTTATAAAAATAGTGAGCTGACAACTACAGTTATTACACAAGCGAATTATTTCTCTTAAGCACTTAACTCCTTAATACTCAAAATTTCACTAAATGCACTGTTCTTTTCCCACCACAGTCATCCCTCGACTGACTCAGACCTATTCAGGGTAACTTCTGAAACATAATAATAAAGCCACATGCGAGCCCATTCCTGAAAAATAAGAGTGACTTTGCAATTACTGCCACAGAGCCACAGTAGAGTTGTACCACAGGCATAATTATTAAGTTTTTCATCTTCTGCCTGGGAATGCCTGGTCTTTGGGCAGATGAGGAAAACATTTCACAAGTGAAAGCAGAATGGGTCTGAGAAACAGACCGTATTTTCTGCACCCTCGAGCTACTCGGAGGAAAAGAGCAAGCCACTTCAGAGGGTCCTGCTTGGACACAGTTATCATGGCTGCAAGGGGGAGCTGTGGACGCGTGAAGATCTGTATCTACTTGCAGCATCCAGCTGAACAGCCTAAACTTAGCAAATTTCACATTTTTTATTGCCAGTTAATATAAACTTTCAAGTAGTGATTCACCTCTTGAGAAAGGCATTAAATGGCAATTAAGCAAACACTTAGGTAAACACCTTTCCTCCCCACCACACTCGTCTCAGTTACAGACTCTTCGCCCCCCTCACCCTCCCGTGTGCCGGTGCTGGTTTCCACACAGGCTGCCCTCCCTCGAGCCATCAGGCCCCAGCACAGCCAGCGGATCAATCCTGGGCCCGTGGCCCACAGATGCTGCTGGGAGCCCGAGGACATCCTGCCTCCCACCACACATGCGCTATCGCCAAGGCACGAGGCGACTCGCCAAGTCCGGAGCTGCGTGGTGCCTCACTCCTCCCCTCTGCAAGCAGGGCACAAAGTCCTGCCCCAGAGCCAGAAGCCGAGGTCAAGAAAGCTCTGGTGAACCTCCACGAGCATTCAAGCAGGGAAAAGACTCTTCAGCAGCCACATCCTGCTCACCTCCCTTTCCCCAGACACCCCGTTCTGCCTAGGCTCCTGCTTAACCATCAATTAATGATAAGGGCATAGAGACAAGGTAACAGCAGCACCCATGGGCGCCAACCCAGGCCAGCACCTTCTCAGGAGGTATCTCCTCAAATGTGAGCTCCAAAGCAAAAGCATGTGTGAGGCTAACGTCTCCGACTGCCGCAAAAGCCTTTCTTTACTGCTAATAGACTGTCCTTTCACGTTCCTAAGATGATAGCTGTGAAGCTTTCACGTTCCTAAGATGATAGCTGTGAAAGCTATAGGTAAAGCACAGGGTACAATGCAGCAAACTAAGCAAAACAAAAACAAAAAGCATGGGGGAATAAATTTCTTCATGACTGCAAGCAAGCTGGCAAGATAACTCATTTCTACAAGCAAAAATAAGACCAAAGCATGTTATTAAGCAATTCACTCCTGCTGAGAACTATAATTAGCACTGTCAAGCCCTTCTGTTAGCCTTCCATTTTACTTTCCATCTTGGAAATGCCTCACTTCATCTACTGCTCTTAGCAAAAGGAAGCAAATGACTATGGGCATACCACTAGAGTCTGCATGAAAGTGCCCTGTGCACACTGGGCTGATTGGCTCTGTAAACTATCCTCATTGCCGTCCCCGTTCCTCCTTCAGAGGTTCTCATAACCATTAAAGAGAGACAGACATTTCTCACAAAGCAGCTCCTGAGCTTCCCAAGGCCTTTGCACAACATTGCGCCATGGGTCAAGAGCAAACAGCTGGTTTTAATCCACTAGGCAGCAATTTGCTGTGGTTCAGATGACTCTTGGATCATTGCCTATAGCCCTCCCAGAGAAAGAAGAAGGGCAGTAGCCCACAGAATCACAAAATCACAGAATGCCTAAGGTTGGAAGGGGCCTCTGGAGGTCCCCCCTGCACACACAGGGCCACCTAGAGCACGTGGTTTTGAAGATCTCCATAACCTCTCTGGGCAACCTGTTCCAGTGCTCTGGCACACTCACTGTCAAGAAATTTTGTTTAAGTTCCTGTGGAACTTTTGGTGCTTCAGTCTGTGGCCATTTCCTCTGGTTCTGTCACTGGCCACTACTGAAAAGAGGCCGGCTCCATCCTCCTCACTGCCTCCCTTCAGGTACTTATATACACTGATCAGATCCCCTCTCAGCCTTCTCTTCTCCAGGCTGAACAGGCCCAGCTCCCTCAGCCTCTCCTCATAGGG
>JAWLRI010000560.1:1959979-1971377 GCA_034781795.1 Crypturellus tataupa
TGGTGGTTTAAAAAAAATAATTCAAACTAGCTAGCAATGTAAATTCGAGGTAGACTATCTGAATCACACTAAACCTCTATGCAGACACCTGATACAGAATTAATATCCTTAATTAACACCCACCATAAAGGGCACAGTCATCTAAACCAGATGGCTGATACAAAAAGAAGTAACACCATCTAATTAATTCACTTAAAAACAAATTTAGATTAATTTCCCTGAGTATTCAGATATTAAACTTTTCTTTTAAGCTTTAACTTTTTAGGAGGCTTTAATTAAATAGTGTATGGCTTAAGAACCAAAAATAAAGAATAAAAGAAAATTAAAAAAACACACACCACATTATGCCTGCTGTCTGCAGCCTCTGTATTTTCCAGTCTCTAATGAGTCTACAGGACTCTTGCCCAAAGCAAGGCAGGTCCACAGCAGCATCACTAGTTACCGAGAGCAGCTCTCCATGACAGCCCAGGAATGACATTCACACCTCGGTGTGTTATCCAGGCTTACTTTCCAGCATGAGGAAAGAAGTATGCACTCCTCTCCTGAAGGAGACCACTAAAACAGCTCACATGGTGCACAAAAATTGAAAGGTGCTAGTGCTTTTTCTATTACAGTAACACCACAAACCAAGTTGAAGGCCTGATCTTACTAGATACCATTTGATGGAGTGAAGAAGTAGACGATCCCAGATGTTCCTAATTTGTGCAGAAAAGATCACAAGACAATCCTTCTTCAAAAGGACTTGGCTAAAATTTCCTATAAATATCTGCAGAGAACACTCTTTGCTCTCCTTCAGAGTCTTAAAACTTTCCATTGATATGATGACTTCAAAGACTTATTAACAAACTACTTGATAATATGTCAAGATCCTTAGCATTCACTAACAATGTCCCTTCCTGTCTGTCTATTCCCATCCACCTCTGTCTCTGATTTTTAAATCATTGGGAAATTACCACATTTCTTTCCGTACTTCTGTGCCCTGTCACTCCTAGGCTCTGGGACAATGAAAAGAATGAAATATTTCAAGTGGAAAAGAGAACTGGGATTAAAAAAAGAGATTTTTTTTTCCTGATTAAGCCTGTTAATAGAACAGGTTAATGATATGTTTTTCACCTTAATAAATATGAAAATAAGTGAAGGATTTATAAAATATAGACCACAATTGAGCATTATTTTTCTTTATTGGTATCTTCATTATTGCAGATTTTCTTCTTTGGTAGTGAAATAGGAGCATGAAATACTGGAAGAAATTAAACACATTTAGAAAAACAAGCTTATTGTAAATGGCGAAAGCCAGGACCATCTTCTAGCATGTCAACTTAAGGCAAGTGAGACACCCTATATTTGTCCAACCTCTGTGCTTCAGAAGACTTAAGTTTTGAATAGATCCAATTTTAGGGAGCGAAAGATGTGTTAAACTGCCTAAAACTGGAAAAATCTCACTAGGACGAACATCTGAAAAGTTTCTAGGAACATTTCTTCACCTCCTATGATTATTCATATGTTTTTTAATGACAAAGCTATTACAAAGGACTGAAAGCTTAGTCTCAGCAAATATCCCCCCAAACATCCTGCAGTTTACAACATTAGCATGGCATTTGCCATCTCTAGAAAAGAAAGTCAGTTTAACTATTAGTCCATGACACTATCTCATGATGTGAGATTGAATTAAAGGGTAAATAAGTTTCTACAACACTTGAAAGACAAGAAACATAGCCACAAACTCAAAGAAAGGAAAATTTTTGAGATTCATTATTCAATAAAGGCAGTAATAAATAAATAAAAATTCAAGCCTAGTAAGAGCTTTAAATCATCTCAAAGGAAATGTAGCAGTTCTTTCCATAAATCTGTATTTCTGTGCAGTCCTGGTGGGACTAGAGGATCATATTATAAAGAACAACATGGTTTTGGTTTGCCTGGGTTGAACTCCAGCTCTGAGCACAGTTGTTCCTGAAATCATCCATTTTTAGACAGACCAGCTCGGAAATTTTACGGCTCTAAGACCTGACAGAAAACAGAAGAGGCAGAGAGAGAAACAGGCTCAAGATGCAACGTTTCCAGCCATCTGGTTCTGCCAGATCTTAATGACAGAGATTTTTTACTGTTCTTAGCCAGAAGAGCTATTTCCCATCATTGCTATCTTTTGGCCTTCAGCTTATTTATGCAGCAACTGGTAATCACCAAACGCTGTGTTGTAAGGAAGTAATAATATTGATGATGTACAAGCAATCAAACAAAGAATGTTTACAGTAATTTCTTCAACCTCTCACAACAGAACTCCTATTTATTTTGAGAGCTAACATGAATATAACCATAGGAAGCTAGAAGCTAGAAATTACTACATTGGGCAAACATCAGCCAAACAGACGCCAGCACATACCACTCTGACTGAAAACAAGCTAACTTCTTAGCATTCTCCCTAATTTGAAGGCTAGTTCATATTCCTAGGGAAAATTGATTAAAAAATATATAGTAGAGGATCACTAAAGGACCTTTGCTGTGTTTATTTCTAATATCCTTTAAATAAAACTTGCTGTAAATGTTCCTACACAGTACAAAAGCTGGCAATATGTTCAAAGTGATACACGAATTCCACAGCAATAAGAATATCAAGATTTCCTGTTTCAAGACCATTCCTCACCATCTCCCATAATTAACATGGCTTTTTAAAAATTATTTTTTGATTTTCCCTGGAGTTCTTTAAAATATGCATTATTAGATATATCTTTGATTCACCGAAAACCTTCATAATCTCTTTGAAAGAATTTAGTGTAACATCCTTACAGATTCCAACTTATATACTATGTTTCACCCACTGTGAAATCTTGCATACTATTTCAGTTCTAAATATCCAACTTCAATTGCCAACAAAATAACCCAATGACACTTTATTTCCTTTGTAATAAACACCGTTCAAATTCAATATCTAGTATATTAAAAACATATATAATTAAAGAGTTATTTTGATGAATGATCTCATTTAGCAACATAAAAATATCTACCCAAAAGACTTTTCAAGAATAATTTGGCTTCTGGCTACATGTGATATATATAAGTACATATCTTATATCTGGAAAATATATCTTCAAACCTAAGCATATGGTTTCCTTTGGGAAGAGAAAACCAAGCAGATGTTATAAAGCCATTTGAGGTCACAACAGTATTTGGCCAGAAGCAAAAATCTACATTTTCTTACCACAGAGCTGAGATGCAGCTATGACACCATAGCACTGCGGTACTTGAATAGAAAGCTGCATGAACTTAAAGACAGGATTTCTTGAAAACATGAGGTTAAAAAAAAAAAGCAGTTGCATTTCCTAATACACATGCAGGAGCACAAATATTGCCTGTGACAATGGTGACTTTTAATTCCATCACTTGAGAAGACAAATGCAAGATGTCCCCTCTCAAAGAAAGAATGTTCTGTCCCTCCTTTGCTGGGATGCTCAAGAGTGCTATTTATCTGCTAACAGCCATCACTAACACAGGCACTGCTAGCCATGTAAATAAAGTCACAATCTCTCCCCTCCTACAGTCACTTTTTGGGGGGGCAAATTTTGGGATAACATATTTGCAGAACATTCAAGACATAAGAATTAGAATTTGAATTCCTATATCGCAATATGTTCAGCAGCAGATTTCTGAAAAGGTATGTGGAATTTAGTTTAAAAAAAAAAAGGGAACAAAAGGCTAAAATTAAAACTGAATTCTCTTTTACCATGTAGCTCAAGTACTCCAGAGTACTCAGAAATTTCTAGCGCTTTAAGCATAGGATCTGGAAAAACATTTGGAGGAAAGGTTTGTACTGGCTGTAACTGTCTTACAGAAGCAGACTTATCTGAGACAGCTCTGTGACAAATCTCTCAACACTTAACTAACATCTAACACATCTGCCCTACTATGGCCATTTAAACACGTGGATTCTTAACCAAGTTTCCTGTGGGCTTGTGCCATGATTCCTTCCCGACCGGTGACGCCAGCGGGAACACTGCTGCAGCTAAGGGCAGAGTACCCCTGCTGCTGCCTCAGGCCTAAGGCCACCCCAAAGCTCACTGCTTTGTCCCTGGGTGAATGCAGGTATCTACAGAAAAAGAATAGCAGCAGAGGACAACCTTACATATCACCTCCCTTAAAGCCTTCTTAGACACCCAAGAGTTTGGATCGGAGATTGAGGGGATTTAGACAAAAATGACTTCCTAGATCAAATGCCTTCTCTCCCACACTTACCAATCCACAGTTACTTAAACCCATCAAGAGAAGACAAACAGCAGAGGACTATGACACACGTGACTCAGAAACCAGGCAAATTTCATGGATGTGCCTCTAGATCATGAGGCAAAAACATCTGGATATCTATTTCTTAAGTAAAGTCAGCCTGAGCTTGCTAGCATATCAATCTATCTACAGCAAGAACATTCATTATTTTCTTGCAACTGTGAATATATTAGAATTTCAGTTACTTTCCCAGTAATGTAAACAGACACTCTAGGATTTTACTATTGTATTTGAGATCTGAACTGGAGCAAGCAACTTAACCGAGTCAGCACAGAAAAGTTCTGCACAAATTCTTTGCAGTAAAAATTCTACTACAGCTCTCTCTATCACCCAGAATATGTTACAGCAAATCCAAAATAGACTGTGAGACGGATTTATCATGCTCAGCTTGCTGCTCAGGAAAGGGATTACTGACTGATCTACTTTTAAATGCAAGCTGTAGTTGCCCACAGAGAATCACTACAACTGCCAACTGTTCCTGTGGGTCAAAGACTCTTTAGGCACCCTTTCTGTGTCTGAATTGCAGTTCAGATCACATATGTGTGGAATATACATCTTAAACTACACAATGCCAGTCTGATCAACAGATTGACCAACAGATAATGACTGAACTCATCAAATACTTCTTGATTGTTTTTTTCAAACAGACCCCATTACTTATCAATTAGGCAGTCAAATAAATACCTAATTAGCAAGGAAGGCAGAAAAGATCTGCTCAGTTAATCTATCACACCTTTCTTACATTAAAGCATTCCTAAAAAAGCAGCAAATTAGCTAACAGCTGAATTGAATCAGTATTAGCTAAATCTCATTAACTCTCCTAGGGTGGTTAAGTTCCTTTTACTCCGTGCTTCTGGGAGAACCTTTACATAATTTGAAGCAGAGTTTAACTAGTACATTTAAACTTCAAACCTTTAGCTATCTCTCCAACTTTAAGTTTATATGGCAGCATTAACTAATCCATGAGCCAGTGACTTGAGAAATACTAAGGCAAAGTTTACCAGCACGCACTCACCTCCACGATCCCGTGCTGCTAAGTGCTGTCCTCTTCTTAAAGTAATGTCCAGCTGGTACATACCGGGATCCGCAGAGGGAAAATCGGCATTACTAGTCCCAACCGAATTTGTTGTCTAGAGGGAGGGGGGGAAAAAAAAACTCCAGTCACTAACGTTCCTCAAACTTTCAGCTAAGGTATATTTTCTCCTCTGCTGGAGTACAACCAGGAAGGCAAAACCAACCAAGGGCTTATAGCACCATTTGGACTAATAATTTCCTGTACCCTCAAGCCTTCTATTTAAGAGCAATAATTTACTCACTGAATAAAATTCTCTCTTTTTTCTGGCTATTCATAAATGCATTTATGATTTTTCCGGTGACTAATTACTTTGCAAAATGTGTTTTTTTTTCGATTGCAGGGAAAGGAGAACATCATCAAACACAGTTGTACTTCTTTTGTAATGTGTTCGTAGTTTGAGTATATAGATCCAGTTTGCCAGGGCAAAGATAAGACAGGACTCCCATAGCAGTTACTTGTATAAGCTGTAACACGAATAATTAAATAAATAAATAAATAAACAGAACAAAAGGAATTCTCTGGACTACATCAGATCTCTCTTCCAAATGACAGAAGAGAAATGAAATTTCCTGATAAACTTACCAACGTTTGGAAAGTCCCTTTCTCAGTGACTTCTAAATATCCTTTTTGCTTGAAATATCAGATTTAATTTTAAAATTAGAATGACTATGACCATTATATATTCACAGGACACACAGAAGCTTCATATATTATACACACATAGCACAATCACTCCACAATTTTATGCTAAGATATAAATTTTTAACATTAGTGCTATCAATATTTTATTATGTTGTTATAGACCCTCTGTAAGTGTGTGGGGGCAGAAAGCAGCATGATGGGTGTCTGTGTTCTCCAGGCCGTTTCCAAGTCCCACACCACTTCAACAAGAAACTCCTGATTTCATTTCTCTTCCTACTCTCCACATTTTTAAGGATAACAATAAAACTAAATTATGAAGAAAAGGCACAAAATAAAGCAAATTAAAGAGTCTTATATGCCAGAGTCGTGACAGCCTCATGAGACTCTCACAGAAGTCTCCCACAGTCTTCTACTGAATAGCCAGCTCCTCAGTCATCATCTTGTTGCTTCTTTTCCCCTGCTGCTCTCTGAAGTACTGACCACAAAAAGAAGCAAGGTTGCCATAACGGGAACCAAAATCCTCACACCAGTTGTGCAGTGCTTGTGCTTTAGTACAGCCAAAAAACAGCAAACGAACTGTACAGAGACTCAGCCCAGGGGATGATATGTAAGGAGGAATTTGGCTTTGGGAGAAAATAATGAGCACTGAGATTTTCCTTCCCATTTCATGCCCTTCTACATGAGCTTGCTAATATAAAATAAATAAATTGCTCAACTGCCACATCCTACCAAATGACATCAGGAAAAATGTGTTCTCTGTAACCAGAAGCAAACCTCATCACAACCAGAAGTGGCTGTGGCCCAAAACGTTGTTTCACACTGGCTCTTACAGGGTGAGGACACCAAGTCTTCTGATAAAACAAGCTCATGGAAGGATCTCCTGCCCTCACTTTCAGTATCTACACACAAGGTCTTGAACATCCTTTAACAAAAACTTTGATATTCCCATTCGAAAGTGTAAAGGCAATTTAGTAACCATTTCACTTCTACGTAAGTAAAATCTTCCGAAGGAAGACAATGCCTGAATTTATGTCTTTGGAATGATTTTTATTAGCAGTCTTGTCATTATCATACATTAAAATATTCTTCTTAGTGCAATTATGACTAGATTTTAAGACTTGACAATCTCCCATAGAATCCGTATTAATGTGGTTCAAAGGAAACCTTTTGTTTGCCACTACACACGCTGCTGCTGAAGTCACTGCAAACAGTGAACTTCCATGGCTCCGGTCACAATGAAAATGCTTCCTGTGAAGAAGGGCAAGAGAGGGATCTCACTAATGACACTTCTTCTGTTGTGCTCTCGTTTTTAACAGATATTGAATTCCTGTGGGCAGCTGAGCAGCTTGAGCAACAGTATGAGACACTTTCCCTTTAGGTGACATATCCAGGGCAAGTTCTGCCAAAGCCTAGATTTAAAATGAATGAATCTGCAGCTACAACTCATTCCTGACTCATGATATGGCAAATAAATGTTCTAGCGTGACTAGAACATATGTAATGTGACTGAGCTGGCCTGAACAGTGCATTCACACTTCCAGTGACCTCTTTAAGTGGCACTCTTCCTTTAAGCACATTTTTCAAGATATCTACATTGTACAAACTCATCTGAAATCGGAAAGACTCTTTCCAATAGCTTAAACCCAGGAAGCATTAATAAGCGATTACATATATATATATATATAAGTATCCTCATCACTAAGCTAGACTGATTGTTTAAAATATGAAGACGTTCATCTAAAGATTAGCTATCTACTGAAACAAGAGCCGGAAGACATAAGACACTGTGGTGAGCGCAGGCAGAACAGGCTCATGGTCATGCTACAGGCCAAACAAAATACCACAGAGAGCATCTCAGCACTTTAATATAAAGGAAGGCTCTCTATCAATTTCTATACATATAATTGCACAAAGTGTTATCATTCAAGGAAGTTAAATTGTTCCTTGGTCTTCCAATGTTTGGTGTTAGCACCCACTCAAGCAGTTGTGTCATGCGAACTGACACAAGCTGCATACTATTTTCATATTGGAGATAAAAGACTTGGATTTTCCAAATTCCCAATTTATGTCCCAATTCCATGGGACATAGAAAGGGGGGGAAAAAATCTCTGATGAATTCCTAGAGCACCTGGAAACTCAGTTTTCAGTTATATCTCAATATTGTTCATTGTTAAATTGCTTAGGATCCCAGAGTATCCCTTAAGATACTCTGAAGTGAAAAACTAGTTAAATGCCTTCTCATGCCATAAAACCCCCTTTTGCTATATGAGCCCAATTCAACAGCTTACTGACCAGATTAACAGTATTTTTTTTACAGCTAAACATATCTGCATTACAAATTGACTGCAAGCTCTCTAGCTGCTATGTCAGACTAGGAGCTGCATCAGTACCAAAGCCAAGGAGCTGTACAATTTTACACTAAATCCAAGTATACCAAGTATTCACTAGTAGGAATGCAGTTTCTACTCATCAGAGAGGAGAAATGAGGCCATTCTGCAACTGAGGAATTACCAAAATCATCACCACAACCACATAAGCATCATTTTTATAGTTCATTAAAACCACACACTGCAAAACCGAAGCAAAAATTAGAGCTACGATGATGTCCTAGACAACGCTTTGTAGCATGCTAGCATTCTGCTTGATGGTAAGCCAGCAAAAGCTGAGGAAGAGCTGAAGTAAAAGGAACTAAACCCCTGTAAAACAGGGCTATGTTTCAAAACAAATGTAAAAAGCATTCTGGGATTTTAAATATTATCAGAAATGTGCAGAGACTAGCAGCAGCATTTTATAGGGGCTATCAACAGGCTTTCTGATTACCCACATGTGTGCTTCAGCCAGGACTTGCCACTGCTGAAGTCTGCCACATAGCAGATGCTTCCCATAGATATGATATGGCTGTTCAGAACTACATAAAAAAAAACCCACTCAACTGCGGTTGTCAAGATTTTGAGTTGGATAAAACAAAGTGATGAACTGCAAAGTCAGATTTTGCATATCTGCCCTTTATCACATAATGACAGTAAGGTCATATACACACCGCCTGAAATCCCTCTGCATTATGAAAGAGCTGCAAGCTTAACATAATTCCTGCAGGACAAGCTGGGTGACTACAGCATCACATCATTTACATCCACATTTATATGTCAACGTCCTGAATACGTCCACCTTATAATTGCAGGACATACACTGTGGAGTTGAAACCTCTGAGGGGGCTATTGAAAAAAAAGATTAAAGCAAGACAAAACTAGTAAAAGAGCAATAAAATAGAAGAGCAAACAAGTCCTCCTCTTCCCCCACAGTGGTTACATTGATGCTCAAGTGAAGCCACCACAGGTTTTTTTTGTCACCCTCATCCTTTTTGTTCAACATACATAATTAAAGCTTCAGACTAGGACAATCAGTCTACGGCATTACCTATTTCTTTCTCTTAGAAAAATCCTATAAAATATGGTCTAAAACAAGAAAAGCATTATCTATTTTATCAAAAGAACACCTACATTCCTAAGCCACACTTTGGGCTATACAACAGTAACCTACATAAGGCATTCAACAAAAACAGCCCTAACTCTGCAAATGTGTATCCAGCTACATATATTTGAATGTAATTCAAATACACAAGACTACTGCTTCATACCACTGAGCTCTTTGCTTGTTACTTCTGTGCAAATTAGCACTTCAAAAAATCATTTCTGAAGATTAATGCAAGAAAAATAAAGTACTTACAGAGAATGACTAATAAAATACCCAAACTGTATAGTATACGAGATATAGTTGTTAGCTATGGCATAAACAGAGACATTTTTGGCATCTTTTTACTCTTTGCAGTGAATGCAGAGGATGCTGTTCAGCAGATCTTTCAAATGAATAACAGGGAGTAAGAAAGGCTGGATGTTTTTTAACGCTTTCAGGTCTTCTTAAAAACAGACAGCGACAAAATTGAGGAAATTCTTTTGAGACTTTTTCAACTGATCTTGATTTAGTAACTTGCTTTTTAGTAGTTAAGGCATAAACTGCGACAATTCTTTTTGGCACATTACCAGTACAAAACTATTTCATTATTGTCGGAATGTACTAGAAGTATCTTTCCGGAAGCATGCTTCCCTGCAGCATGGAAACTAGTAACTGAAGAGAACCACTGAATATAAATACAGTATCAAAAGTATAATTACTCATCAGGGACTGCGCTTGAATGGAGCAAGAAATTTGCAAGCAGCTATTATAGCTGAGATCACTTTGATTTGATCTGAAGAAAACACTTCCATAAATTGGAAACTAAATTAATCCTAAATGATATTCAGGTCAATTCTACACTCAAAAATAGAGAATACTGAAATTCTTCATTACACACACTTTCAAAGCCTCTAAACAAAACACACTGATTGTCCTTCCTTTAAATACATTTTCTTGTGTAACAATTAATAGTCCTTACACATACTGCTATAGGGATAGATTAGCTGACCTCTGAAAGTCTCTGCCAGCCTTATTATTTATTTTATTTGGGCAGATTCCACAAAGAGATGCTCTCATTTTTCACAGTCTCAACATCTTCCCCATTTAGTAGCATCATGTTAAGAGCCCATTCTTTGAGATGATGATAATACGTTATCTTAGGTTAATGATATTTCTTGACAATTTACAAGAGCAGTCCAACATCCATAGTTACTGCACATCCTTCATACAGTTGCAGACTCTTTTTCTCTTTTACGAACCATATTTCAAATCTTTTCCAAGCTGGAATTTTATATTCGAGTCTGCGGACACACATTTATGCACATCACCTTTTCTAAGCAAACCTCACAGCTAATACACTGTTGCTGCAAACTCCTGAATTCAGCAGAGACGCCCACTGCACAATCATTGATAACAGAATGAGATGCAAATTAATGACTGCATATTCATTTCCTGTAATAATCTATCCAACGAGATAGTTAAGCATCTTGAAGGCTGAATATCTCATCCTGGTGTCAAGGTGCCAATTAAGGAGTAATCTTCTGTTTCCAATTTTGGACACGATAAAAAGTAGTTTTCCATACTGGAAATACTATAAGGCTGAATGGTACTATATATATATATATAGATATATATATAGATATATATATATATCCAGAACTCCAGGAGAGAGCCACAAAGATGATTAAGGGACTGGAGCATTTGTCATATGAGGAAAGACTAAGCAAGCTGGGCCTGCTTAGTCTGGAGAAAAGACAGCTGAGAGGAGACTTGATCAACATGTTCAAGTACCTGAGGGGTGACTGTAGGAAGGATGGGGCCAGGCTCTTCTCTGTGGTGGTCGGTTACAGGACAAGGGGTAACGGGTGTAAGTTGCAACACAGGAAGTTCTGCCTCCATGTGAGGAAGAACTTCTTTCCTGTGAGGGTGCCAGAGCCCTGGCACAGGCTGCCC
>JAWLRI010000560.1:1975635-2004699 GCA_034781795.1 Crypturellus tataupa
CAGAGCCCTGGCACAGGCTGCCCAGAGAGGTTGTGGAGTCTCCTTCTCTGGAGATCTTCCAAACCCACCTGGATGCCTCCCTGTGCCCCATGCCCTAGGTGTCCCTGCTGGCCCAGGGGGGTTGGACTATATGATCTCCACAGGTCCCTTCCAACCTTAACCATTCTGTGATTCTGTGGAAAACAAAACAAAAACAAAAAAAACCCCACAAGCCTAATGCTTCAGAGAATTGGCAAGCTACTCACATCTCAGCTCCATCACTGACTGATGGAAGATGAAAAAAGGGAGAAAGTAATCTGGCCAGAAGTTCTCCAAAGTGTCCTAAAAGCCTGTCAAAATAGAGACTACACAATATTAACCCCCTTAAAAATTTATCTGGAATCTGGAATTGATGTGTCACATATTAGAGGGCAAGAAATACCTCCCCCAAAGGAGAAGACAAAATCCAAGCTCTTACTGACTTCCTAAGGAGGAATGAAAGCTTTATGAGCAGCAGCATCTACCACAGAGCACAATGTTCTGCAGGATACGAACCTGCTTAGGGGCTGGCATCACCAAATGCCAGATAAAATGGAAAAGTCCTTTTCGATGAGCATTACTTAGTGCCTTTCTGGCAGGCATCAGAAATGACAGGATAAATTCCAGTCTCTAGAATAAATCCCTTCTGTCATAAATTATTGATTGAGGCCAGAGGAAAATGATATGAAATGTGAGCAGCTTCCAAACAGCAAGTCAGTCAGCCTGCTGGAGCAACGATGAAGTTATGCAGACGAACCAGTAGAAGATGTAGATTGCTTTCTCTTGGAAGAGGTACAACTTTTCTTCTAGCAATCTCCAATGACAGATTCTCCTCAATTGGTCATGGAAGATCCTTCAGCTGCTTCCAGTTATAGACAACAGGTGGTTACACAGCTTGGTCATCTGGAGGTGGATGAAGAATTTTGAGTTATTAGCTGTTTTAGGCTTTGAATTTCTTGAGTGGGCAGCTTACGTTCAAAGATTGACTCTTCTGAAGGATGTTTCCCTCCTCAATTCATGAGAAGATACAGTTCTGATTCATGAATAAATTTCGAAATCTAGTCTACTAATAATGGTGGAATATATAACTCTGGAGATCTAGAGCACTGGTGACAGCTGAATATTTTATGCTGTTCACATAACCTAAACTTTGTCCATCTTTGTAAAATAGGCAATTACCACCTTATTCAGTCTCTCTGAAAGCAAATATGCCTATTACATAGTCTTATGTACTAGGCTAGAAGAGCCACTGTCCTGACAGACGTACCAATGTGTGCTAAGAAGTGACCAGGAGAAACCAGTGAAAGACACTGCTTCTCCACACCATCCGATCAGACAACTACAGGTCGCTGCTGCTAATCAGCTCATCCCAGATGCACCCTGTAGGCAGCATGCTTGCTCCTCAACACCACACAGGTTGGAGGGACAACCCTCTACGGCATCAGGCTCACAATGAACCCTGCAAGAGATAAAATAATCCCAGTTCCAGGAAAACGATAGATTAAAAACAGAAGAAATAAGCAAATTAACTGATTGCCAACTACGAACTGTCAAAGACAGGAGAAGATAGGCACTTAGAGAAATGAAGTGCTCTGACTCAAGCTTTAACTGGTGAAAAGGAAATGACTTAGCTCTTCCCTCCTGTGTATCATCAGCGGATGCAATATCTCCCATTTTCCCTCTTCCATCAATGCTGACTAGGAAGCTCTTCACCCCCAAAGGACCAGCACAGGCCCAAACACAGTGGAATAAGAAGAACTGATCTGCTTTCATAGGCAGCTTGCTAAGAAACTTATGGACAGTCTCAAATAATTGCAGACCACTCAAATTTCAGCAAAAGAGCTTTCTTTGCACTGTTACTGATGTACCTCACTTGACTGAGCTGTGTGTGGTTTCTCAACCTGGGTTAATCCTTTCAAGGAGGTTTATTAATCCAGAATAGGAATTATTTTAAAATTCAAGGCAGTTTAGCCAACAGTTACTGGGATTTGCTGAAGTATCTTCCTCCCTAATCCCATTCCCTATCCTGTGTCCTTTATCCACATGTGTTATACAGGGAAATGGAGCAAAAAATGTTGATAAGAAAAATCTAGAGTCACAAGGGAGAGAGATTTGCTCTTAGGTCTGGAGAAGTTAAAAAGAATGACACTCACCCTTCATTAACTACTAAGTAAGTATAGATACACAAACAAGTAGTGTTTATTATTTCTATTATTATACTATGAGATTATTCATCCTCTTTATGAGGAAATTACCAACAGGGTATCTTATTTAATGGGAATTCTGAGTTGCTTATTAGCCTTAAGTCTTATACATGGGAGAATCTCATGTCTCTTTAAAAAATGAACTTCTCTAAATAAAAGTTTTAAATATCTGTTAAATAAGTAAAGTTCCTTACTTATTTAAATTTACTTTAAACAAATAAATTTAAAAATATACTAAATATTTAAAGGAGCCTGATGAATTATTAGAGACAATACATAAACACTGATTATCTCAAAATAGGCATACATATGACATACCTTTATGGTGAGATATACTGTAATTTAAACCTTTCCCCCTAGATCCTCTGCGCTTATTTTCCTGTATACCAATCCATTCTTTTCGATGGTAGAGTAAGACATATTGCATATCACCATATAAATATGAAGCTGCTTCCTTGTAAAGGATATACTACATCATGGTTCCTAAATAAAAATCATAGTTATATAAAAACAGCAGCAGATAAGTTATCAGAGCTTATTTTTACATCACTAAGTACTGTGCAAATATTTACATCATTCATTACTTAAGTCTTCAACACACACAAACCACACTTCCAATTTCAAGTTAATAGCAAAAAGAGAATACAACACTTCTCTTAATGCAATATTTACTCCATGATCATGTGTCACATTTTTAGAAAACACTGTAGCTTTAAGATGTCCATATGTCAAGAGACCTTCTGTGTAGAGCATATATGATTCCACATATTGGAAAGACAGCACAGGAATTTCTTCTCCAGTGGAGCAATTAAGTCACAGATTCTCATTAAGCCAAATTCACTTCCAGTGTAATTCTAGTCAAGTTAATGTATTTGCATCAAGAATAAATGTTTTTAAATTACTTCACAGAATCTTAAAAAGGGCTTAAATTTACTCTATTTGCAAAAAAAAAAAAAAAAAAAATCCATTAGTATAATCATTTTCAAAAATGAGAAAAAAAAATCTTGCTTCTTTCAACAGAAGAAATAGAAAGCATGAAACAAATTTAATCCAACTTTTATGTATGCAAAAGCATTCAGTTCCCAGAGCAGTGAAGGAATGAGTACTCCTGGGCCTCTTTAGTTTTAAGATTATTGGAAGTTACATAGGATGAGTACATTTTGCAAGAACACATGAATTCCTACATCTATGCTCTGCAGAAAGTGAATGGGAAAACAATTGCAGTCTCTAAGGGGACTAAAATTATGCTCATTTTGTGTTCAAACTAAGCATTAGAGTCCTAAAAATGTTATTCCTTGAAGCACTAAAATCATACCTGCACCTAACGGTTTTCAGCAAAGACTCTGTGTCAAGCAGGTACCGCACTGCCTAGTTTTGGACAGCAAGCATTTCTGTCCAAAGCCGCTTGCACTAGCGAGCACAAAAACGCTCCTGCTTGCCTGAAGAGTGCAGAATCACACTGCAAGCTCCAGCCAACACAGCACCCCAGGGTAACTCGGGCAGGGAGCAGGGACTGGTGCTATCACCTTTTTGTGCAAGCAGGAGCCAAGCACAACAGGCTGTCTCTGTTTCAGGGGGTCTGTACTGCAGCCAGCATACGCTGTGCGCATCACTCCCTCCAGAAAAATCAATCACCCGTCACCGTGGACAGCGTATGCCCTCTGTCCACATTTTCACAGCAGAAAAATCACACTAAATATTTCTAATGTCATTTATTCATATTTCTAAAGAATACACACACACAAGTAACTTGCGTTACTCAGTAACAGTTTTATATTATCTGACAAGGTTAGATTTTAATTTTTGTAAAATACAGCTGGCAAAACATGGCATTGGAATTAGATGGAACTAAAAGAAATGCATCGGTAGAGTCACTGGCCGATTCTAAAAGAAGCTTTCTTACTGCTTTTTAGCCTTGTAGATCAAAAGATTAATGCAAGAGACTACTCTACTCTACTCTAGACTACTAAATAACAAATGGCAAAAATATTTTAAAAGAAGATTTCAATGTCAAACTTGCAGTAAATGCTAAATTTAATTGAGCATTCATTGCCTGGATACTTAAATATATTTCAGTTTATCACTTCGCATTAAAGAATAAAAGTATTAGAGACATAAAAATTAAAAAAAAAAAAATCCACAAGCCCCACAGCAGAATTCGAGTATTTGAGAGTAACCGAGAAAGCAGATCAGCAACCTTCAAACAATCAAACCCATAAGTAATTAAATAAAGAGACATTTCTGTTAACACAGAGTTCGGCATGAGAATGACCAAGGTGATATCCCAGTACTATACCTGAGAGAGAAAGACTTCTATATTCTAAACCAAAGCAAAAACTAGTGTGCCCATAAGCCACTGATGCTACTTTCTCTCTTTCTCTTACCTGTGGTTTTGTACTTGTTAAACCAAAGCAAAATTTTTCCTCCTTCTGTATTATCCAGAGGGCATGCAATTTCCATCAAAAACACTGAAACCCACTTTTTTAAATTATCTATGCATCATTTTAGAACAGAATCTAGTATCATATCACATCGCATCTAATATCACATCAGAGCTTGCTTGGCAAAGAAACTGAATTCCTACCTTATTGGGTGCAAATCGAGAAGTGTCTTTAGCTTTCAACTATCTAAAATAGCGTCACGGGAAGGAATCAAACCTTTTGCAGCACAAAGGTGCTCGTAAAGCTTGACTAGCCTTCTGAGCTGACAACTTGTTCAGCAGCAATGCTCACTTCTGGCGGGTGGCAACAGCTCTGAGCAAACACCGCTCAGCTCCTGCTACGAACTGCAGCTTCTCAGAATGAAAGTAAGATGAAGTCTTGATACACGAATGTGTTTCTACACACATTCAGAGGAAATGACTCAACTCCCTCCCCATCTTTAAACGTTGAAAACTGCCTCCTTCCCCTTCCCACAGGGCAGAAGATAACAAGTTAGCAAACCTTGCAGTATAGGCTTATTAAACAGTGGCAGGAACCAAATATGAGAGATTCACTGGGAGAAGATTTAATTTCAGAACAGCCATACACTGATTTTTTCAAAGAATATGTGAAGTGGGGAAATACTAAGCTTAAAATATTCTCAGAGATCATATGAACAGATAAAAAGTAGGTATTTTATTTCATTCACATAAAATACACATTCATTTATTAAAACAAGTATTTAAGTTTATACTTGCAAATACTTAAGAGATTAAAAAAATATTCATATAGTATCTCCATATGTAATCTTCAGAGAAATTCTATCAGTTTTACTCCTTTAGCAACTCTCTATACCTCAGATTAGACTGTTTCTAATCCAAAGGGTCTCAGTTTTCTAAGATTTGCATTGCCTGCACCAAGCGTAAACCTCTGCAGATGAGCGGTCAGAACAGTTTTCAAATGTGGATCCTCTCTTCCTTGACTTCCTCGTTCCTGCAGAGGTCACTTGATCATAGGGATGCTCTCTTGGAGTGGTGCAGTTTACAGTGGAGTATTTCAGGTGAGACTAAAATCCAGTGGCATGATTCTGAAATACTGATTTTAAACAGATAGCCAGAAAGCACCCAGTCTGTAGCCAAATGTCTAAACTCCTGCCCCCCACCTTTTCCTTTCCCCAAGAATTCTTTGATGGAAAAGAAACACTAAAATAACTGTTTACATATATATACACATATATGCGCACACACACACAAGTGTCATTCATGGGCCTACTGAAAATCCATTAAAAACTCCAGGCTGATCCTCAATAAGGCCTTCATCCACAGGGCAATAAAGCTTGGCACAGTTACTCCTTTCATACCAACTGCTCTGCCTGGTACACAAGTTGTCTACTAAGAACATTCCACCTCTTTCTTCCTTAATTTTAGTGTAGTTTATCACTTTCATAGGTCAAAGTTTAGTATTGCTTTGGCACTCACTCCAGGAACAACAACAGAAAAGGAGAACCACAGTCCTAAGGAAGAAAAAAAAAGAAAAGAAAAAAAAAAAACAGATTTACTTACAGAACTAGCCAGTGGCTACAGCTTCCAATAGACTTGAATCAGGTGAGATGCACTGAAATAATACTTATCACAGGAAATAAATGTGGAAGAATCCTCAAAATATTATCACACTCATGGCATGGGGGAAGATCAGTTATATAAGATATTACTGAAATCTCTGTGCCAAGAGCTGAAGACAGCTTATATTTTGGCAGACTTCTTTTGACTACTAGAAGCAGCTCGAGTACACACTACCTTCTTTCTCTACTAAAAAATATACTTCCATATAAGAGCAAAGTTTCTTTGTAAAAACAAGAGGCAGTGATGGTTTTGTTCCCAAAACAAGGATCTGTGCAGCTTCTACATGTGCCCTTGCACATATCACTCGATCCCTCACGGTTTCCATCACTAAGGAAGTAGCAAAAACTCTCCCTTGCAGACCTGACGACCAGCACGGCCCACAGAGGGACAGGGCCCGCCAAAGGAAGAGGAAAGTGTTTTATCTCCCTTTAACACGGCTGTCTGCCCTTAAAATTATGACAGAAAGGGCTCCTAACTTTGGGGAAAAAAAGAAAAAAACAAAAAAAAACAAAATCCAGCCTCAGGGATCCCTCAGCTGATACCTCCCAGCTGCCTCCCCTCCTGTGCTGGACCATGGGCAGGCACCAATGGGGCTGCCCCATCGAAGGGCAGCGAAAATCCACCCGTCCAGATGAGAGGTCTGAGCAGAAGTCACCTCCATCTCCTGCCATCCCCTCAGCTCCCCTTCTGCATCTCCTGGTCGCTTGTGCCCAGGCCTTCCAGCAAAGCCACTGAGCATCCTCCTTCCATGTCAGCAAAGGCAGGGGAGAAGGAAGGCACTCCAAGTGACAAGTCCTGTGCTCAGTGTTCAAGAGAAAGGACACTGAGTACCTATGCAAGGATGGGGGGAGGGAAAGCTATTTTTTGGTCTCAGTCTTTTCCTTTTTCAAAGGCGCATCTCTCCTCAATTCCTAAAAGCAGATGGCAACATATCGTTAGGCTGACTGACATTCTGCAAATTTGATTTTAGAAATGTACCACAGAAGATGAGAAATCCGTTATTTTATTACTTCTGTGAGGCAAAACAGGTCTCAGAGCTTTCTGTTAGAAGAATTTAAGCAGCACACAATGAATCTATGGTACCAAGAAAATGTTTTTAATATACAATTTCTTCTGAAGCTCTTAATAAACTCAGAACACTTTCTAAAGACCCTGGCAATTCCAGCTAGATAACAGTTTTTGAAACAAACAACTGAAATAAGAAGTGTTTTTACCCACAGGTAGGCACATTAAAAAAAAAATCAACTATGATTAATCACACTCTTCATCTGTTCTTCCAAGAGTTAAAACACTGGGTGCTGACCTGAAACAGTGGAACAACTCACTTCAGCCAATACCTGGAAGACAGGCATTTTACTGGCCTGCCAAAAGCTTGACAGCTCCATGAGCAGCATCAGCCTTTCAAGAACTGACTGCACAGCTCAAAAGGAGATCAGGAGTTTTGCAACCTAAGTTTAGCCTTCTAAGTTCATTCACAATTAATTAATTAATTATTACCGTCAGTATTTTTATGTTGACAGAGCTGCCTCTTCAGAGTACAGGGTAATTTTTCAGATTACTCCATTGGTGGTACTGAGAACCCAGGTAAGGGCTCGATCTCACAGGAGTTTTTAATATCTGAGGAATAAAACGAGTAACCATAACCATTAATGCTAACAACTAAAAGCAGCGGTTACAAAACTGAGGCATAACTACTGTAAACAATTTATCTTGGCTCCAACTACTAATACAATTTCCCTCTACCTCAACCCATGCCTCTGAATGTTTTATGCCGCCTAGCACAGTTTCAGCAGCACGTTTCACCTACTTGGTTTTGTACTACTTGAACTTGCCCACAGGAACCACTTCTGCCAGTAGATATTTTTCTTGGATATTTAGCTCCCTATTGAAATACAGGTAGGGAATCAGTTTTTCCTAATGATAGAAGTAGCCTGCGAAATTGTAAGCTTGGCAGTAAGTCTTTAAACATGAGGAAGATTTAAACGCTCGGTGTTTTTTAGTCAGCGTGCTGAACAGCAACATGGTTATATAGGAGACTGAAAGGAATGGGAAAATATGTGAAAGCTAGAAAAACCTGGCAGTAGGGTTTTGGTTATTTGGCTTTTAATATGACTGATGCCAAGTTTGCATCAGTTGCTCAGTGTTCTGCTCTACGTATGCGGAACATACAGGCAGGTACAGGGCAGCGCTGCCTCCCTGCTGCCCTCGCAGGGCGAACACCGCTCGGGCTGCTCGGTGTCAGAGCTGGCAAGGGCTCGCTCCGTGCTAATTTGGAAAAGTGTGTTTACGGGCCAGGCATGGGGAACCTCAAACGAGCAGATGCTGCAATTTCCCTGCCAAGGTTGTGGTCTGCGCACGCATGCGTGCGTGCAGAGACACATCCTCTCGTGAGGCACCTTCAGAAACACAGACACAGATCATTAGCAAAAACAATAAGATAGTGGGTGTCCCGCTAGAGCAACCCCACGTATGGAGAAACTCACTTCTCGGGCCTGCAGTGAGCGAGGCAGCCAGGGCTGCCTTTCCAGAGGCCCCACGTCCGCGGCCGCTGCCCGTGGCGGGAGAGCCCCACACCTCAGCCGGTGCTCCCGAGGAGCCCTCGGTCTCGGCGCTGCTCCGCAGGGCACATAACCTGCCGAGCCGGGTGTGCCCCACCGGCAGGCCGGGCAAGCTGGAGCGGTCACGGCTGCCCCGGGCGCAAACAACGCCAGTCGGAGAGCTGCGCCTGCCCCACGGCGCCTTCGGGCTACCCCACATGACATTCAGCTGCTCCTCGGGAGAAAACATAAACCGACAAATACTCGGGCTGCATCCTCTAGGATTAATTAAAATTCCCCCACTCTTCTTTTTTCCCTCACCTACCTGAACATTATTAATAATCTTCTTACTGCATTAAGATGAACGGTGATGTCGCAGTGGAGAAGGGGCAGCTTCAGAAACTCTTTGGAAAGACTGTGAAATGCAGATCTGCTCCCAATGCAACTGTATTCGTTCACTTCGTACAGAATTCTGGAGGATCACGACACCCACCTCACTACTGAAATAATTAAAAGCAAATTGCTTCTCACCTCCTAAAAAACTGAAATTTACATATCTAAGTGCTTAGAATAACAGCTCCTTAAGGAGAACATCAAAATCTTTGTGTTTTATTTGGTAATGTAATAAGTGGAGCAGTGTTTGAGGACCCTCTTTGACTAGAACCTCATTTTTTTCCAGATCACTTCAGCTATTAGTCTTCCTAACAATGGTCATTAAAATAAAGTAATGGTGCATGGGAAAAAGCACATTCAAAAGAAGAAATAACAGATGTCAACTATCTATTACGCTACTACAAACTACTCAAATATTTATTTTTATATCCTAAACTATGTTTATATACACACACTCACACACACATATGCACCTATATGACACCATACAGGCAGTACGTTATTTAACACACAGCTTTCCCAAGGACTTTAATCAGCTGGTAACTGCTTTGACAGCAAGGGCAGGATACTGCATTTTCCTGCCCGGCGCAGGATTCTGCAGGCTCTCACAGGGGCAGAGCAGGCTGCCCTGTAGCAACGCTCCGGGGATCGCTACCTCAGGCATCCACACAGAGCACGGGCTACCCAGCCTGAGAGTCTCACTGCGAACCTGCGCGACAGCTGACAGCTTTGCTTCGCTTTGGTTAAGAGTGGTTGTTCAGAACAGCTTGCTCACTTTAAAGAAATAAAGCACCAAAGGGTGGGAGGTTAGGCGACTGACCCATTCGAGATTCAGTAATCGCACAAAATTACTCCTCATTTAGTTCACTTTCTGTTATAAGAAATTTTCATACAAAAACTCACCTTGCCTGCTCAATAAAAGTGACAAGTTTTGCTCTTGGATGATTTGCTATTTGACTTGAACCTTATTCTGCTTCAGATTTCACTGACTACTCACCATCCAACACGATGGTGTTTTCTGCTTTTGAGGACAACTGAGAAGCAGGATTTCATTTGCTAGGAAGTTTTGTCTTTTTTCAGTAGAGGGATCAAAAACAAATGACAAATATTTCACTTTTTTTAGCAAAATAATTCTATCTGTGATGATTCAATACTGATGGAATATTGTCAAAGAAATTGCTGCTTGTTAAACTGTAATTGCCACACCCATATTTTAATTCCCAGGAATTAATTCTGGTATTTTTCTGATTTTCCTTCATCTTATTACTGGTAAATACAGTAACCTGCAAAGAATCACCCTGGGATGACATCTGACCTTAAACACACTGCGAAAAGGTTAAGCTAATGGAAGCCATATGTTTCCATTGCTTATATAAAGGAGAGCTAATAGGTGCAATCTATAGAGAAGCTGACACAGCAGTAAATGTGCATTTTTGCAATCAAGTGGAATTGCAGTATCGCCCCTCTGAAAAGTATTTTTTTCACAATACAATATAATTTAAACTGTATACAGTTCATAGAAAACAGAAAGGGAAAAAGAAACTCCTGAAGAGCAAAATGAGGTTTTGCTTCAACCTGAAAATATGTTAAGTTCTGCTGACATAAACATACTGCCAAGATGCACTGTAGTAAGAGGCTTCATGCCTGAAGTTACCCAAGATCAAGGGGAATTGAAACCTCTTCTTTTTGTCTCACTTCCTAGTGAAACCTGGAGAGAAACACGTCTTCCCTTAAACCCCTGTTGAATCGTGACCAGCAAAATGCATTCAATGTATTCAAAACTTAGGCCTCAAAAAGGTACTGATAAGAGCTATCGCAATTCTATTTATTTATTTGTTCAAAATAACTTTACTTCTACTCAGTTGAGAACTTCATTTTGCTGACCAATGTGGAAATATTCCTGGAAACATTACTTGTGCAACCCTGGTGCAACGTAATTACCTTGGGATATGAGACTGGTTCCCACCTCCCTGTCCTAACCAAGAAAAGAAAGCTTGGTTCAAGTGCAGCTTCACATGCTGCACATCATATCAGGTGATTTCTTTCTCTTTTTTTGCCTTTGGTCTTTCCTACTGCCCATTTTTTTAAGTTGGAATATAACTTAAACTCCACTGCTGACGGACCAGGTGAGATGCGGACTGACCAGCTCTGCTGGGCTTCACCCTAAACCAGGGGAAGAGAGAAGGTGGCCCACACAGGGGCAGGCCAGAAGCCACTTTTGCTATTAAAGTGTCATATCAAAAGAAAGGAGATCTGCACTAAACTGAAAGTTTGTGAAGCTATGCTAAAACTACTGAAAAATAATCCCAAAATGGAATTTTTAATAATAAACTGAATTGTAACTGGACACATTTCACTTGACATCAGTGTCTCCCAAAATGCTGACTACATGTTTTCTTTCTTTATCCTATAAAGATTATAACTGCAGCGTCATCTGTGTATTTCCATGTAGAGATGAGAGAATGGGGCACTAGAAACTAACTGAACATGTAATTAATAGCAATGCCATGTTTCCCCCCTCCCTCAAGCATGCCTGTTGCGGCTTTACACTTTTTACAGCATAGATTATGGGGTGGAAGCAGATGATTGCTGCACCTTTTAGAAACACTAATTCAGAAAAACACAATTTTTCTACCACATGCTGCTTATCTACATCTTGCTGTTCTTCCCCAAATGAATCCTAAAAAGCTCCATCAAGCCCAGGTTTTGAGTAGTTTAACAGGCTTGTCTTAGGCCCAGCTTACAGGCCATCAGCTCCTTGTTTACAGATTTAAGACAAGCAAAGATGTTTCCAGAAGCGATTAAATAAACACTCCCCGAAGCATAAATCTTACAAAAGATGCTCCTTTGCAATTCTTGGCTTTATAAATGTGTGCTTTGCCCTTTACTGTCTAACAAAACAGTCATCTTCAGTACATCAAAGATGTCATCACCATGAAAGTG
This sequence comes from Crypturellus tataupa, assembly GCA_034781795.1. Lineage (NCBI taxonomy): Eukaryota > Metazoa > Chordata > Aves > Tinamiformes > Tinamidae > Crypturellus > Crypturellus tataupa. The sequence goes on from JAWLRI010000560.1 coordinate 1,987,773, forward strand.
CTCCAGTTAAATTTCAGTTCTTTCCTTTTATAAACACCACAGTAAAGAGGATGAAAGCTGGGATATGGCCACTACACAGTAAGGACCAAAAAAAAAAAAAAAAAAAAATCTTTAGGATAAAAAATTTAAAATTCATGAAGATATTTCCTCCAAATCAATCAGGCACCAAATTTTAGCTTTTACATTGAAATATCTCCTTCCAAAAACCTCATTTTGACCATGGGAGGTCATTATAAATAGTATGGCATTGTATATAGGCAAGGAAGGGGACAGGCGGGGTGATACTCTTCCTCTGGCACCGGATGAAAGAAACGACTGGCACCTTCTGGCTTTTTGAAAGTAAGAGCTGATATACCTTGCATAAGAGGAGCTGGGCTGTGACCTCCAGGAGCTCTGCTCTGGCATGCAGCACCTCACACTGCAGAGGTGCATGATTTAAGTTATTTTGTGAACTTTCCCATAGAGAAACTCAGAATTCTTGACTCCTTATTAACTTCTAACAGCTTGGTGCTTCTGCACACCTCACCATAGCTGGTTGCATTATATGGAAAGCCGAAGAGCCAACTCTGGATTGTGGTTTCTGGTATCAGGCCGTGTACATAACAGTGAGCGATTTTCAAGTCTACATTCAGTTAACAGTGTAATCCTGGGGCATTTCTGGAACTTACTGCAGGTTTTATCAGGCACCTCCAAGAATATCTGTTTTTTTTTTTCCTTTTAATTATAGCTAGAAAGCTCCAATGCAAAAGGTACATCTTCTGTCCATTACCACACTTCAATGGGCTTTTAGCTAATTCACTCTAGACAGGATGAACAAAACTGCAAAAATAGAAAACTCACATACCATAAAAATGTACTTTCTGTGTAAGCCTTATTCTTGATAATGGAAAGGTGTGCTTCCTCATTTTAGTAGACTGCAAGTATTTATTCGCAACGAGTTTGCCCATGATTGCCTGTACGGCCTCTCTTTATTTACGTAATGGTTTTTCTCCAGACCATCAGGGAGTAGCACAAGCTCGGGAAAGACTGGACACAAGAGGTTTCAATACCATAACAGCCTGAGAAAAGGCACTTTCAACACCTTCCCAGGTATTTCCCATCTCCCCCCTCCCCCAAAAGAAAATCTATGTTTCATGCATTTTTGTAAATAGAAGTAGGCAAAACAGGCTGCTAGAGACAGCAGTGAATCAAAGCCCAAGTACTTCCCAAACAGTCGCTGGCAGGGAACTGCACACGTTATTCCACGGAGCACATCGGCTGGTTTTGGAAGAGAATAGCGCACGTAAATACCTCTTCATCTCTGCCACTGAAGTAGAACACCTCAGAAAAGCCTCATTTCAAAAGACCGCATTTTAGGCCTACGTTTTAATTTGTTCTTTGGAGGTAAGAGGCAATACGTTTAGAATAAACATTTAATCTCAGAAAGAAAGGCAGAGCTGACTTTCTGCTTAAATCAAATGAACAGGGCAAAGCTTATCAATCTACCAATCACTTACAGAATTGCTTCTGAACATGTAACTGCATATATTTGCATCTTTTCTTAAAAGGCCTCAAGTTATATTTGGAAAGAAAAGCATTGCTCCCCTTAATTTAGCAAATAAGTCTTAGAAGGGTCTACATAGGATTTGCTCCTTAAGCATCACCTTAGTGTGTCCATGAGCATAAATACCAGCCTGCCTCTTGGCCATGGAGAGAACTCCATGGCTCTGGGAAAAGGAGGAGAGGGAGGCAGCAGAAGGAGAGCAGTTGACTCTCTAGACCACCAATTGTGAATTTTCCGTCAGAAAAAAAGGTTTTGGTTTTGGTTTGTTTTTTTCCAGTTTATTTTGATTTTAGGTCTAATCTCCACAAAATAAGATAAATGCCATAAAATCTGGAGAAATAGGAAAGAATGAGGATTATGGATAAAGCATGACCATAGGTAATACACAAATGGGAGTGAATGTCACTTAGATGTGACATTCTCATAGAAATCACTTGACAGTCATGAGAAATGTGAGAGAAAAACATTTTTTGAAGGATGAAATAGAACTAGGAGCATAGAAAAAAAAATGTTGATCTTTACTATAGAAATTAAAATTAAGATCTTATGGAAAATGAAGATCCTAAATACATAAAAAATGCTATTCTGCAAAACCATGATAATTCACATTATTAGTCAGTTATTAATGCTCCACAAATGCCAATTATACCAAACCCAGGAGACTATTTCTGCCTTAAAGACAGAAGAGGTACTTCGATCTACTAGCACTTTCTATCATTTCACATATGTTAATTTTTCCCTTTCTTATAATTGACACCAAAATGCAATTTTTGTAGCCAAACTGGTACAAACAACTGACCACAAAATGTAACATGGTGTTGTGCGGACTGCTCCAAGCAGTACAGAACAGACACCGTGACATCTGCAACATTTTCATCAACCTGGGATAAGGGAAAATTAGCAGAAGGCAGAACACTAACAGAGCTGACAAAATGTCTTATATTAACTGGAACTCATCCTGGCCAACCCTGCAAAAAGTCACCTGTCTCTGTGTGAACTATATTGCTCATGGCCATAAGAGCAAGCTCTCTAGGTCAAGCTACAGTCACAGTACTTGAGAGGTCCCAAAAAAAAAAAAAAAAAAAAAAGAAAGAAAAACAATGCCACATACACCAAGCTATAAGATTTGCAATTGCTAAATATTCCTTTTGCAATACGTATTTGGGGAAAAAAATCAATATAACAACACAGGCGCAGAGAAAAGAGCTGCTACAGAAGAGTTTAAACATTCCCTGCTTAATGCTGAAACTGCAGTCGTCATCTCTCTCGGGATATTGTCATTTAACCTTCCTGTCACAAAGGGCATCACATCTAATAAATACCTTAGGAAAAAGATCCCAATTCAAAATGCTCAAATGCTTTGTCTCCAATCTGTTTTATTTTATTTGCAACCGCAAACAGCCCATTCCAACCAGTATACGCACCTCCCAGACCAAAGCACCACTTCATAAAACGCAGGAGGCCATTGTCTAAATGTTTCTTAAATAATAGAGCACTCTCGGCACCTTCACACAGCCATTAGTGAAAGTGAAAAGAGTAATCAAGGAGCTATTTTGACTGTGTTCCAAATTATGCTGAGTGCTTCCTTGGAGAGGAACCTTGAGCTTATTGCAAAGAGATGGTGGCAGGCACCAAACAGAAGACAGCAGCATCTTTCTGGTTTTAGCTAGCTAGCAGCATTAGCCACCAGAGCCCCCATCCCGGGTCACTTCAGCTCACCCTGGAGAAGGGCTCCAGCAAAGGCCAGGGGTGAGGGTAGCCCAGCTCTGTGCAGAAGCCCAAGCTCTGCGCTGAGCACCCACGTAGGAAGGACGCACCAGCTACGCTGTGTGTGAGCTCCTGGGGTCTCTGGGGTCTTCTTCAGAAAAAAATGAAAGAGCCAAAGGAGTGAAAGGGAAAAAGTAGGATCTTAAGCAGCATAAGGCAAGAAAGGAGACTAAAATGTAACTGCTGTGCCACAGTTACACCAAAGGAATACTAAGCCTGTGTGTAAGCAATGGGGATGCAAACCTGTGTGACTTGGCACATGTTGGAAGCAATGAAAAATCAACAGTTTTCAGCTGCTGCTTGCCACAGTCTTTCGGCTGTTTGTGTGACTCTGTGACACTGCTCAATTAGGTAATGCTTTATTGGAAAACTTTCAATGAGTGTATGCGACTAAATTCAGACAACTTCCCAGCACAGCATTACATAATTGAGCACTGCCTGACCTTAAAAGCGGACTTTTGCCACTGCCACCTCCTCCACCATGAATAATGAACTACATACAGATATAACACTGGTTCCCAGTTCGCCAGGTACAAGATAAAGCAGACTCACTGCAGACTACAAGATACCAATTAAATGGTGGCTAAGACATCAGTTGTGTCTGAAAAAAGAAAATATGCATTCCAGCACATAATACATAAGTATATAAGAGAGACATGAAGGAGGAACCTCATCCCTCTTCTTAGCCCTTGCTTTTTCAAGCCATGCATTTCTAGCGCATGTTACGCTGTTTATGAGCACCTGCTGCATGCCAGATACTTCCCAATTGGTTCATTACTGTGTTCAGGAAAGGGGCACTGTCACTCCCTGCACAGCCCCAACACCATCTCCAAGCACATTTCAGAGTTTTCGACCTTTTCTACCTGAAGTCATTACATCGACAATCTCCCATCGTCACTTTCTTCACAGCTTTGATTCATTGACCTTTACCAAGAAAAGCTTTCAATTTTACATAGATTTTTCTACTTTGTACTCAATTCTTTAACTCAATTCATTTAATTTTTTAACATGCTTCCGTTACACCCTCTGCTTTCCTTCATTAAATACGTTTCCCCTCCTGTAAGGCTGTGACACTTCAGTCCAGGATTTTACAAAGTAAAATAAATAAATCCAATACATAATAGCCATGATTTTCCATAAACGTCTCCAGGTTTTCTGTAACTATATACACCATAAAAGAAGAAAATCTTTGGGCCTGAAAGATTAATATCCATCCCTCTAGTTTCTGCATATTTTTATTTCAATCTGACAAAGATAAGGTTTTCAGAAGAGAAAAAGAACAAGAACATTTAATCAGTCTCTGATTTGTGGTAACAGAAGCTCAGCACGGATTCAACAGTTTGCCTCACAGATGGAGAGAGTACATACAGTAGATAACTTAAAGAGAGTACACTATCTCTCCACAACTCCATTTTGTGAGGCTCGGAGCAGCTCATATAGGAGCAGACGCGTCTGGTTGAGAAAATGATGGCTTATATGGATATGACTTCCTTCGCACACCGCAATTGCCCAGTGGTGCAGTAAGCTAAGCAGAAGCAGGTGCCAAGGCACGTGGAAAACGTGTCTCCTTGAGCAACCAGAAACAAGGGGCCACAGCCTAGAAATCGCCTGCAGGGTGCTAGAAAGCCATGGTAATCTCAGCAATTGGAAGCAAGTCCCCCTCACCACTCCTCATCACGCGTTAATGAAATCCTAATTCATTGCACTCCACTGACTTCCTCCTGGGAAGCAAAGTCAATAACAAAGCTGTCTCAGAAAGAACTATTTTGGACCATTATTGAAGAGACTCAGCAGTCTGGCAGAAAATTGTGTTGTGCACTTTAATGGTACTTTTTATACCTCACAATAAAAACGTGTTAGGAAATTTCAAAAATATGGTACAAATATTTGTTTTGACATTCCTCACATCTATCCCCATTCTCTGTTTTAGGAAAAACAGTCCTCTTCTCCAATATTTTAGATGCAGTAAAATTTGCAAGCTTTCCACCAAAAGGAGTCACTCTAGGTTAAAAGGGAAACTGGGTATATTGGAGGAGGATTGTGTGTTGTACAAAGCCTCTACATTTACTTCCTCAAGTGAAAATGTACCTATAAAAGGCAAAGTGAATCAGGGAAATGTTATTGCCATGTAACTATTAAAGCATCAGAAGGGTTTTCCAATTAAATAATTCTCAAATTTTGAAGCTGGAAGTATAAAAATAAGTGCAAGATGGCTGGTGAACTTTGCAAATAATTCTGTGTTTCTTATATCACGTATAGCTAAAATTTTAATAGAGGGAGAAAGCTGAATGGTAAGAGTAATTTCCATGTCAAGACCTCAAAAGACCATGATATTAGAACAAACAGGAACATACAAATAAAATCATAAAGTGACCACAAATCAAAAATTTGGCAGCAGTCTTAAAAGCCTCTTTTGTTAAGACACCAACATCTGAGTTTAGCTTATGCATATGAAAAAAGGAGCACATGCATGCACATAATTCAGCTGATATCATACTTGATTGATAACATATAATTCTAAACTTTGGTGTCCAAAAAATGTTTTTTTTTTTTTTTTTTTTTTTTCTTTTTACTGAAATAGATCTGCTGATTTCTCTGCTGTGCTTTAGGGATGCTTTTGAAAATTATCCTCTGTTTTCGGCCATTTGTTCAATCGCTACTTCTTTTGCTAAATCTTCCCTAAAATAGGAGATTTGGAGTGACGCTACATGCCAACACCTTGCAATTGCCTATCTCCAAATCACAGGATCAATTATGAGGAGACTTCACTTCTGGACTTTTCTGGGGGGTTTTTTCAGATAGGAGAAAATCATTTATTTTAATTCCTTTAAATTCATCTTATACTCACAGCTCTGTTAAATCACTTTGCAAGCATCTAGAGCTCCATTTTCACTGCATTTGATTCAGACCATCATCATTAAGCATCCCTGTCAATTCTGGGCAAGTCATTTTTTAATTGTAAGTAACAGTGAGGATGTACACTTACAAGGCTAATATTTCTATGCTGTAGCAACTCCTAGCTTTCATACTCTTTTATGGCTTTCTTCATCTAAACCTAAATACTTCCTTTGCATGTTGAAGACAAAGAATAAGGCTTTTTTGCAGGGTCCTCTAGACTGCAGGTAAAGGAAGAAATCAGTAGAAATTAGTAGAATCAGTAGAATACTGATTTTTATATCTAAAAAAGCAGAATTTGTCCTTAAATCAGTTCATTACTTTAGAGGAGTTATACAGCCTAGTACACAATCAAGGAAAGCCGTCACTCACTGGAGAGAGGGCGCTTTAAACTTGCTATCACAGAACATCTTCTCATGAAGCAATTCTTAATCATTGCTATGCTGCTTTTCCTACCCACACCACACCTAAGACAGATATTTTAAGTCTCTGGGAAACCACGAGGAAGGATCTTCAGAATCTGTGATTGCTGCCTGGCTTCTCCCCCATGCTGTCCTTCCTCAGCTGCTCCGAGGACGGCTCCAAGCTTCCAGCCCTGAACTTGGGTGGTCCAGCAAGCGCCAAGCACTGAGCTGCTGCCCAGGGCATTAAGAGAGCTCAGCAGAACTTTTCAGCTACAGAGGAGTCTGTTTAGCAAGTAATGTCAAAACATACACATGCAGAACCAATCTATCCTGCAACTCCAGTGCTTGCTGCAAGTCAGCTGCAAAAATCTCCAAGAGAGCATGATGTAGCATAAAGAAAAACTTCAGAGTCATGCAAAGATGCTGCTCATTGAAACATAAATGTCAACCTTTGCCTACCCCACTGATCTCTCTAACAGCAATTCCAAACTGGAGTGATGTTCTACTCGCCACATTCAAAGTGACCGGTGGCACTATTCTGTTAGATTTTCAGCAAGGGAAATCAGCAACTAAATGCTTCCTTTCCTCCCTCCAAATGTCTTTTTTGTTGTTGTTTTTGAAGGAGGAAAGAAGATCATTTTCCCTCGCCACCCACACTGAAAACCTTAGTTACTGCCTTGGCGCATGACAGTATTATTCATATTTAACTCAGCAAGTAGCTGGCATGCTGCTTCCAGTCTGATGTACAAGGGTCAATAAGAACTTTGCACAGGTTTGATTGTGCTGCCAGGTTCTCCAGAGGCCATGAAGAAATGCTGAGGCAAAATGTTTCCAAATGCTTCCCACAAATAATTGCTTTTAAAAGTACAGTTCTTAGAAGTCACACAGAAATCTATGCAAATTCTAAGCAGTATTTTGGAGCAAAACATCTTCATTTTTGGAGGGGGCCAGGGGCAGCTCAATGTTCAATGTTATATTCAGCATAACTCAAACACTTTTAGACCTGTTACGTTATTAATTTGTCTTAAACATAGATTTTCTTGACTACCTACTCTTCAAGTCACAGCACTGTTTTCATGATCATCCAAAATTCATTTTGACATTTTATAGTCTTTAGGACTGCTTCTACATGGAATAAATCCAAATATTATTATTACTTAAAACTTGCATTCTACAAAAGCAGATTTAACACAAGAAATGCCTGAAATAAAACAACTATTGTGACGCACGGGACAGGAGGAAGCAGGCAAAACACTGAAGCAGCCAAGTAAGCACTGAATTCAAATAGTATATTTAATCCCCCCCAAAACATTTGCTTCTAAATTATCAACTGCCACAAGGCCATCAGACATGAGCAAATCTTTGCAAGCTCGTTCTTTGGCTCTATCTGCTCTGTGATGCCCTGAATAGGGTTGTGCAAGGCGAGGGCAAATTCCCCAGCAAGGAGCAATCCCGGGTGGCACAGGGGCCTGGGCAGGACAGGGAGCAAGGGGGGACAAACGAGGGGCTCCAAGGCAAAAGCTAGGCCAGAAAATACCTAACTGAAGCTACTACAGGCCACCCTATTCAAAAATAGGGAAGGAAAATCCCTGAACTTAAACTAGCTTTCTCTGGCATTTTGTCTTAGTACTGAGGGAGTACCAGTGATTATAAAAGCTGTATCAGGCACAAGGAATTCACCAAAGATGCCCAAAATATTTTAAGCAGGGCATGAACCAACAACAAGAATAGTTATAATTCAAGAAGTAAAATAAGTTAATCTTTAGTTCATTCCAGGGTGGAATGATATTTATCTATTCATGTAAAACTAACTTTTTTTGGGGAACTGTAATCTCAGCACAGTTCTTTTAAAACCTTTTGAACTATCTGGCTCTTTAATTAGCTGATTTACTCCCTACTGCAACCTTAGACTGAAAGAACACTGCAACACGAAGTGTTTCTTTCGAAAGAACCACAGGTGATTAAAGAAACATCAAAAACAGGCAGTTATACTAGGCACTTTGAGTACTAATGGATGACAACAGTGAGGAATTTTGTGACATGTATTTCTTCCTTTTCTTTATTGCCCATCCATTTCCAGCCAAGTTCAACAACTAGCAAATCAACATTTAAACAGAGAAAGGTCACACCGACATGTTACAATGACTAAAAACAAAGAGTTTAAGATATGTTGCCTGGTTTGGTTTTCCTATTAAGGATTCTGATTTTATTAGATGATAAAAACAGAATTAGTCAAGTAAAAGAGACACAAAGTATTATTTAACTCAAGACTGTCAGAAAAATCTTATATTCACCACTGATTATTCCAAAAGCACAAATTGAATTATACTTGTAATGAAAAGATGAAATCTCCCTAATTCATTTATTCTGTACAGAAACCTGTATCATTTCTTCTGAAATAAGCTTAACTTGTAAATTATACCGTTAATCCATCAAATTCATACTGCAGAATAGGAACAGTTTTATAGTCATTAGGGATTCGCTTATAAAACTGACAATCTGGCACAGTTTGTACTCAGCATCTCAGGATAAGCTGGAATAAAAGTTGAATCATACACAGAAGCAAGTTCAAGATGAACACAAGCTTGAACCATCATCACCGAATAACAGCAAAAAAAAACCCTCATTTTTTTCAGTATCTGCAACTAACTCCAACAGTCTGCAACTCCAACAAGTATATTTTGTTACAGCACTAGTACCTTCAGAATTGATTGTACATTAGGAATCACACAAAATACTTTCCTAAGTATTAAAAAGACTATGACTACAATTCTGGAATGTTTTGATTCAAACAGACATTTCAGCACACCTGCAGAGTTCTTGGAAATCAAATACTTGCCTTAAGACTTACCCGTGTACAATAAATTGCAAGAATAAAATCAAAAGGAAAATTGCTCATTGACAAGCAAAGAGGAAGAGAAGGAAAATGGAAACACCACTGCTGAGTTTGATACATGAATGCTTTGGTAATGCACTAGTGGCCAAAACTGAACTTTGTCAGCAGGCACCGAAATAAAATAACTCAGCTAGTAATACAGAGCAGGCAGAAAATTCTGGCATTTCCCATTAAGCAGAGAAGAGACAGAATTGATGGGTTTTGCATGCTGTTTTGGTTAGGAATAACTTTCAAGATTTTATTTTGGTTGGAACTGTGGTTCTGTGGAACTTCTGAGCCTTTCTACGTCGTATTACTCTCTTGTCAGAAAGATGATATTGGAAAGCTCCCACATTACCTTTATGGATTCATCTACACTTAGATCTTGCACATGTTTTGCTTCACCTTACATTCTCCTTGGGTAGAAGTTGGCTATAGACAGCAACATCATGTGCAATAGAACCCGATTTCACTTCTCTCCCCCTCTGAAACACTCTTCAGTATGAAACAGGAACTTGATGTGGTACCTACTTAGCACTCACACAAGCCCAGATACATGACCTAGAGAGAGAACATAAAGCCAGCCCTTTGTACAGACAGGGAAACTGGGAAAACCAGAGCACTATCACATCTGTCAAATATTTGCAATGAATAAATTGTATAGATCTTCAATATTCTGTAAATAAGATGACTCTAATGCTTTATGGAAACATACAGTCTCAAAAAGAGCTTCCCCAAATATTTAAAGTCGAATATTGGTCATTTGTGATTCTCCTTCAAGCAGACACAGGCATTTGTGCTGCACCCAGTTTTCCCTATGGACTGCCTCGAGCCTCTCTGCCATATTACTTTCTACACCATCTGCTTCTGATTAAACTAAATACACCTTGCTCATTTTCAAACCTTTCCTTCCTGTTATACTTCCATAAATGCCCTCAAGATGCTCGTCCTCAACAGAAGCAATAATTCACTTTTAGTTGTCTAATAAACTTGGTTACAGAAGAAAGAAGAGGCAAAAAAGGGAAAAAAAATATCCTCATCAAGGTAGACCCATTTCTTCCATTAATGTCTTGTGAAAGAATCCAGAAAAGCCACTGGCTTGCAGTATGCATGTTCTGCCTGCCTTAATTTATTACTGTCAACTTAGCTTTGTCACACAACAGTTAACCTTGCATGGCACAAAATATGGACCACACACATGCAGTATGAAGCTGAATAACTGGCTCAAGTCTTGATCCAAATTCACCAAACCAGCCTACTAGAGTCTTCTAATTTATACCTAATGGGGAAAGAAGCCTGACCTAGGAAACAGGCTAAAACCTTGGTCTCACAGTGGATGCCATAAATGTGACAAGCAAACATACAATCTGGGGAAAAGTGACTCGAGGTGTTTAGAAGAGCATTACAAAGCTGCTGTAAAGACAGACATAATGGACTGTGGCAGGAATCCTGACCTTGACCATGTACTTCATGTATACCCTGCATATACGAAGCATGAACTTGGTATCCTATTCCTCATTCCCAAACTGACATGGACAAGGTAAAAAAGAAATAAAGATATATTGAGGCAGCAGCCCAAAAAAAGCATGATATGCTTCACAATCAGGCTGCCATCCCCACACCAAAAACATCTGCCTCAGAAGTGTATTTGTATTCTGAGTTTTTAAGAGACATTTCATGGACCAGCCACGATGAGTATTTTTAATTATGTTTACTCTCAGTTTGTAGTAGAAACAAAGAGAAAACAAGGAAGCTTGTATTTTGAGCAGGATTTTACTAAAATGGGGAAAAAAATCCACAAGAAAAAAATCTACTGAATCTTTCCTAACAAGCCAATCTTGACAAATATGGCAGTGTTTATAAAATGGGTGCACAAAGCACATTTAAGTATAGCTTGGTTAGGCAGCTTTTCTAAAATAAGAGTCCTAAGCAAAAAGTCTGAACAATTGTAAATATTTTTTGCCCTCTAAAAGGTTTAAAAGACATGAGAGTGGAGACTAGCCTACACGGAAGGCACCTCCAAATTCACGAAGCAGTGTTTGCCCTGAATGCACAGCTCAGCTGTTGCCTTGTTCACTGTTCCCCAAGTTACACAATATCAAAAAGCAAATGTATAATCAGAGCAGAAAAAGAGCTTTTGCAGAAGTAAGGGGTATTCATACTGCTCCCTCCCTTTCCCTTGGCATGATGTGGAAGGTGACGGAAGAGCTGCAGCTGGCAGCAAGAAGGGTCACTGGCCTCCAGCTTCTGATGTTTTAGCAATAACTCATGGGACAACAGTGGGCAGATGCTTTCTTGTCACTGTTCTTCCCATATTAAAAATACTTAATCCTTTCTAAAGCAGAGTATCCTTCATTCTGGAGAATCTTTCCATTTCAGAAAGGGGATTAAAACACATATTATTTGACAGGCAGTTCTGGATAGCATCTATGCAATAACGCTCTCAAGTTTTCTGTTTCCCCATGAGTTTACATGACTGCTGAGCATCCTTGTTCTACTTACTTTTGCCTTATTCCACTCTAAATGCATTTTATATTTGATGTGAATGATGATGCTATTAAGCGAAAGCAAATTGTAATAATAAATACTGCACTTTCAGATTAATATAGTTGGACAAATATCCTGTCTGGCCCTGTGGCTCCGTGCCTTCGAAAACCCTATGAGAATATGTCCTGGCTTCCTCATACACTCGAGGAAAAGAAAAGGTGGCACATTTGACTTTTGAGACGTCCCTAAGGGAGAGGGAGCACTCACCGAAACTCAGGGAAATAAGCAGAGGACAGGCTTCCCAGGCAGCCCAATATAGCAGCAGTACTTCGTAGCACTGAGTCTACAAAGCGAGTGTGGTTATCAGATAAGTCCATAGAAACAATTTTACTTAAAGTTACAATTTTCTGGGTGCTAGAAAGTGTAGCATTTAGCATGGGGAAAAAAAATCAAAACTTCAACATAGTCCTCCTTCCAAGCCATTTGGAAGACTTTTGAAAAATGTTGGAAAATAAAAAGACAGACACAGGAATTAGGAAAAAGATATAATGCACTGCCTGAACTGCTATGGATTTAACTAAAACACTAGCATAACAAGTTGATATTTTTTCTACAAGAAGCAACTTCTGAACCAGATGCAAGAATCATCAACGTAATTTGTCAAATACATTATGAATTAATAATTTAGCTGTTGTGCAATCATCAAATTCCAAATTATGAGTTATGCACAACTCAACACTATTGACTAGAAAGTCAACACTATTATGTGTCTGTGGGGTTTGTTGTTGTTGATGATGTTTATTTTTTTGGAAAGCAGATTAGACACTTCTTGGGAGCAAACTGCAAGCAACTACCATGGATCTACATAACAGTATCAGAATGTGAATTCCAAAGAACATGAATTTCCTATTAGAAATCCTAATTTGATTTCTACAGCTGCATTTTGAAAATTCTACATCTCATTATTTGCTAGCGACACTCTTCTCATAGGAAAACTCTAGTTTTTTTAAGCTCAGTTCATTGCTATATATTGCCAGGCACTGCAACCGAAATGCAAGCATTTTCTCCATTTTGTAATCAAAAAGACAGTTTCCTATTTTCAAAGGGAGACCAAAAAAAAAACCAAACCAACTTTGAATTAGTAGAAAAAAAAAATCTTTTTTAGTTCATGTTATTTGTTATGCTCATAAAGAGACTCAGAATTGGATTTAATTTGTAGTTGCAATAGAATGTAATAGTTCTGCATAGTTTAGCATATTTAAAAGCATAAAAATGGAAATTGTAACAGTAAACATGTACTGCTAGACACACCAACATTGCAGGGTACCTGCAGACTCGATGGTGTTTAGTTTTGCCCTTGGCGAAGGGCAGGTTGTGCCTTCGCACAGTGCAGTGATCCAGCAGTGGCCCAAGGAGCGGCCCCCTCCCCGTTTAGCAGCCCCTGAAGCTCCAGGTACTGCAGGATACACTCACTTCAAGTACAACAAAAGTGAGAGAGAAAATGAAGTAGGGTAATGCATTTCTTCTTATTAATGACAGAAAGCCATTTAAAAATCATGCAAAATTTACAAGTAAATTATTCCTGTCCTATCACTATGCAGTTAGGACACATTAAATGTTAAAGCTGGCTAGCCCGCTCAAGGCATTTTCAAGGACCTAGTAACATATACTTGTTTTCTTTAATAAATACATAAAAATACAAGAAAGTATTAAAGCACAAAGTTAAACTTTCAAATCAGGTAAGCATCAAAATTAAATGTTTATTAAAATTATTTCTTCAAATGTACTTCCTGATGGCTACTTATTGGTAGCCTACTGGATAATAATCTTTCACAGCACTATTTTCATGTCACAGGAACCCTAGGATGAGAGATGGGCTTGTTGCACCAACTCCAAAGACAGGATTTTTCTGGAAGAAGGAACACTACAGCACCAAGCAAATCACTTGTCAAGGCACTTCAACATCCAAAAAATATGAAACTTGGTCACAAAAGGGTGGCTTAAAGTTAGATAAACATCAGCTTCTGGGAAAGCGTGTGACTGAGTCAGTAGACAATACATTCTCCGTACATTCTCCGTTGTCAGCTTTCAGCTATCCTAACCTTAGATCCATTGCGCTCTTCCCGAGTGCCCTTTCTCATTTGCTTTTCTAAGGATTTCTAGAAAGCTGTCATTCATCGCACTCCCAACTCTTTCCAAACTACTCAGTTTGTCTTTAGTAAGTGTGTCATGCCATCAGAGGCAGTAAAAAATAATGATAATAAAAAAAAATAAAAAAAATGCACATGATCCTGAATCTAAAGATAGGATATCTCAATTTGGAATGCCTGACTAAAATTAATACACTTTCATTTTTTTAATATTATAAAAACTAAGAACACAGTTGCATAACATACCATATTTTATCACATCTGTCATCTCCATGTACCATTAACAACTAATCAAGTGCTTTTGAATGAGTATATTCTGTGTAATTACTGATAGCCTATTATTCAAATTAATACTTTTAACCTAAAATGTGCTCTTAAATGATTAACACTTAACAAGCAGGCTTTCAGCTTTAGAAATAATACTTCATGCTTAGAGCACTTCAATGACTATACAATGCATGCTAGAGGATGTCAATTACTATAAAAATAATCAGTTAAATCAAGCAGTAGGGGTGAGATGGCAAAAATGCCACTAATGCTGCAGTCTCATTTTTATTCACTAATGTTCAAGCGCTCTTGAGAAAGCACTGCTGTCAAAAATCATCCACAAGCCCAGCACTCCACTACTCAGGTTCCTACTAATACGACGGTATTCTGAGGCTGTTCCCGCCATCAATCAGGCTTGTTTGATCTCTGTGGCCAGGATGAATTAGTTTTCAGCTACCTCCTTCCTCAAGTGCAAGGCTCTGAAGGAGCTCCAAGATGGGTGAGTGATTAATCGAAGGCCTGGTGAGCATGCTTGTCCAAATGCAGCCAGGGTCCAACATCTACCTTTAAAAAGCAGCAGGAGCACTCTGCTACGAGGCTCAACACAGCTATCTCCTCAGCAACACCTGAATGGTTTCAGCTACCACAACTCTCCTTTTCCCTTTCTATAAGCAAGCTAGCCAGCTTCTTACTTCCCTCATAAGCAGGCTTCAATTTCGGATCCATTTGAGATATTTGGATCACACTAGGAGGGCTAACTAGGGGAAGGCTTCTGGATGTGCTCTCCTCTGGAAAGCTGAGGCTCCAGCAGCCACCCCTCATGCTGCCATTGCCACCAAGGAACAGCAGAAGGGCACCGTTCAGCCTGTCCTTCCTCCAGCTAGCAGAAGTTGAAGCTGCTCTGCGCAAGATCAACGCTTGGTGTTGGCTTGGAAGGCAAGTCAGGGGGCATCGTCCTCTCCCCTGCACCCTCAAGGCCAGCGATGATGATCTCCACACAGGCCACCAACTGTTCTACAAAGTTAATGCTCTTTCTCCATCCTTAGAATTTCCAGTACTCGTATCCTAAGTACTCTAAATGTCCTTCAGGTTGCTTTTCTGTTGTATCAGGTAAAATGATTATCCTTCTAGAGCAACACTTCAGGGAAGGACTGGGTTTTCCAGGCTTGCAAAGTAGATAGGAACATGAAAAAAAAAAACAAAATCATCATCTCACCTCATGCTGGTAACTTCAGAATATACAGCACTTCACATGCCTTCCACACTCCTCTCTCAAACCTGAGCTAAAAGTCAGCTAATTCTGGAGTTTTCTGGACAGCATGGGCAGATCCTTCATATAGCTGTGCAACCAACGCAGGAGCAGAGACCACTAGAAAATCCAGCACAGCAAAGCAAAAACAAACCACAAAAACACGCCAGAACACAAAACAACTGACAGAAATAACAAGTTCTTTGGAAGATAATTTGATTTCAGTAGCTGATATAAAGCAAACAGAAGTGAAATGAATGATAAAACTTGGCATTACAGAAATTTTGATTACAGGCAGTAAAAGAAAAATATCCCCCTCCTCCCCAAACCCACACTCTTTGTTCTTTAAAAGTTAATTTAAATCATGTAAGATTCATCAAAAAAAAGGACTCTTTGAAAAACCAGCTCATTATACTTCACGCATAATGAACGAGCTCTGTTTTAAAAATCCAAGCTTCATATTAATTCTCATTAATTTCAAGCAGTCTTTTTCTTGGACTTCAATAATTTTATAATATCCATTTTAAGTAAAATGTCAACTAACATCTGCAAAGGATGTTATCATATTTCTTTCTTCTCCTTGTATCTTGATCTACCTCTAGAATAGGACTCATTTATTACTTATCAAGTCTTTATATTGACACTCCCTGCCTCATCCCCTATAAATACAGTTTTCTCCTCACCTGTAAGCTCCTTCTGCACCTGAGCACACACGTGCTGTAGTCACTGCTGCCACCAGTAACAATGTTAATGCCCAAACATGGATAGCTCAGAGGCAGCTAGATTCGCATTTAGTCCATCTATAAGAATGTCACCGATGCTTTATGCCAGTTGCCCTATCAGCAGTTTAATGCCTAGTTAGCATTAAAGTAACACAAATTAAAAATTTCTTTCAGGTTTTAGAGCTGAAACTCATTCCAGATTGACTGAAAGTTTCCTGCAATTACTACATACCTACAAATGATCTCCCAGTTTATTCCCCTTCAGATTCCCAGAATACTTCTCCCTATGTTACTATTTCAAAAAAGTAGTAATACCCATCTCTTCATTTCCCAATGAACAATGGATTTTCATTTAAATGAAAAACTACAGTATCTAAAAATAAAAATGTATCATAGATACATACACTCAAGCTGATATATAGTATGCCTTAATTCCTAGGAGACCACAAGTGGAGCTGATGACAGAATAGAATCATAGAATCATTAAGGTTGGAAGAGACTTTTAGAGGTCATCTAGTCCAACCCCCCCTGCACACACAGGGCCACCTAGAGCACATGGCACAGGGCT
>JAWLRI010000560.1:2004799-2046073 GCA_034781795.1 Crypturellus tataupa
AATTTCATGAGGTTTCTCACTGCCCAGTTGTCCAGTCTGTCCAGGTCCCTCTGGATGGCAGCGCAGCCCTCTGGGGTATCAGCTACTCCTCAACAGCAAATTGATGTTCTACTGAGACACACTCTTTTGCTAAGCTGGTGATAATATTCTGTGAAAAAGGCTAGAATAAAACTAAATTGTATGAGTACTGCAAAATAAACTACAAAAAAAAAATAATGTTATTACAACTAGAGTACAGTCTCTATACCAAGTTGGGTTAGCTGTCACTATGAAGTGACTAGAACTGGCCTAAGTAAACTAGTTTTAGAAATAGTATTTCTCATGCAAGGGGCAGAAATAAGTAGCATGCTATTTAAGTTGACATCATTTAAGTTGATGAATGTAGTAGGGCTACTAATTCTATATTCATAATTGCAGTTGATACAAGTAATTCTACTAAAGACCATAGATCCTCATTGAAAGGTGGCCCTCCCACAGTAGGCAGGCAACTGTAAACAGAAATGGAAGAAAAGACTTTTCACCCTTGCAAAAGATATAGCAAGGAATCAGCTATTATAGAAAACTGCAGTTCTCAAAGCAAGCAAAAGAAATGAAGCTCTTTTACTTAACAAAACAAATGAACAACAAAGGTTTTCTCCTCTTGGATTAAGTTCCACTGGAATCAAACACTACATATTATATAGCCTATAAAATTCAAAGTAAAAACAAAGCAAAGTCTTTTGCAACACCTGTTTTGCATAGCATACAAAATGCTTCTAAGAATGGCAAAGGATTACAGCTGTAATAACATTAAATAATACTTTAAAAGCAATAGGAAAAAATGCTCATGTTCCTGCATAGTAACTTTTAAACACTATTAGCTTGACAGTTAAATTAAAACATCATTTTGTGTTCTCGGTCTGTCTAATGACTGGATAACATTAAAAGTGCAATACCTTTCTTAAAAATAAAGTAATACTTATTTTAACTACCTTTCCTACCTTTCAGAGAGGCCTGGAGGGCTGCGCAGTGGCCAGCAGCACTACCCAAGCCGGGGGCCGGATTGGGAGCGCCGCGCTTGCCGAGATGCCCACCCGGGCCAGCCCGCGGCGCACGCTACGCCGGGGTAACAAGGCTGGCCAGAGCCGCAGGTCTGCAGGGGCTCTCGGCCCCCAGGACCATCGCGGCCGGCTCGGCGGAAAGGCGCTCGGGCGCAGCGCGGCGGCAGCTGCAGAGCCACCGCGGCGCTGCTCCGAGGAGGCCACGGATATCTCGCGCTCCAGTTATTCACTCCCAAGCCCCGACTGGGAGTAGCCTGTCTGTGCAAGCAGCCTATCCTGGTTTTAAGCACCATAGATCCATTGTTCATCCCACAGTAGGCCCTGTGTCCCCCTAAGAAAGCCCCAACATTTTCTTTGAACTTCAAAGCATAGAAGTGCACGAACACAAGAAAAATCAGTCACTAAAAAGCCAAGAAATACTTTTGGAAAAATACTTAAATGAACAAGGTGCAGAGAACTGAGAATCTGCACAGAGAGAAGCATAAGGAAAAGCAACCAAATAGCATTTTGATTCCACACAAAGCTTGCTTTTTCTCCAGTGCTTTAGCTGAAGCAGGTAATATCTCCCTTCCACAATAAAAGGGGAACTGAAGCCGCTCCAAATAGCATCTCACATAACCTGACAGCTAAGCAGCAATCTACCTAACAGCAGCTGCTAATGAGCAGCAGTTGTTTAATCTCTACCCTTCTTACGGAGCTAAGCACCCAATCCTGTGGGGCAAGAAAGCACCTGTTATGAACCAGGGCTCCCAGACCCACATAACTCCTTGAGGAAGCACCTGACCCTACCATGAGGAGGAAGCTGCATCTCTTCTCTCCCAGGAGCATCGTCTCAGCTAATATCTTTCACCTGAGCAACCAGAGACTCCTCCTTAAATCCTTCTGTGTTTCTGGAAGCTGGAGTTCTAATTCTGATCTCAGAGGTAACCTCAAGTCAGCCATCAAATAAGTTAATTAAAAACACCCAATTTGTGTGCCTGTGCTTGGACCCAGCAGCCCAAATGTGAAATTACAGAAGGAAACTAGGCAACTCTCTATCTCTTTAAAAGCCTCTTCATTTGAGAACAGGAAAAAAAAACCCTTCCTTTTTCTAATAAAAACAAAACCCAAATCTACACACACAGAGGCAATCAACAGCTGACACAAAACATAACACTCATCTTCGATCGCTTCTTAGTAACTCTCAGATTCTGAAAAGTCTTTCTGTTTTCCCCCTTGATTAAAGCAGACAGCAACTAAACAGGTGGAAACAGGATCTTCTTCCTCTAAGATGAGAAGCAGTGAAAAAAACTTGGTCTTACCTAGGTCATCTCAGTCTTTACTAAATCAAAAGATAAGGTAAATTAATCACTGGCTGTACAACAGTTGTGTGGATGCCAATAAGTAGCATCTCTTTTCTCAGGAAGCAACTTGGGGATATCAGCCAACTTGGAGATAACTTTTACGTATTTCTAACTGTTACCTAATGCTTATAACAAATATTTAGTGCACAAGTGTACAGTGGCACAAAAATCATGCACTATGAAAATAACATTTGAAAGATATGTCAGAGTTTTTCTACCAAAATAAATAGAAATAAAAAATATATAAAAAAATCAATGCACAGCTCACAGGCACTTTGCTGACTGGCAGGTCGATTGAGGAATTGTCTGTCTCATAACACTGAAGCTTCTAGTAACACTCAGACTAATACGTTACGCCACATAACATCTTAGTTCTGTGGTCCCTAGAAGCCTGAGTGTATTTTTATCATTCATAACGTGCCCTGCTTGTTCTCCTCTTCCCCTGATGCTTACACAGGGCTGCTGTCAGTAATTGCTGCTCTCTTGCCTTCCAGCTAATTACGTTCCTATCCCAAGGAGGGGTTTGGAAAACTCATCTCCCACAATTGATTTTGATGCTGATGAGAAAATATACCTGTGAAAGGCGGTTTGTAGGCTCTGGTTGATGAAACAGCTTTTTCAGGCAGGCTGATTTTGACCCTTCGTGATATGCATGCTCTAACGATGTTTAATCTTCAGACATATTATTTGAGAGTTGGATGGGAATTCACAAGGCATTCGAGAACATACTGTGCCTTGGCACTTTTAAGGAGAGAGCCATGAGAGGCAGCATGGAAGGTTTCCAGCTAGAAGAGCTTGTCAGGAAAGCAAGATACCTGGGGCTTGGAGAAGACTGTTGAGAGCTATTTGTATTTGGACTCCTCAAGCATTAGATCCAAACCAGATTCAGCACCTAGACCCCCTAAGCACTCGGTCTGCTACGTTAGAAGGACAGGGTGAGCACCCGTCAGCAGGTGACCTCAGTCAGCTGTAGAGAGAAATGACCATTTGCAAACTAGCTTCGCTAAAAGCCAAATGAGCATATAAAGGGATGAGGCTTTTAGAAACATTGGCCTTCTTCGTTTTGCTATGGCAAAGAAGTGAGAGTTACATCCTACGTTCATTTGTAATGGTGGGCTCAGCAGCAAAATTACGCAGTAGGGGTAGAAGTACTGCTGCTTTTCTCCATCTACTGAGAACACTCTAAGATAATGATGTTAATATTCAAAGAGATACTGTACAAGTTTAAGACCAGCACAGTAACAGAGTTACATCCCTATTGTACTCCCAGTGATTCGCCTGATTAGTGGCTCAAGGAATCAGGAGTTCTTTTTTGCATAATTTAAAATACAGAAAGAAGAAAAGGTGATTCAAACTGTCCTGTTCTCATTAGAGGCCCTCCTTGTCGCCACCCTCCCAAACAAGCAAGCACAAGCAAGCACATGCAAGTGAATGCAAGAGAGCAAGAGGAAGAGTGAAAGAGTCAGCGCAAGAGAGAGAGAACAAGCAAGAAGGAAATTGTCCCCATACTCCACCTCCTTCAGGATGCTCCTGAAGCAATGAATCGTATCAGACATTTCAGGGTCTTCACTCATAACGCCTTCCCAATCAATGTGTTCACGTATACATAAAACTTAAAACACATTACTAGTTAACGGCCTTGCTCGTAGAAGCTGGATTCTCAGCCTGCACTGTCTCTGAACAGTGAAGAGACTGAAGAGGAACCAGAGGCTGTTGTATGAGCCTGGGGAGTCTTTATCAAATATTCAGTTAACCTAATTCCTGAGAGAAGGTGAATTTTTAATATAATTTTAAATCTACTGGAGTGCATTATCTCCCCACTAAAACTTTTATGAACCGCTCACTTTGAATATAGATGATATATTGTTTATGAATAGACAATTGCAAAACACATTATATATGTATACATTTTAAAGATGATTTAATGTGAACTTGATTCACATAAAAGTAATTTTAAAACAATTACTATCACTGTTTAACAAACAGCACTAGAGAGGTAAAGAGCTGGCTCTGCTATTTCCAATCCTTTATTCCAGAGGCATTTGATATTTATCTAAAGTAATTTAACTAAATGCACTTGAAAAGCAAACTAGATACTGTCCAGTAAATAAAAACACATGTATGAAAGAACAGAGGTGAACTACTCAGAGAACAGCAAGCACTAAGGACGACATTTTAACAGCAGGTACCTCTCTGATATTCAGGCTTTGTGATACTGTTTAATCAAAAATATATAAGTGAAAAGACTATAAAATCTAGTTGAGTTTGAGAAAGCACAATGGAAAACAATAGACCAATTTTAGAAATACATTGCTTCAAGGGAATTTAGACAATTTTATTTTTCAAGAGTGTCTGAAAGGAGATAGCATAAACTCAGAGCTGTAATGTACTGTGCTACTGCTCTATTTTCTTTCCAAGTAGAAAGAAAATTTTCTTTCCAAGCAGAAAGAAAATTAGGACAAACTCCTTTTGTGTTGAGATAGTGCAGAAATCTCTGTGGAACAAATCAATTGAGAACTACTCATATTGCCTTATCAAGGCAAAAGCACTCCTGACAAATCCAGTGAGAGCCTCTAAAGTATTAGGGGGGGAGAGGTGGTGGGGAAAAAAAAAAAAAAAAAGGATGATACAGATGTATCAAATTTAACAGATGGCAGACATCAGTAAAGATCACAAAATGGCCATTTCTGGGCCATATGCTTTAATGGTTCCTTATAAATAGATTTACTTATGAATGAAATTTTCTTGAAACAAGCTGCAGACCTCCAAAATCCATTTTATGGTTTGGACTAGGGGGAAAGAACTACTCATATTATCTCTTAATATATTTTATGGACTAGATATTTAATGGAGAAGAAAATAAGACTTTAGAGTTTCCTGACAAAACGATGAGGGCACTTCCTACATTCATTTACAGAGAAATCATGTAATCTGTTACAGCTCTAAGATGCTTTGAACTAAAGGAAGCAAACCATCGCATTTCTTAATGTGCTAAATTCAAGTCACACCTCTTGCCTAGACCATATACCTTGTGCTTGGTGTTGCATAGGGGATAGCCATGCTTCTGACTTGCCTTTAGAAGGACATTCAAGGACACTAGACAACACAGAGGAACTGTATGTCCAGATATTATCTCATGTAGATACACAGTTTTAAAATAAAAAGTATAAAACTACCATTGTCAGGTTTCACAGGTATATTTATATACATGGAAAGCCTTGAATACTGAGGGAAAAAAAAAAAAAAAAACATGGCTGTTGAGCAATAATGCCCATGGAGCACTCTGAATACAAAGATTTTTTTTTTTAAACCAAGTCTATAAGCAATGAGAGGAGTAGAACAAGTGACCATAGGTCACACCTTTCAAGTCTGAAAATTGAGTTTTCTGGGATATCTTTATTTTGCTTTTACCTGTTCTGGCCATTAATTCTTTATCTTTACAAAAGAAAAAAGCAAAAAAGCTAACTCTGTAAGACATTACTTATGCTTTCTGATGTATGTTAAGACTTCAGCAATATAATATAAAAAGCATACTTTGATCAAAATAATTCAAATAACAAACTTGCCATCTTGTCTTAATAAATATTAAAAGAAATTAAATATGATGTTATATAAAATAAGATTAAATTCAGTAAGTTAAAAAAAACTTCATAAGAAACTATCTCTGTAGAACATCACCCATCCAGTCATGTATCAATGTGTTTTAGATCATTCCCCATTGACCATTCTATCTATACATACACACAACCAATAGATGCAAAATAATGACTTTTTTTCTTATAAATTAATAAATTATGCCATTGTGCAAAAACCTAGTGTAACACTGAATGGAAAATTACAGTGGCGGGCAATTTCCAGAGTTCATATTTCTGTGCTTGAAGACAGGGAAATAAACTCTCACATTCGCAGAGTCTGGAGAAGTATCTAACTTTATTTGAATGTTTTTCTGACTAAGCAGCTATCAACTACATATACTCTTACACTTATCTAATCGGGGGACAAATTTAAAAAATCAATTCAAGCAATCTGAATAAAATGTACTTTATATAGTATAATTCACTGTACAATCTAATAGACAGGAAGCAGTGTATTCACTTAAAACCATTGTATGACAAGACACTAAAGCGAATGCTTTGGCTCTCAGAGCCTAGGAGCGAAGTTCTTCTCAAACGCCACTTGTAAATATTGGTCATATATACTTTTTGTGTGATAGTTACATTAAAATATCATAGTAGAGAATTGGTTCTGTTCTAGTTTAGGTAGTTAGGTTTACTGTTCGAAAAAGATTAGGAAGTCCTACAAATCCCACATGCTCAAACTGCTTCACCTCAATGATACAAATAATGCTTCAATTTTAGCATGACTTGATTTAAATTTCAGATATTGTTTAATGCTTGCGCTGTGCATTAAAAAATATCACCCCATGCTTCCAATATTGTTGAATCTGTCCTCTTCAGACAAAAGAAAAAGAAGAAAAAGAAAGAAATAAAAGAAGTTATTCTGTAACAGCTGTAACAAAATAATCACAAATTAAGAGATCAAGAATCAAAGCAGCTCCCAGTCTCTCTCCATCCTGAATCCGATGGCCTCTGCTTCACTGATTCCTTTCAGCCCATTGGGACTGAACAGGAAAGCAAACAGCGAAGAGGCAGTTCCAGCTGGTTGAGTGGCCACTGATGGCCCCACACAGGCTCTCCGCCTGCAGGGCCACTAAATGGAAACCGGCCAGAGGCCGCAATTTCCTGCCCCAAACATTGCCCAAAACACTCGGGTAGGTTTCCTGGAGCACAAGCAGGTAAAAACTGCTACAGTTGTGAGCTCGGGTTCTGCTTTCCTTAGAATCACCTTGTTAGAGTTTGTGCAGAGCCCTGCAATATGCATTTGCTCCTTGGCATTATGCCTGTTGAAGAAAACATGCCAAAAAACCAACAAAAACAAAAACAAACAACTTGTAGTAATGCCTGAGCCCAAGCTACTCCTCCTCAGGGTGTTTCTGGGCGCAGGGGAGGGAGGGCACAGCAGCACCAGCGGCAGATCATCAGATCCATGGCAGCGTTGAGTGCGCAGGAAAGCTTTGTGTCAAAGCTAATGATCGCCTGCTCTTTTAAAAAGAGACAAGAGCAGCTCGGCTTCTTTAGCTTAGGAAAACAGCAAGTCTCAAGCACAGCGTACAACTACCCAGAGACGAGAATAAAGCAAGCCTGGGAGAAGGGACGGCATTTCACTAGCAGCCACGCAGGAGCGAGGCCCTACGGCAGCAGCAGGGCACAGCCCGCGCGCCTGCCCGGCAGCCCACGGGTCCGGAAGGGCGAGACGAGACGCGAGGCGGCCGCGCAGCAGCCCCGAGGCTGCAGCCAGCATGGGGGAAGGCCCCCGGGCTGCAGCCCTCCCTCCCGGCCCCGCTGCTCCCAGGCCTGCCACGTGCCCACGGAGACGGCTCCTCTGGGGCAGGCCGGCTGCTCTCCAGCAGGCGGATGCCGTCTCCAGCCACTGCCCTCCCCGCATCCCTTCGCGTTGCAAAAATCATCTCATTTTTAATTAGTCCCTTACTGATGCCCCTCCGGCGCACTCCTCCCTCCCTCCCCCGGGGCAGCATGCCTAAGGAAAAGCTTATGAATACAAATAAGCTCATTTATGTAAGTATGAAATCCAGCCCTTTGGAGGCTGAGTCTAAAATGAACACCTGCCATATCTTACTAACGTCAAAATCACCGTGAGTGTCTGGCTCCTCACATGCTTGGCCCTTACACCTGTTTATAAATTCCTAACTTCCAAACTAAGACAGCCGGAAAGGCGGCAGCAGCAGCAGGAATCGCGTACAAGCTCCCCCCAAGCCCACACACGCTACAGCGCAAGGCCTGACGTGACCCGCGTCGCCCATGTCCTACAGCGCAGGAACACACCGTCCCGTCACTGCGCCCTTCAGCTGCCGCGCTCAAACAGGCGCTCTCCGTGGGCAAAGACACAGCAGGTCTGCCATACACCTTGGTGGTTTGCTCCAAGAGCTCATCGTCTGCATAAAAACGTGCTGCATCAGAGTTTTTCATGCCTTACATAATGGGAGCTTGACTGACTGACAGGCTTGCGGTTATATAATGGTGTGGATGCAGAGATGATCCTTCCTCCCGCTCCCTGTTCTTTCTATCAACACGCTTTGGGGGAAGGAAGTGTCAGGAGGGAATTGAAGAAGTAGCAAAAAAAAAAAAAAAAAAGGTAACAAAACCCCCCAAAATACTAGTAGAGATCTTTTCTGATCTGCCAAGGTATTGCTCCGAGTTATAAACGTTCTCTACTTTCCCTTAGGTGAGCTAAGCTTACTGAACTCAGGTTTTCTGCCTGGCATTTTATTCAGTCCGCAAATCACTTGTACGTCAGCACAAACCTCAATTTCTCTCTAAAAATGCAGATATTGCCCGCAGTACTGTAATGTGCTTCTCAGTCAGGCCTTGCTTGGCAGCAAAGCCGCATCCTCCCTGAGCCTCAAGGTCACCGTCCTTCACTGTGCTGCAGTCAACAACGACCTCCTACATCATTTTTATCATTTCTGCTATCCAGGAGACTATTTCTCATGCCTCGCTGTGTAAGCAAACCCAGATTTGACTAGTGACTTTGGAAAAAGTGTACTTGGTTTGGACAAGGCTATGTTACACAGTCACTCCGCACAGCCAGGCTGTTGTTTTTGCCTTCTGCAGCCCATGCCATTTGCCAGTTTCATTAGCAGCAGCCCAGAGCAGAGCAGCCTTGCAGAGCAGTGGATATAGCGCCCTGAAAACCCGCAGCAGAAACATTGCTAATGCCACGCAGCTACACAGTGACTGGCTTCTGTATGAGCCTATTTTTAACATGACTTTAATGATCCTGCGCTGCAAAATTTTTAGTTACCATCATGCAGCATTAGATCAGCTGCCTGCAATGCTCCCACTGGCACGAAAGAAGAAGCCTTGGCGGGGGCCGCGCTCAGCCCACGCTCTCTCGCAGCTGGGACAAGATGAGAGACCCCCGGGCACCCCATCTCCCAGCACGGGCACAGCCCCAGGGCCTCGGCCGCTCGCCGCGTTTCACCGCCCCAACCCGGTGCCACCCGGGCATCTCCGCTGCATGAGCACAGCGGATGCCAGATGCCTCCTGATGCATGCGCAGGAAAAGGAGAGCTCTGGGCCTCTCATTTCAGCACTGCACATCTCAAAGGCATCTTCAGTGGATACTTTCAGGCTGAACAAGCTCCAGATCTATGTCACCAGGAGCGAGGCAGGAACTTTTGCTCGCTCTGTGACAGTCTACTATATTTGAGCATGCCAGATCTGTAACACGAGGCTACTGAGCTCCTCTCACTTTCATGCTGAAT
Organism: Crypturellus tataupa; assembly: GCA_034781795.1. Lineage (NCBI taxonomy): Eukaryota > Metazoa > Chordata > Aves > Tinamiformes > Tinamidae > Crypturellus > Crypturellus tataupa. The sequence goes on from JAWLRI010000560.1 coordinate 2,014,528, forward strand.
AATACATGGCAAGAGAATTGTGAGTCAACGTTTGTCAACGTTTTTCACATTGGTTTTTCTTAAATGTATCTGGTATCTTTATGTGTTTCAACAGTTGCTTAAACACACTTAACTAAGATCAATTTCTGTTCCAGGATAAAATAAAGTTGTGATAAGCTACATTACTTTACTAAACCCTACATTAGTCCCAATCTGAAATGAGAAAATATTCTAATAGACACAGCAGAAAACGTTACAGGCCGTCAATATCCAATTACGAATCCCATTGCTCCATGCCGCACACACAGATGAGCTCAGAAGAAAACTACTGCCATCCTTTGCAGAAAGCTGCCCCGTCCAGACAGTGCTTTCATTAATACATTGAATTACTAAAACTAACAATTATGAAAGCCGTTGATTCTGCATGATTCAATTAATCCATCAAAACATAGTTTTTCTTGGACACAAGCAAAGGTAAAAGTTCTGAGATCAATCCCATTTCATTACATCTCCAGGCATACTCTCTCCAAAGGCATTCAGACTGAAATAGCTGACCAAAAACTCAACAGGAGTCCAAAGCAGTAAAATGCATAGTTATTCTTTAGATTAGTCCACACTAGTTGTACACAAGGTTCTCAAGTTTCAAGAACTCCTTCAAGAACTGTACAATGCAAACTATGGTAACTACAAGAACCTAAAATTTCAACAAGTGCTGCAGATAGTTGACTTTCATTTTCTATTTTACTCTCAGAAACAGAAAGTAAACTGCTTGTTCTGCTAAAACCCAAGAAGATAAAAGTACAAGTAGAAAATTTGCAAGCAAATTTAAAAAAAAACAGATGGTTTTCCCATATTCATCTCTCTAGTACTTCTGAATAGTTTACAAGATGCTTTCATTTTTACAAACAGTCACATTTTTATGAACGGTATGAATTTATCTAATACTCTAATTCAGGGTTAGTACTTCAGGAACGAGTCCACTGCCAGGTTTCAGTATTATCTCTGGTTCTTATAGTTTCTGATTCTTATAATCAGTTCTATTTTTGAAAAGAAAGAGGAAGTAAAGAAGAAAAGTCCAGCATTTTCACGAGCAGAACTTGACCTCCCCATGCCATCAGCTCTGCTTTTGCTTTCAGAGGGCATCACGCGACTGATGCTCCTCCTGCAAGCAGCAGGATGTCACATCCAGCTCTGACGAGTGAGAGCGTGTGGGCAGCCTCGCTCACAGGAATTTCAACAGGTTCTCTATCAGTAAACCACTTGCTGTTCACACTGACAACCTCTCCATTTACTAGAAAGAGGGCAGGAAAATAACAGGATGGAGGTCAGATTAAAATCTCGGTGTGGGCATCACACTCCTTAGAAGGATTTACAGCTGTGGTTTAAGAAGCATAATCAGCATTCTGTTTCTCAACAGGCACAAGAGTCAACTCACACCTATGTGGTTACTTGAAAAACATCTGAAATATTTTCAAGAACTAGAGCTATCACACAGTAAATTTAATTTTTGCTTGTGAAAAGCATTACATCATTTTAATAATTTTACCTGCATCTTCCAGTGATGGACAATATAAAAAAGCTATTCATATCTCCTGTTAAAGAGCTATTTTCTCTCAAAAAACTTCTAGTAAGCCACAGGAGCTGCCACAGGAGTGCTTACCCTGCAGGGTGACTACTGCAGCTGCTCAACGACATGCACAAGGAGTAATCTTCTATTTACACAACCAGATAGCCACATCTGAGAGCAGCACTCTTCCCAAGGCCACAAAACATTTTACAAAAACAGGGAACCATCGCTGAAAAGACAAACAGACTTGGCATAGATTCTTGCAACATCGTATGGCATCTGGGAAGCCATCATACTTCAAACTTCTTCTCCTGTAACAGTGCCATGCTCTAAAGATCTAGCTCATGTACACAGGTACTTATACAGGCAAAAGCACAAATGAATACTTCTGCAAGCATTTTGCAAGACTGCACATCTGCAGGAGTCAGAAATATCTCAGAAAAAGTATAAATCTCACATGGCCACATGAAATTACCTGCTAACTTTACATACCATTAAAGCATTTATGAAATTAACACAGAACTGCTATATGCCTAGAGACTCCTGAACAGCTGAAAGAGAAACTCTACATTCTCGTTGCATGCTGATCTATATACCCAAGGGTGCCTACCTTATAAAATTACAAACATGCTAAAGTATTTTGCTGGGTTTAGGTCACAATCATAAGAAATCTTGTAGAGTGAAGGATTTTTATGCCAGTATATTCAACTAGATAGCTTGAGCATGGAACTGGGTTTAGTCCAGGCTGAGTGAACTGCTAAGGGAATCTGGAGAAATACACATGTTACTTCACCTCTGCTAAGATCCTCACTACTGAAGCCTAAGTAATTATAGAGGAATTGGTGGTTAATAATTAACTCATGATTACCACCATGACACTGATGAGTAAGGCATACTACTGCCACCGAAACAGAAGCAGAAAGACACGATTTGCTCATATGATTCGTGTGAGTGAGTGACAGGATGGGTGCAGGTCTCCCCGCACAGAGATTAGCACCCGACCCGCTGCAGCCCATTACCTGCTAACAGAAAAGCCTTTATGTTCTTTGAATCTACACAAACGACACTGGTTTAGCACAAGGAAGGAAAAGTACCAGACAGAAGATATATTAAAGAAAAAAAAAAAAGAAGGAATTAAATTACTAAGTTCAAACAGCAATATACACAGAAATGCTCTAATACGCCGAGAAGCTCATATAGAAACTAACCAGAAGCACATCACAGAATTATTTTAGTTTACCTATTTAAATCCCTTGCTCTTCTTAGCAAGAAATATGTCTTCAAACAGATCTGTAAAGCCCCAGAATCACTTCTGGAACCACACATGGGCCCATACACTTTCATAACACAACCGCTTCCTCGTTCAGCTCTACAACCCGGGAAGCACTCTTCCTCGCCAGCGAGATAAGCAGAAGCAGGGAGCAGCTCGGGGCTACAGAGTTCAGATTTATAACAGTCCTTGCAGCGCCGTTCAAGCCCAAGCTCCACTGCTTCGGCACTGTGTGACAACACGACCTACCAAGTTCTGGCTACCACGTAGCCCCTGTGACCTTCAAACAAGCTCAACTTGGCAAGCAAGTGAGCTAAGGAGCCCACCTTGGAAAGGGAGCCCGCACACGGTGCGACCTGTCACACAGCCAGTGGTTGTGCCCCATGGAACTGCAGGCCTGAAAATCACCTTTTGGGGTATCTCAAACCTACTCCAGGAAGAAAAAACAGCAAGCGATTTCCCTGAAAAAGCTCTTTGCCAAACAGCAGGCACACAGCAATCAGTCTGCATTTCGATTTCCATTTCTCCGAGCTGGCACATGAACAAAAATCTTACCTGCCATCCTGGGTTGAGGCTAAAATATTTCCAGAGTACAAAATGCCCTCCACCAAACATAACTCCTGTTTTATGTTACAGATTCCACCTTACCACATGTCTTCAGCAGCTAACGCAGACGCACGGCCATTAGCCAGGTTACAGCTGCGGTTGGTCACACTAGCCCTGAAGAGATTACTCTGCGCACTACACGGCAGATCAGCAGGAGCTTTGGCCTCTGCTTTGATGCCGAAGTTTGCTGAACCAGGACTTACCAGCGTTTCCTCTGAATGAGCTGCTCAAGGGGATTTTTTACGGATACGTATTGGGGCTTCATAAATAACTACTATGAACATTTTTCGGTACCTAAATGGCACCAGTATGTGAAAAGCACTAGCAGATAGGAACTCAACTCACCTAAACTGAAGCCAATAATAGGAATTTAAAGCAAACTGAAATGGCAGTGGAAATTTTTTTTATAAGCATTTTTGAAGGAGGCCTGTCTTTTATTACTCAAGTTAAGGGCCCAGTCTTCAGTGTCCCAAATGGCTTCTCAAATTCTAAGTGCCAGAATTCTTAACAGCAACACAGTATTAAAGTTCTCCCAATGAAGAAGAGTTCTTCTCTCTTCTTCATTGGGAGAACTTTAATACTGTGTTTTTGTTGCTGTTAAGATCAGCATGAAGAAGGAACAACCAAAGAAAACAAATGAAACTCACCAAGTTGCAGAAATCAACCTTCTAAAATATTTTTTCTCAGAAAACTCCTTTTATGGTGAAAGTTTACAGCAAATAAGAGAGAGATTTAAAATCATTTGTCTTGATACATAATTACACAAAATAATTCTCATCTCTTCTAACAACTTTATGTTTTCCCAGTTATCAGACATTATGATCTTAAGAGTTTGGGAAAGGTTCAGAAACATTACTGTTTTTAAACTCCACGCTGAATTTTAGGGATATAAAATCCAAACCACCTGTGCTCTAAGAATAAACCTGTCTGCTTGACAGATCTAAGGAACTGAAGAAGCTGAAGAATCTTTTCTTATATTATTTAAGAAAAATGTCTGGAAAAAAACCCCACTCTTTTCTCTTAATTATTTTTCCTCTCGGACATACAAGGAAGTAGCACTTCTTTTTAGGTATATGTTTTAAGTTATATCGGTTCCATCGTTTCTATTTCTTCAAGAAGTTTAATAGTGCATAAGATATAACTGAATTTTCCAAATTTCAATTTTATCCATTTTCCAACACAACAGAATGTAATTTGATATTAAAGAAAAGACTCTTCCTGGTGTCCCTTCGACAAAAGCAACCATTCTTGTACTATAGATGGCTTCATTTTAATTCTTGTGGTGAGATTTCCAATAGATTGCCACAGATCAGAAGTTGTTTTTTCCACCTGCAAAAAGCCCACGATGTCAGAGCAGCCGTCTCATGCGTTGGTAAAGCTGGTTCTGTGGGTTCCAGCCTCCTTCTCAAGCACAGTGCAGAGGAAGGTGGAGCTACACATGTATTTCAATTTTCCTTCCTTCCTTTAATCTACATTTTTGCTTTTATCTGGAGTTCTCCCTCTTCTCCAGCTATCCCTTTTACAAGCCTCAGGAGAATCATTAGAAGCTTGCCTAAAGCTGCATGTCCCACTCCCCATCCGGACAACACAACTTGAAGTCAAAACTTCAAGTTTCCTTCCCTTTCTTCACACAGTCTAGCCTAGTCTCACCCACCCTCTTATGGGAGGTTTTCCTCTGTGATTCCTCACCATTGCTTACCAATTCTCAGCTACACAAATCTTTCAAAGACAAAAAAGTTGCTAGGGATTTATTAGCTTATCATAAAAAAAGAAAAAAAAAGTGACAGCATTTCCATCCCTGCAAAACACAGCTGCCCGAGGCTACCAGGATTCCCAGGGAGCCCTGAGGAAGACTGGCCACGCAGCAGGCTCCCGGCACGACCACAGTCGCCTCGAAAAGCTGCATTACTTGGCACACAGACCTGGTAGTTCTTTCCACTGCTGCCCTCTGTGCCTCTCGGTGCCTTATGCTGACAGACTGCTCTGCTCCTTCCCCTCTTCGTTTATTTCTGTTTTTTTGTTTGTTCGACTGTTTGCTTTCGCTCCTGGAATAATCGCCATCATGCAAAAAGTGAAAATACCCCAGAACACGTAAACATCAAACTAGATCAATTAGGTCTTCAGAACTAGGGAGGAAAGGAAATAGTATATAGGATAAATATTCAGAGACTTAACTAAACCTTAACCTACAGTCCAATAAAATCTTGAGTTTAATTAGTTTTTAAAGATGCCTTTTAATTAAGTTTGCAATTGTTAAAAATCTGAGTCTCTCAAGGGGCTTATATGAAACTGTGAAACATAATCACCAGAAAGTGGTACAGTGGTTTATTCTTTTTACTGAGTGAGGTTTAAACAGAAAAAGAAATACAGATTCAAACTACAAGCCCTTTAGCAGTATCTTGATAAAGCTTGTCTTTATCTTGTGCTTTATGGAAAGAAGGCCAGAAGAAAGACAAAACACCTTCTCCTTCTCCATTGTTGTTTTATTTGCACTGTCCCTGCACTGCTCCCCCACATTTGGGGCAGAGGATAGAGACGACACAGGTCCAGAAGCCAGGAAGGGATCCAGCTGTGCCCTGCTCTCAGTCCACTGAGAAGGTGGGAGGGACCAAGAGCATCATAGATATTCTTTAGCCATCACTTTGTAAATATTTCCCACATGATTTCTTACCATGATTTGTTCTCACAATTGCATTACATTTCTTGATCATGCAATTGAGGAGGTAGTGATAGGAATGCTTCCACCTTGTGCCAGCACTGGGGGCTTCTGTCCTATATCCTGCTTGGAGGAAGACACATGTCCCAGCTTAGACCCTACCGTGCCACGGCCACCTCTTCCACTGGACAGACTGAAGTGTTAAACCCCTCGAATTTATGTACCCAGAGCATAAAAATAGTTAGGCAAATGAGTCATAAATAGGAATATAATACAGATGTCTTCCATATTCTCCATACTAGCATACAGCAGCCAAAGCCAATTGTCACCTTGTACAGCATGACAATTATTTTTTCAGAGCTGGAAAAAGCACAGCAGCATTTATAGAAAGTAACCAACTACAGCTGTCACCATGGCCATCCCCACAACTCCCTAAACAGAGCAAGGCACACGCACACAAATGCATGCACTTGGAGAAGGCGAGAAGCACCTGGAGAGGGCAGGGGGGAAAGAAACCACACCATACATAGGTAGTAATCCTGAAATGGAAATGCATCACAATTTGCCAAGGAATCAAAGAAATTAAAGCAAGAGAAGGAATGACCAGGACTGGTAAATGACACTGCCTACAGAGACACAGTCTGAGGAAAACCTTTACACAGTGGAGAATTCCATGTGGAATTGCATGCAACTGTTTACAGGGCACGCACAAAAGGTGCTTGAAAGTTTTCTTCTATAAAAACTTACAATTTAAAAGCAGTGAGATTTGCTGGCCTGGCTGCAGCCCAGCTGCACCACGACACCCCTGCCACGCTCAGGGCCTCGTGCAGACGCGGCCGCCCTCGGTGCTCCCTGGCTGGGGCTCTCGCGTTTGCTTTCCGCACCCCAGGCCCAGCTTGTTCAGGCAAACTGGCTTCAACACCTTTAATAACAAACTACATTTAACGCTGATCATTTAAGGCCTGAGAGTGCAAATATGCAGAGACGACATAGCAGATACAGAGCAACCCTGCACAGGTACCTCCCAGAGCAGCCGCTGCCAGCACAGCTGCCCGCCTTGCTGCAGTGCACAAAACCCTTCCTCTTTTCACTTAACATGTCTTTGGAGAAGGTGAAAGCTTAAACAGCCATAGCACCTTCAGCTTGCCTGTTGGCACTGTTTTTTTAAAATTTTTGCTTCTGAAACTTGAACAACCTAAAATAGGTTGCTCAAAAGCACAGAGAAAACACAGGAATATTTTGTTAAACGAACAGCACAAAGCCCAGACGAGTGGCATAGCCTGATGAGCTACTCCAGCTGACCTGCCTTATTAAGATGTCTGTTTTGCTAGTTTCAGTTATAACACACACACCAAAAAACATTGCTCATGGCCAGCTGGTATCAATTGAAATAAGAAATGTGGCACTATTTTCCTTTTTCCCATCCTGTGAATAATCTATTAGTGTCTGAGAACATCTGAAGCTGCTCAGCCTTGGAAGGAACAAAATAACATAAATATTTTTGACTTGACTGAAACAGGCAGCCCAGGATCCTGTGCTAAAGATAAGGTATCGTAGTTTTGCACTGTTATGTCTGTAGAAAGGTTAAGATATATTTTTACTTAAAAACAACAATGAACAATCTCACCTATAGTATTTTTGTGCTTCAAGATTAGTCTATATAAATACGCAGAACCAATTTGCATCACAAGCACAAGGGAGACTGGGAGAAGGCTGAACCACACACCCTTTTCTTATATAAGCTTAGGATTTAACATACATTTTCAAAACCAGTCTACTCATTTATTAAAAAGGAATATTCGATATTTAAAGAAAAATCATTCAGTTATGCTGGTTTAACTTTTCTGATTGTACTTTCAGAAGAATAGGAACGAAAATGTATTTGGCAAGTAGTTCACAATATACTACAAAAGATTTGCCCAATTACGGATTTCACATGCGAGGTGTCTGGAATTTGATAACAACTCTTTTATAACAGTTTTTTAGTTGGTGGTTGTTTGGGGTTTTTTTGTTTTTTGTTTTCTAATTCACTGGCAGCAAATCCCTTTTCCTCATCAAGTGCTGTTAGTCCATATCGTAGAACACGCGGTGAGACTGTGGCTGCCGAGCTCTGAACTCTCAAAGGGAAAATGGAAAAGTGAATCTTAATTGCAGCCCTCAGGAAGCAGCCCCTAGCTCAGATGTATACTGAGATACAGAGGCTCTCTTGTTTCCACAAGGCCCGATGGCAACGTCAAGGCAGGGAAAGTGGTCCCGCAAGCTCAGGAGCACCATAGACTGGTGGTTGCTGGCCCTTCTCCTGCTCCCACTTTGCCATCAGGCTCCCTTTTACTCAGCAATCCTGCCTTTGCCCTCCTGTCACAGATGCACATACATGAGTTTTTGACTTACTGTGGCTTTCAGCTGACACATTAGCTGACCTGTGAAAACATCCTCAGCTCATTACAAATGATCTGCTTCAACAACCTCACTGACTGCAGCTACCTGTACCCACCCCCTGGTTTTGCAGCCACGTAACTGCTTGCAAAGCTGCCGTGGTTTTCCTTTTCATATACTGAAATAGCCATTTTTCTTTGGGGTGCTTGTCCAGGGGGGTGTTCTGAGCACATGCACACAGCTGTGCCGTGCTGAACCTTATCGAGACATCCTCGACAAGGTCCACTGTGACCCACGGGCAGCCACAGGCCCTGCTGCAGCTGCAGATGCAATCGCTGCATTTCATTTGGTTAAGTGGGAGGGCAGTTATGCTGTTTGCTAGCCAAAATTGATCAGCAACACACTCTGGACACCCATGACAAACGCCACACGACGAGACCCAATGCAAATGCCAAAGCGAGGAACTGATTTGGATGCAGCTCTGTGTCTACGGCCGAAGCAATTGCAGAAACAAGAAGGCAAGGCAAAGGGCAAAATATATATATATAATTTGGCTAATGGCTAGTAAGGCTAGCCTGGAATTATAATCAAGGAGACAGGCATTTTTGTTTTGATTCCTCCTTCATCCAGCAAAATAGGCTGGGGTGGGGAATAAATCTTCGTAAATTAATGAATTATATTAAAGAAGTAGCTGGCTCACGAGTTTTCCTTCTACTACAAGGTCCCAATAGCCATTTAGAGCCAGTCAGAGCTAAAAGAACGGGAAAGTTTGTACTACATCAGATTTTTAAATGTAATCACATGCCAAGGTTGAAGAGAAGCTCCAGCTAGAAATTTAGATTATTTTTCTGGTGACTTCCGCAACTTCTGGTTTACTGAAACCTAATAACTACAGCTGTGAATTTACAGTAGATGTGCAGACTGTATGCACAGTTTTGTTTAATGCAACTAAGCATGAGACATGATGTCTGAATTACCATGAAATTTACATGTAGGTCTACTTTCGCCCTGCAAAGACGAAAAGTTCTGGCTCCTTGGCTACTCTGCAGGAAGCTGCCTGTGTCACATCCTTGCCCTGCTCATCCCCACCCACAGACACACAGCAGCTCACCTCTTTCTCATGAAAAAACGACATGCAGTAAGATCAAGCAAAGGCAATTAGCAAAAATAACTAACGAGCTATAAGCTTGGACTCTGATGTATTCTGGGGAAATGCATCCCCAACTCTACACGGAAGAGGTTTAAAGAGTTTCCTTCACCCAATTGTACCTGGAAGAGCACAACATGTCACTCCAACCTAGGAATTAATGCAGACAATGAAACCTTGCAGGTACTCAAAACTTGTCGAGCTGCATTACAGGATGCTTAATTACGTTTCAGCTGTGAATGCTCCCATTAATGTGGCAAGTAAACCCATTATTCACTCTTCTTATTTGCACAGCACTGTGGAACATGGAATAAACAGTCAAAGCACAGAAGTAAAATCTAGGCCGTTTCATAAACAGCACTTTAATTTTTACTTTTAAATGCTGTGGTGGCATGAATAAATTTTTCCCTCTATGGTTTTCTGGCTCCTTGATGTTCACGTTATTGTAATCCCTTGCTACTCTGTGATACTTGTGTTAAAATATAATAAGAATAAAACATTTCTGATAAAACAAAACTGTTCAGGCCGAAGTGATTTATTTTCTCTCCTGTCCTTTCTTAACACAGCAATTCTCCACTATTCATTAAGCAACCAAGAGCTTACAGCTAGCACCTGGCTATACAGAGTCAAGAACCCTGGAACTATAAAATCCAGAACTAGGCTGGCTTTCCTCAGGCCCTTGGAGCATCCCCACCTGCTTCTCTTTTCACTGCCCACGGACCACGATGCGGCTCATGGAAATACCTTCCTGTTAAAGCAGCAAATGAATGAAGCATCTGGACTGCTTGAACCTCTTCATCTCCGGCGCAGAGACGGCCAAACCCTCTGCTAGCAGCATATGCCAACGAGAGGAACAAGAAACCTCAGCAGGTATATGAGGGCTTAGGATCTGCCTTCTCACATTAGTACTGTTGTTACCAACATGCACACACTCAGAGTCTCCATTTAAAGGTTATGCTTAATGATAAAGGTTATGGCCAGTGAGAAAAGGGCTCCTATCACAAGGAGCTGCAGAGAAGGTCGCCCCAGCCCTCCTTTTGTTCATATTCCTCTATACGCATTCTACTTGCAGTCTTACTTACATGCAAGACTAATGAACAACCTTTAGAGAACACATTAAAACATCTTCAGTCTCTCTACTCATTTATTTACACAGTTTACCATGGAATTTTTCTGTTCTACCATATGGGATTGTATTTGGCAAGTTTGTTCAGTGTTGAAGACAGCTCAGTTTTGTCATAGGTCTCATCATATTCTGTATTTTTTTTTTTTCATTTTTTTATTTAGAGTTCCTGGAATCTATACATCACAGAGAAATATTAACTCCAGGTTAAGAAAAATATTGTTTAATTACAGTGCTCTTGATTCTGAATATTGAAGAGAAATCAATTCTTCCTAAAAGCCAAAGAGAAGCCCCAGAATGCACCCAAATTTTTTTTTCACTCTCAATTTCTAAGCTTCTCTTATAATACCAAGTGCTACTCATTTTTGAACACTCATGGATGGCAGTAATATATTACCATTCAAGATGACTGATTACCATTATTTTTCTTTTCCATTTAGTTCTTCTCATGCTCACAGTGGCTTACATGGTTACTACAGATCTACATGCCCCATACAACATCACCACACTTCTGTGCCACAGAGTTTCCACATGTCTTGAAAGTATATTCTTTCTTTACAAGGGTAAGAAATATGACAATTTTCAGCATCAGAGAAACTATTTCCACAGTACAACATTTACACACAGGCTTGTAGCCTCCATGTAAACAGTTATGGATTACATTTTCTGGAGTAGGAAAACAACTGTTAAATACAGAACAAATTACTGAAAATTCACTAGAGACTGGGAAGGATCGTGCTAACGATCTGACCCCACCACCCGCATGTAAAGCAACAGGACCTGAATGTAAAGGCTTTGAGTAACCGAGGCAAAGCCTCAAGTTTGGATGATTGTGAGTATTTGTATTGGGTGACAGATTCCTCAAAAAATGAGGTAATGGTAGTATAAATGTGAGCAGCAGTATTTACACAGATATTAAAAACTTTAACCTTCTGTTTGAGCTTTTATTTGCTCAGAATATACTACAGCAGCTCATGTTGCTGTGGTAGAAGCCTACTTTCCTGCAAGCCTATCTGCACCAGCTCATTTCTCCTCAAATCAGCCTCTCACACATTCTCAGAAATTCTTCTGTAACTAGGTGTTTCTGGGAAGGAGAAAGCACTGTGATTATTCCTATCAGCCTAAAGGGAATAGACACGATAATATTCCTTTTTTTTTTTTTTTTTACTTCCTCTTCTCCCCTCTTTTTCATTTTCTTTCTTATACCCAGCCCCTCCTAAGTCCTTGCAAAATACCAGACCTGGTGTAGGCAAATATGGCCTATGTAAAAAATGGTCAGCACTTGTAGGCAACCGTGACTGCTAAGCAGGAGAGAAACCATTCAAGCCCCCAGGGAAACACAAGAAAATGCTTAGAACAGCAATCCAGGACTGTGTTGAGCAGCAGCTTTCCAGAATTTCTGACCAAGCTTCTCTTTTTTTCCTGCTTTCTCACGAGACAGCAGGAGATCTAGAGTTAAGACATGCCCATATTTCAGCGCTGTGGCAGCTTGATCTTTGAAAATTCAGAGTTCTCATTCAGGCCCCTTCACAATACAAGTCGCCAAACATAGCACTGATGAGTTGTCCTGCTTTTGATATATCACCGTATTTATAGCTTCTTGGTAGAAACAAATTCTTGGTTCAAGGTAAAAACATTTACTGACTTCATGGTCACTAGTGAAAAGAAAGTCGTTTAGCATCTCTAAGAGTGAATGAGGTGAAGCGTCCTTAAGTTCTACTTATTTTTCCTTTTGTCTTCTACAGTCTATTATAAAGCTGCTTGTGCCATATGTTATTATTCAAGAATGTGTAAAAATTCTGTAATATTTAGCAAATTTTACCTTTAATATGTGAAACGTCTGCAAACAAATAAAAGACCTATGATCCTAAACTCTGTATTATGATTCAGTAAAACTATACTCATTAATCAGTATCATAGCAATGCATGCAGCAAGGAAGAAAATGTAACAAACAGATTCTTTGCTCCACTAAACAAAAAATGAAAATATTAAGACAAGACAAACAAAGAACAGCATTTCTTAAAATTAATTCAGTATTGTAGAATTGTAGACACTTTCTAATATGAAATATTAGAAAATAATTATTCTTTTCTATATAATTTCCAATATAATTTCCAATAACCAGAATAATTAACTGAATTTTCATTTGATAGTGTACATGTTCAATATAATCAATCTCTTTAAAAATAGATATAATAGCAGTTCTGAGCTCAATAAAAATTTGCCAAAAATTTCCCCAAATTTTCCCAAACCTCCTAGACTAACCATAGTCATATTTCCGAGAAAAAAATTTCTTTAAAACAACATAGAACATTATTGCTATAAAAATGGCAACATGAAATTGTTTATTTATCAATGTTTTCCATATCAAATGCTTACAATTCCCCTGACCGCTATGAAAAAAAATAGCTCCAGATCAAAAAATAACTGTGACTCCTTCTGTCTCCTGCGTTCTCACAGGGAACAGAGTGATCTTCTTCCCCACTAAAATTAAACAACAGCAACCAACATAAGGGCAACTTCTTCAGGCCAAATTCTGCCTGCCAAGGATGCAAAAATGCCAGCAGAAAAATCTGCAGGCAGACGGAGATGTCCTTGGATTCAATTTCTCCTCCTGCTCTGTCTCCCACGAGAAAGGCACCACTAGACAACGCGTCGTGCACTAAGCTTCTTGCCCACCAACTGGGAAAATATAACACGAGGGCAAAAAAAGCAGCGGTGCTGGGCTGACCCTAAGCACATGCATTTCTTCTGCAACCGATTACACCAGAAGAAGGAATTTGCTCCAGCTTCTGAAGTGATTAACAGCACCTTATAGGCTGTTACCTTGCTGCACCATAGCTGGGGACACCACAGCATCAAGGCAAAATCCCTCCCAGAAACAGGAAAACAGACAGGAACTGGAGAACAGGAGAGACATCAGTGAAAACCCAAGCGTGGTTCAGAGTTCAGATCCCAGGCCTTCATGGAATTTAATTTTCATCTCATCTCAATCCCTTGAAATGCACCACATTACTGGTTCCAGGAACCTCACATCTGCGTATGGAGGATAGCCCTGGCACAAAGTCCCCATGGAAAACTGGCCCAGGAGCCAGCTGTCCACACCCAAGTGCTACTTATGAAATGACAGAAGGAGAAAACATGGAAGGTTTATTACAGACATCCACCTTTTCCAAACACCTAACTGAAACACATTAAAGTGACAACTGGAACAGGCTGCCTCTGGCAAAATGCTGTAAAAAAAGAAACTACTTATCCTGACAAGACAAGCTTCAATAGTTGACAACTATGATGAAGTCGTACAGGATTTGTTACTTCAATCTCCACTTTTGGAATAACGTGCACACACAAAGAATATTTAACCACCACAGCTGTCACGTCCTATTGGTACCTGCTCTTGCACGTGTGAAGAATTGCCCATACCCACACAGCTAGTTTATGAATTTGCTCTCACTCATTCTTAGCTTGTTATAAAGCGCATTACAACAACTTTGAAAGGCAGATCAGAACTACAAACCATTTTTTTTCTTATCGAATGAATGTGTTTTGAGTAGATGAAATGGATGGTCTCTAGCATTAACTCAGAAGTAAGCACACAGGCAAAAGCTTGGCATAAATCAGGTGGCAGCTTTGCCTATGACGTGGCTGGCTGGACATGCAATGCTGGCACATGTGTACAGCAATTCCTACCTCTGCTCAAGGAATATTGTGAACTAAAACACACTTTCAGTACATTAAACAAAAGAGTAATAAAGTAAAAAGGAAAATGATTATTTTATTTGTCTTGTGAACTGAATATGAAAGATAAGATTGATTTGCTGCAGCCAAATTTTCCCTTCAGCATAATTATTACACTCTTGCCTAGAGACCACTAAAAAGTAAAAATATCACCTTGAACCAAAAGGTAAACTGAGATCTCCCGCAAAACTAATTCTGCTTTATTTTATACACTCTTTAGCAAAAAAAAAAAAAAAAAAAAATCCAGAAAGGGTTAAGCAAGTCTCAGATCCTATTCTCATAACTGCTATCTGATAGATTCATATTTATTCATGTCTTCATGTACCAAACCTGGGCCAAACCCCGAGCAGCATAACCCAGTGCTGTATCTCACATGGCACAGAGGTGCACCCATTAACACCAGCTGAGTGTTACAGAAAAATTAATTCTGAACAGAAGCAGCAGCCTGCAGCAAGACTAGTAATTAATATAATCAGGTCAGGTGCAGAAGGGACTTCTCTAACCTACAGTGAACAAGCAAAGACGCTTAAAATTCAGACCAATTTAAAAACTAATTAGCTTTTCTTCAACTGCCTGCTAAAATCATGCTGCTCCGCCTCATCTGCCATGTCAGCCACACGAGGAGAGGAAGACATGCGAGTTCACCAAACCAAGTCCAGCCACAGCCGGAGACCGGGAGCTTGCCTGAAGTAAGGCTCAAGCACACGAGTGGCACGGGACAGGAATGTCCTCAGATAGAAAGACTGTAATTGCCACCTCTCACACACTAGGACCACAGAGAGGCAGAAGATTTTACTGCACATGCAACTTACTTCTACTGACACTGGCAATTAAAAGAGAAGGGGCTAAAAATACCAATCACGTATATTAGACAAGTACTGTCTTGGATATAAGGATACATTTAAAGCACTCATTATATTCTGATACGGATAACTCTCACCTTAGTAGCATGCAGCATCTCAAACAGGCCAAAGGAAGGCAAATTCTAGGGGTACAAAGGAGGAGGAAGGGAAGGCGGAATCAGCGAGTACCAGAACACAGGGGATGAGGGCCAAGAGGCTTCCTGGGACGCATGCAGGCTCTGGGGCAGAAAGGCTCTGGAATTAATATTCTGGGCATTACCTGAACATGCGCCTCTGAGCTGCTACTAGATTTCGGGGGAAAGACAGGCACTGTTGTTTTGTTTTTACAAGTAATCCACAGCTTCTATGTATAGAAATATTGTAGCTCCCATTTTAAGCTATCCAACTTCTCTCTGACTAATAGATGATTAATTCCACAGACTCATTTCTTTTGGCACAATATTGACCACATGACTATTGGAAATTTCAGATATTACAGTAGCACACCAAAATAAAGGCTACAATTATTTAGAAGTGAGAAGATGTTGAATACAATAAATGCAACACTACAATCTATGAAAAGACTACAAAAATAAACTTGGTTAAGATTAGCTTGGAAACATGATAAGACTTCTGCTATCCCAGAAGTCCACAACAGGCTAATACAGGTGAGAATACAGGTTGAAGATAGACTTCAAATATCACTGTTTTGAAAGCCTTTGGTGTATAGTGTCATTTCAAATTCCTGGCACAAAGTAAACATGACACTGCCTAAGCAAAACCCCAGTTGAGGGAGATAATGTAAACCAAGCGTGATCTGCTCATCTCATATGTCTCCCCGGGCACTTATGCTTTAGTTAAACTGAAGTATTTGAGACTCATGGATTGATGCCACTAAAATTCCCACCTTTATATCACAAGCCACAGGTCCTTTTCAGTTGAAGCAAAACATTAATTCCAATCAAATAGGAATTCATTCAAACCTATCAAATAATATTCTTGACAACTTTTTCTTCCATAAGGTCACGTCTTAAAACTTACCACTAGAAGTATTTTACAAGGCACCTAAAGACCTGAACTCAGAGCAACTTGTGTTGAACACAGAGGCATCACCAAGCCAGTCAGGATCTCTGCTCAAGTCCCAACTAGATTTAGGTGAACAACTAGTCCGCATTTTAATTTCTACTGGTAAAGCCTTGCCAACAGCAACGCTGCAGAGTGACAGAGCTGTTCTGAACCCAAGCCCATGTTTGACCCCTCTGAGGACTGTTAGGAAAAGCCTTTTGTGGCACAGTTCCTTAAGTACACAAGCAAGGCAGAGGTGTCTGTTGCACGCCCACCATTTGGAGTACCGTGCGAAAAAAAAAAGGTAAATATATATATATATACATACATACACACATAGTATCACTGCAGGAGAACAGTCTCACAATGCAGTCGAGGCGAGTTCAAATACATCTTGTTCTGTGTAATTTGGAGGAGGAATTTCACACCCAGCTATATGCCTCACCTACCACACTAGGATCATTTGGGAGCCTGCTCAATCTCTTGCCGAGCCGAGTTTCTTCCCTTGTATTTAATCTAACAATTCTGCAGCCATAAAGTAAAACTGGCCATCTAGAAAACACAGCATACAAGAAATGTATTCATTTTTCAGCATATCAGATTGATCAGCTCACCTAGCAGCCACAAACTTGATCCTACACAAAGCATCTATAACCTTGATGCCAACAGAAGAGGACACTCTGAGCCCAATTAGGGAACCAGCACCTCCTGGGTCAGTTTTACAGTGTCCAGTTTCAAAAACACAGGCCCTTGGGGATGGGGGTGGGCGGGTGGGGGGAGAGGGAGGGGAGTCATCTTTCAAAGTCAGCTGTCCTTTACCAAAATACTCATCATCATTTTAGTGAGATCTTTCTCATCTTGAGGGAAAAATCTGGCATATTTTTCACATATCATATTTCAGTGACAGGCAAGGAAGCAAATTAATCATAATTTTATACGAGCAATCTAGAAACCAACCATATGTTGGTTTCTAGATAGCTTCCTTAGAAACACCTGTTACTGAACAGAGGAGTTTGGATTTACCTTTCTATCCTCCTCTGAGGTTTGCTCATCACTGCTGTTCTCAACATTTTCTGAGGTTACCTCTCACCTTAAACTTCTTTCAACAACAACTCTCATTTACTATGTGCTTGTGCCTCATCACCTAAGCAATGACACAAAAAATTGATTATTTCAGTTAAAAATTAAAACCAAGAAGTCTGCTGCACTTGGAATAAAAGCTTCTTTAAATGGATTTATGGATCTGCCAAGACACTAAAAGAAAAGTTATCTGAAAATTTCTCTCCCCCTAACCAGTAAGAAAAACCTCTTAGTCTAGTTATTCTGGGAACATTAGCACCAATCAAATCATATATTTCCCCACGCTGCAGCACAACCTGACATGTATAAATTGAGTGTGTTCTTCCTCCATTGTCATGGCTAGGCTGTTCGATAACTATGGTCCTTGCCTAGGAGGGCACTGTACTGGAAAGCTCCTCCATGGACAGAGATGCTGCCTGACCAAGCCAGGTTCTTGCCTGCCTCTTTTTCTCATTGGAGATTAAGGAAACATTTCTCAGAGCATCCTGGCATAGTATACCTCAGAAAGTATTCAAGAAAATACTCAGTATTTAAGAAAGAATATTGATACACCAGCGAGGATTAACACACAGCTTTATTGTTACAGTGATGTAAATACAAAGATAAATATAATGGCATCTTAAAGAGAAGTCAGCCTCTACAGCCAGAAATAGTTTGTTCATAAAAGAGAACATTTGAATGACCATACATCCACTTTGGCTCACAAATAAATAAATAAAACTTCCTCCCCGCTCCTTCTTGGTATAAAGTGTTATAAAAGAGTATCTACAAGACAGAGAAAGTTATAGATCTATAGGGCTAAACCCAGGAGAAGAGAAGTGAGGTGGTTGCTGTCTGCTCCTTTTTTATGTTTATCAGTTTGAAACAGACGAGATAATACGGAAGCTCATTCCAAGCTATACAACAAGACTGGTCTGACCGGCTGCTCATCCCAGTAATGCTTATCGCCATAATGGCTAACCCAGCAATAATCTGGTCTTTCACATTTCATCAACACACAGCCCTTGACAGTGCAATGCACAGTATTTCCTTAAGAAAACAAACCTGAAGGAAATGTTTAACTTTTTTTTTGGATGCTACAGTATCACTTGGAGCTAAACAACTTTAATATATTTGATACCTCAAGGCATTTCTTCCATTACAGGCAACCAAGCAGCACAAATAGAAAGCAAGCATTACTTACAGCAGGTTGGCCCTTTCTGAAAAAAAAAATGCTAGCTTATTCTTCTCCCACGGGTTACAGCAAGCAGTAAATTCCCAAGTGGGGAAATGACATTGTTTTTATGGCTGTCTAAGCAAACTAATACGTAGTGCACAGAGAGCAGCAACTGACATTTAGCTCTATTTGGGAAAGCAATTCCTCCGACAGCCTACAAGGGATAACCTTATATTAAAATCCTCCCTTACGACTAAGCAGAATAAACACTAGGAGCCTCTAATCCTGATGCAATACTAGAATCCAGCTAGTGCCTGTAGTTGCCATTAGCAGTGTTTTCATACTTCTCTTTATGACATATCCTATTTTTTTTAATCAAAATTGAGGATAAGCTATGGAATACAACTATAGGTTCCCACCTGTGCAGCGTAGAGAAAAAAAAAATCTTCATTTAGATTTTATGATGCAACAAATAAATACTCTATCTGCCATTGTTCATCCAATAACACAGCCAATGAGCAATGCACCGACAGGAACAGGTAGAATGGCCTAATAGGAATTAAAGAATAATCCTAGATTTTGCAAAGATTAACGCACCTTCCCTTTAATAGCTGTTGTTTCTTTTAAACAGAAACATCTATTAGATGACAAGAATGTATATGATATAACCTAGCACACAACAAATTAAATACGCTACATACTTTCCACAAGGTAGGTAAACTATTCTCAGAATATCAGATACTTTAGGTTGAGTTAATTTATTTAAACAGTCCATATATAAAACTCCCATTAATTAATATTCCTCCACTTTCTAAACATGCTTTGTCAACTACCATTCGTATCTTTCAATCCAAAATTCAGGGATCAAGGCACTGACACCTTCCAAAAGGTCAGTCTTCATATTCGATACTCGGAACAAGAATAATATCCAGTAGTTATACTCAGAAAAGCACTAACACCTCAGGCTTAATCCCAAGTACAAAATTTTCAGCAACATACTAATATATCACTCCATATTTTACAAAGAAACTCATTAGTCTTATTTTTGACCTGCTCCTAACAAATGCAGTCAATAAAAAACACCAATCCTTTTTTCTGCGAAACCTCAAAGTACTGAAATATTGAATTTTACATGCACTATACATAGCCAAAAAACATTCCCCTCCCTGACAGACGCCGAACAAAGGCTACCTCAGCCAGGACGCCCTAGAAAGTCTCAAAGATAAAACATGTCTCCTCCCTGTCCTCCAAGAGCTTTCCAAGAGACAAGACCAGGCTGCAGACCCGGGCGGTGAAGGGGAATTGCCCGACTCTCCTGCACTCGAGCCACACGGTGCCACCTGCCAGCTCCTCTCCCGTAATCGAGGATGTCGGCAGCGACGGTTAACGGGATGAACGCAGAAATGGGACAGAGAGGCTGAACGGCTACCGAGGCTTTTAAGCACTGCATTACCACTATTCAGATAGCAAAATCCAAAACAAAGCATCCGGAATGAACCCATTACAAAACAGGATTAAACAGCATGATGACCACCACAATGCTGAAGGACTCTTCAAAAAATGATCCTATTAATTTTCCCTGTGCATCCCTCTGCCCTTCAGCCGATGCTCCCTTCCCTCCCCGTGCAGAGGCACACACGCTCACACGCTTTTCACCCCATTAAATCCAACCTGTCCTGCTGAACCCGATGTCCCAGCAACAGCCGGCGGTCGTGGTCCTTCAGGCAGAAGCCCGTGGTGGGCCATCTCTCTTCCTGCATCCCCAGAACAGCACTGCTAATCCTACTGTGACTAGTCCATCTCCTTTTTCCCCCCTCAGCTTGTCACATTACAGCGGCAAGAGGAACCCACCTCACATCAATCAAATCGGAATAAATCAACAGAATGAAATCATCATTCTTTGCTAAAAAAGGATTGAGTGACAGAGTGTTATTCCTTTCCTTAAAAAAAGGGACTTGGAGAAATCTTGAGTAACTTGGTCTTGCATAGTTAGTCCATTCCGAAATGCTTTTTGTGTTGTTTACAATAGTTTCTCCTGGGCATCACAATCTTGCTGACCGGTAACTCTCCGAATTTTGGTATTACTGCATTGTCAAGGAATTACAATGCATTTGCCAGGGAAATAAATATGTCAGGATCTCTGTGCTTAAAACTGCAGCCCACACTTAATTGTAACTAAGTGATGTCAGCACCTCCTGTTCTGGTTCACCAGAAGCGACCAGCAGGCACCGACATGCACAGACCCTCGCCCTGACACTGCAGGTCTCTCTTGCTCATCTTTCTACTGGCACGCAAGCGAATCCTACACACACCCGTGTCCCCACAAGACACCCAAATCTAGCCTGAAAAAAGCAGAGAGGGCGGAGGACACAAGCGCAGCTGGAAGGCCCCGCTGAGGACACCCGCTTGGCAGAGTGCTGCACTACTGCAAATAGACTGGGCTTGGTACCTCTCCAAAGGCACATCCAATGGAAGATGGATAAAAGTTAGTCCTTTTCTCCTATGTATTTTGAGCTTGTCCTAAAAAGAAGCATGTTCTTGTAGTGAAGAAGCTGCTCCATCTATATAGAAAGGAAACGATAGCAGATTTCAACAGAAGTCATTTGAGTACAGACTCCATACAGATAACCATTTCCTGACAAAGGGCCGATGTCCCTTTTCTACCAAGGAGAATTTGCAGGTAGCATTAACACCTCACTTCTTGTGCTCTGCAAACACCATTGCAGCAAAACAGGAGCAATGGCTAAGCAGGCCTTTTAACCCTTTTGCCTTGTTTTAGTTAGTTTTGTCCAGCACGTGGCTGTGGATAAAACTCTGTCTCTACCCAGGCACAGCCATATTTAAGAATACTAGCTAGGAAAATTCCATAAATTCAATCTTAGCCTGTGACTCTGGAGCAGGCAGTGGCTTCTGGCAGTACACGACTAACTGCAGCCTGCGTTACCCAGGATGTTGCTACCACAGGCCCCAAGTGAGTGTTCTGTCATGGGCTCCCTCCAGACGAACAGCAGCAGGGGCCGTGCAGCTCGGCTGAACCACGCGGCTCCTGCACGCTTGCACTCATTTACCAGGGCTTGAGGAAGGTGCGAGCCTGTCCCCAAGGACATGCATCCTTCATCCCCCAAAAAAGTCTGCTCGTATGTATTATTTTAGAAACAACTTCTGCCAGCTCTTGGTACTCATAGGACAGGAACGGAATTTTCTCAGAATCCATGACTTTTATGAAGGATTAGATTTCCCTTGCAAAGAAAGTGAGAATTTAGAATCAAAATAAAGCAGCGCTTCGCATATCGCTCTATTGAGATATATCGAGGAAAACTAGCAGAAAAGGTGAAAGAAGTGTAATCCATGACACCGCGAACTCTACTTTTTCTGCCACAGCAGAATTTTAAGGATAATTCTTATTTCATTTTCCTATCCTTGATTAACATAAGGAGGTATCTGAAAACAAGGAAGTTACTTATTCCTCAACATTAGTTGACTAAAAGACATTCTCTCTATAAGGAGTATTAAGAGATCTACAATATAGAACAACTCTGGATGAGATTACCTTTCTGCCCAAGTCATTCCCACCCATATAACCCATCCATGCTGCAATCCTACATGCAGCACGCTGCACACTGGGACACTGCCGCAGCCTCACGCCAAACGTGCCACCTTCATGCAGCACCACATAGCCCTCCACCGTGTGTTTCTTATCTGAAAGCCAAGCAAGCAAGGCATCTGAATTCTGGAAACAGTACAAAGGGAAAAAAAAGGGGTAGAAGGAGGAGGGGAAAAACTGCCTACCAACCTGTGTGGATACTAGTTTTCAAGATCTCTGGGCGCATGCATCTTCTCTGTTGTTTGACATTAACTCACTCACAGAAAACACTGCAGTATGTGTCTCAGCACTGCAACTTGCAGGGGCAGCTTAACCCTGAGCCTCCATATCCAAACTACCTATGCCAGCTGAATCGCAAGTCTCAAAACAGGAAATAGATTAAAAACTCCAATTCTTGCAATTTAGAGAGGTTCCTTATGCACCACACAAAGGTTACACTATGCATATGCATTTATTATTTTGTATTTCCTGACCCCAGCTGATTTCCACATAGTACTAAAAATATTTTCATAAAAACATAGTAAAATGCAAAAGCTGGTTCTTTTACATGAAAATTAAAACACTTTTCGCATTAATAATATATAGACTAGAGTAAGCAAGAAAATCAAAACCATCATCAAATGTTAATAATGTCTAAAAGTTAAGAATGAAGTTGTACCTGTAATTCCAAAATAAAAAGTCTATGCCAAAGGATTCCCTTAAAATCAGAAATGGAAGCTTCATTTCCCCCTTCTGCTAACAGACTTCTACAATCCTTTGTTTTCCATTAGCTCTCCAAGACCTCTAGGATCTCTATCTGCTGCACATGAAAGTTCCTCACATAACATCTCCTTGCTCAGCAATCATTAGTCGCTGCTTTTCCCCACTGCTCGAGGAGAAAAAAGTCACTGCTTGTTCCCAGTCTCCAAGAGTTTAGAGACACTGGCCCAACAGAATGAGATGAATTTCTGAAGCCAAAGCTTCAATGAGTACATAGATAGGGGGATAAAAAAGGACCCCAACACTTGCTGGAAGGTAGCTTTGTTTTCCGCACAGAGCAGGGGGAGTTTCAACACAGCTGAAAATGAAGTTCTGACCAAACTGGATGAGAATTAGTTTCTAGAAAAAAATCTCAACTTCTTTTCCATCCATTTGGTTCCCTTGCACGCACAGGCATAACGCAGACAGCTACTGTTCAATACCTTCCCTTTTCAAATTTGCTCTGTTACGGTTTCCAACAGTGGGTCAAAACAGCCTAGAAAGAGAACCTGTCTCACAGCTATCCACAAGCCTTATGTTTATTTTCCTTTTCTTGTTATTATATAAACTACTACATAAATCATATCAGGTAATGCAGCCAACAGAAAGAAAAACAAAACAAAACAAAAAAAGCTTCCTCTCACTAGGGCAATCCGTAAGACATTGGCATTTCTCCCACAGCTCAACTACAGGAAATACCTGTTAGCAGATACAGGGCAGCCTTACTGCTGGTTTGACAGTGCTCTCAACAGAAGCAGAGAGCAAGTATCTGACAGGTAATTCTCTTACATAACAGATATGAAACAAATAGAGGCTCACACAGAGCGAGAGGCTAATCAGGATATTCATTAACTGCAGGGTGCTGAGCGCCTTAATTGGATACACTGCCAAGAGAAGCCAAGGGGCACGTGCCGTGCAGGGCGTTAGCATCTGCAAGGTGAGCAGAGACGGCTCCTCTCGGCCTCGCAAACTCCCTGAGGGTGGGGAAAGCCCCGCCAAGCTGGGCCGAGGACCCAAGGCCCCACGACCAAAATCAAACCCTGCCCATAGCATGCCTGGCGTTCAGACTAAGCCCAGCTCCTCACATAAACTGCGCCCAGCTTTTCTACAAAAAGAATCCACTTTGTTTCAAATCACATTTCATGACTCATTCTTGCACACAATTTCTTGAGAAACAGCTGTAGAACATCCCGAGAGAAGGACAGGGAGAAGAGAGTCAAAGTTAGTTCTTCTGTGGTTTGAAAATCTTAGGCATCTAAACTGATATTTACACAGGTGATTTTTTTTTAATCTTGAAAGAAACTCATCATTCACATGAACAAAGAAACAAGCTAAAGTACAAAGTCAGAAGGAAATAGTTTTACACAGGCCTGAATAAAGTTTGAGATACAGTATTTCATTAATAAGTATAAGCTTATGAATGCTGCTTCTAGAGGTTCTTTTAACTTCTGGTCTCAGTATGATGGTGGTAAAAGTGGGACCATAATTTCCCGTTGTAGTTGAGGAGCAGTAAAGAAACGGCATGAAAAAGCTAAGTTGATCAAGATCCCCTTTACAACAGTATCAGGTGGTAAAACCACCAGTCATTTCTCCAAGAATCTCTCCACATAGGGGACACAAAAACATTGGATTTTGCATTTATGTAATCTCAGAGGTGAAGAAAGTAAAGAATTCTGTCTGCTCCCCATGGTGTGGCCACTGACAGGACCTCCATCACGTGCTGTTTACAGCTTCCAGATAAAACAGCCCGTAAAGACACTCTTTTTAAACCGGGCCTTCAGGTCTGAAGAGCTTCAGCCGGCACATGGGTCATTGGACCAGGGTCTTTCTGTGGCAGCGCTTACACGCAAGTTCTACCTTTCCTGCAGTCAAGATCTTCTGGGGTATGAGACCCTGGCCCGTGAAGGAAAATACATTAATAAATGAGGCTTCCCCTGTGGTGGATAGTGGGAACATCCAAAATACAGAATACCACATAATAGCCAGCAAGAGCCAGAAGTTTTATTATCTTAAGTATCAGTGATGCGAAGCCTCGGATGCATCAGAGCACAAACTTGCTTTTATGAAAAGTACATTCTAAACATACAGGCTCATTTACTGCACCAAAGAATTAGCAGACTGCTATCAGTGCTAATGAACAGGGACCATTATGAATAATCAAAGATTGTTCTATGATGGTCTCTGATGGTGCAACTCTTACAGATCCCCAAATCATTACTCTCTTGAGAAACTTTAAATATAAACTATGTTTGTGTTAATATTAAAAAAAAAGACACACACACACATATACACAAGTTGAACATCATATTTAAAATGTTAGCTTGGGTATTCCAAATTCTATGCATTACAAAGCCATTTTAATTTTTATCTAACAAGAATTAAAATCAGTATTTTCTTCAAAGGCTTTTGATATACCCAAATAGTTTATGAGAAAGACACAGAGAAAAACTCTAAAGCACACTGAAACAAACAAAAAAATATCAATTTAAAAAGCTAAACTGAGGAGTTAGCATGGGAATTAATTTTTAATGTAAAGTGTGTCCATTTTTGTTCTGTCCTTTGAAAATTCAGAATTGCCTAACGTTGGAGACTGCCTCATATGAGGACCAATACAGTAACATTTCAAAAATAGTCACCTGCTTTAAAGGTCAAAAACAGTGAGCTGTAACCTGTGAAAAACACAGAGATTAGGATACTTCAGTAGGAATCCAATATATATCAACTTACATTAGAAACAATACTTAATACACAATATTCTGAAAGCACTGAAGCAGTCCTCAAGCACAATATGGTGTATATTGTGCTACTATCTCTCCTGTTTGCTACCCGAGATAAAAAGCAAAATTAATCATTTCAACCACCATGGCTACAAATATCTCACAGCTCATTCTGTAAGAGCCAGGCTTTATGCTCAGGGTCATAGCTAAACTCCAGCTCAAGTGACTGGAATTACTGACAGATATCCTAGTTCCGAAATACCTCCATACCCAGGTCCCAGTTTTCAAACAGAATGAAACCTCCAAATAAAAACCCTGAACCAAAGTGAATGTGTAATTTACAGTTCAGATAAATTAAATATACCACAGTTAATGTATAGGCGATTTCTTTTTTTCTAAAAATGAAAAGGAAGTCCTTGTTTTCTTTTTAAAAGCTTGCAGCTTTAGATCTTATGCAATAGTTACCTATTTAAAAAGACCTAAAACATTTAGAGAGACCCAGGATCAATTATGGAGGAAAAAAACAAATATAGTATTTAAATCAATGCAGGTCTCAGTCATCTTGCCAAAGACCATCGATTCATACAAGAGGAAAAACATGACACTTGCATTCGTTAATATGTCTGTGACATCTCACATGACAAAATCATTTAATTAGAACTACCTACAGAGCTAGATTCCAAACAACACATCGGATTGGTTATAGTCATATTTCTTTAAATGTTAAAATGCAGTAACATAATAGCTGTAGTAACATAATAGCTGGTGCTAAATCCTACTAAAAAGTGCAATAAATCTTGCTAGTAAGTGAAATAACATAATAACATAAGGGCAAAAAAAAAGCCAAGATTTCTTGGAAAAAAACTCAAATTATATTGCTGTATTGAGGTGTTTGTCTTCTTGCATTGAAAAAGTTTCACAGAATTCAGTGTACTAAGAACAACACACTGATAAAACTCCGAAATAACAAACATTAGACTTATGACCTAAAGTCACTTAAAACACAGCTAGAATAGTTAGTTACCACACTTCAGTCAAAGATTACCACCTTAGAACAGAGTCCCTGGAGAGAAAATAAGTGCCTTGTCCATTGCCTCAGCATAAGAACTGTTTCAGTTTAACTTAAGTCATCAGACCACGGGCTAAAACCATCAAGGTAGTTCCTCCATCTTATTTTGCCAAGTGGTATAGAGAAAGAATAGTGGAAGCAGCTTAAATTTTTGTTTGGGGATTTACTGAATGAAAAAGAAATCGGGCTGAGAGATCGGTAAAGCCTTAAGAATAAGCAGGAATCTCCCTGGTGACTAGAGCTACCCAGCAGGAGGGCACTGAGAAGATATTGAAGGGGAACCATGGTAGGACCAAAGGCCAAGGACACTTGGGAAGAAGGGAAATTCTGATCCCTAAATATAGGTATACATATATATATATATGTATATGAAAAAGCTTTTTCACCACAGAAGTGGTCAAGTCCTAGAAGAGATTGTGCAGAGGTAGACTCTCAAAATGCTCCAAATTAAACTGGCCAAGTACAGGACCTGCTCTGAGCAGCATTAGATCACCTTTAGAGATCCCTTCTAAACTAAGTTACTCTTTGTTGACATAAGGATTTTCACAACCTTTATTCCTGTACCTACCTTTGTGCTCAAGGGAGTTACTTCCTCTTAAGAAATGTTTTTTTAATCATTACTGATACTAATGATCACATAAGGATTTGGTTATCACCAAAGATATCTGGAAAAGATGCAGATATGCGTACTGTTCCATCACTGACATGTCCTATACACCAACTATGTTTTACTCCAAATCGCTTTTTACATATGAACAAACTAGGTAGAACAAAATAAATGAATAAACTTAAATGAGATCTCAGTTAAAAAAAAAAAAAAACAATAATTGCTGATAGCTAACTTTAAAATACCCGTGTTTTAAGTACTTTACCCAGAGGATAAATGCTAACTGCATGATTTTGAAATATGATGCAGCTTACTTTGAAAACCCTCTCGAGAATCTTTAGTTAATTATAAACAGAGGTTATCCAGGATGTGATTAAATACAATTCTGTTGTACTATCTCTTGATTTTCAGGTCAGCTTATACATATTATGAGTTTGGAGATGGATCTAAAACTGAAAGTATATAAGAAATTGACTAAGGTATCTGAAATTGCTGAAAGATAAATCTTTTTAACAGAAATTAAAAAAAAAAAAGAAGGAACAAGGCAATACAAAAACTAGAATAATTGGATGTTTAATTAAATACTTGGGGAAACAAATAGCCTTGAGAAACTGAACAGCTTTTTTGGATAAATTCAGGAATAGTTTTGTTTCTTGCTTACTAAATCAAATTTCTGTTAACAAACTCAGCGCTTTTCTGCCCCAGATAAAGCATTCACTCCTCTACCTATCTAGTATCTCTCAGCGGCCTGATCCCCAAAGAAAGCTCTCTTTCTGGCCCAAATTTTGCTCTTGTATTCTCAGTGCCCCCAGATGACACTCCATGAGTGTGTGCAGACGAGCCACCTCCAAGCCCTCTTGTCTTGACCTGACATTATCTCAGAAAAGGTGAAGGATTCTTGAAAGTCAGAAGTATTCCACTTTCCTCATCACTTCTGCCTTCCTCAGTGCAGTCTCTTAGCAATCTAAAGAAGCAATTAAGATTCCCTTAGGTAATGTTATCTATGGAGCTTTCTTATAGACATTTTCAGCCTTTTTTTCCCCACTCCTTTACTCTTTTGCCTACATTGGCTGGATCTCTTCCTGAGATGTCACCTGTGATGTGTGAATTACAGCAAACAAGCTACATTTTTTTAACTTTATTAACTTTGAATGGCTCTGAGCCAGGTACAGATTTATTCCAATATAGACACATAAAAATGCACAGTATATCAGTCAGATATTTGGACTGGTTCTGCATCCCCTTCTGCATCTCTTGCTTGCTACTCAGGGTTCTCACAGTCACATCTCTCTCCCATTTCATCCCTACACTTCCAGTAATTTCATTCCAGCTTCACTTTCTCCCCTCATTACAAAACCTGAATTGCTTACCCCCGATGTGCAGTGTCTCTTCAAGTGACCCTCAAATCCCAGCATCTCCCCCTCACACACAGTTTCTGTCTTGCACCAGATTTACTGACAAATTTCACTGAAACAAAACTTTTATACACACACATATATATGTGCATGCGTTAATTAGACTTTTCTCAGCATCCCCTCTATCCTTCATTACGCTGTTTTATACCTAACCTCAACCAGCGATATCTCATCTCTGGCCCAAAAGATCCTCATATGCAGGCCTGAAGCTTCCCTATTAACCAAGGAAAGAGTTTCACGCCAAACTAGCGAAGCTTCCCTTCCTACAGGTGTGTCTAACATCCAGTCCACAACCCTAGCGCTCCCCCTTCCCTACTACGACCTACAGCCCTCCTGCGTCTCCTCCATACTCCTGCAGCTCACCCACGCACCAGCCCAAGGCGGAGGGTTCAGCCCCTCCTGTTGCTCATTTGTTTAATGCATCAGAAGTTGATACACTAAGCTGAAAACGCAGGTTGCTGCTAACTTGTGACTCTGCAGCGAAACCCGCCAGGGAAACATGCACACAGGGCAACTCTCCCTGCACATGAGTCTGCAGCCCTTGCCGTCACCAGCCCACCACCACTCCTCCACAGAGCGCTCATCACCTCTGCTGCCATCACAAATGCAACTTACTTGGACACGAGCATTCGGAACTAGGGAAAACACTCCATTCATTAAATAGTTAATTAAAGATGGCATATGCCCGCACCCATGTTTTCCAACTAGCGTGATGAAACACTTGTAACTTTGCCTGGATTTCAGTGGTGATACTTCCACCCTCCCTGTTTTCCCTATGAGTTTGGGCGACACAAGGCCTTCCACGCACATTGGTATTTTATCAAAGTAAGAAAATTTTCCCATTCATCACACTAATTTTTGCTCCTCTTTCACTTATTATATTTGTGCAATTTTGGCTTATAATCACATGAAATTTAACTTCACACTAGAGTGTATTCCCCTTCCCATCATTCTCCTGAAAATGCTTAGTATTTTTGTCTGTATATTTGGAAAAAAAAAAAAAAAAAAAAAAAAAAAAAACAGAATAAATACATGCACCAAGACTTAAGGAGCCCTGTTTACTTCTATTCTTCACAATCACTTTTCCAGGTGATTATAAATACATTTACAAATCTAAATAAATAAAATGGACAAGTAAAGCAATATTCTGCCAACACAGTCAACTTTTTCCTTCTCTTCTTCCACCAACTGGAAGTGACCATCTTAATAAGGAAACTTACCACCTCTGAGGATCTGAGCTTAGAAGTCTGGTAAAATTAGTTTAATTTTTTAAAATTCCAATTATTTCAAGTTTTGCTTTCAGCAGCACAGATTTTTAGAGGCATTCTTCTTGCCCAGTGAATCTTACATGTCATGAGCTCAAGAAATTCTTCCAAGAGACTCAGAAATATTAAATTAATTTACCCAACAGAAGACTATCAAAACTAAAAACTGTTTAAAATTTATTTGGAATTAAAACGAAACACAGATGCAAGCAAATCCTACTACCTGCTTCCAAGGACCACAGCGGTTCCATTTCTGGATCATTGTGGAAATTCATTTCATTCAAACTGGAGACTTTCCCACCTGACTGCTGCTTTAATGTGATGTTAAATCTCACTGAACTCCTGCCGTTGCTGTCAGCCGGCCCGCAGCCGTGCCTAGCATTCAGCAGACACCTTACTGAGCTGAGTGTACAGCACACGGGACAGCTCCAGCGCCCGCGCTGCGCTGAAAATGCTGGCCGGTCGTAATGGAAGTTATCTCCTTCAGGAGACACCACTCAAGGCAGATAAAAATGAAGAGTCCAGCAGTGCTTTAATATTTGAATCTCATTTCCTTCGGCAAGGCATGACTCAAGGAAGCTCATGAATTAGGTCAGCTTTAGCAACCCGTGAGACTACACCTTTAAAGCTGGGGACAGCCGGGAACTTGCTGTCACTGAATAGCAAAGCAGCTGTGTCAAATCATGATTGTCTACTCCACAAACCCCATCAAAAGGCAAGGGACACAACGAGCTCTATTTAATAATCCAAAACACTGCTTTCGGCACAGCCCAAGCTAATACTGAGAATTGCTCCAGAACGTTGTCAGTTAAGGACAGGAGCATCCTGATTTGTTTGGATTAATAGTACTCGTTGCAAATGTTGCAACTGTACCTTGTTTAAAATGAGAATAATCCTCTTGTAAGTAAATAAGGACTGACATGTTTTGTAAATAAATGTGCTGTTCCCTTGCCAAATACAACAGCAGGAGAACACTAAGAAAAATATGTTTTCATGTTTATTAACTGCAAGCTACAGTATTTTTTTTTTTTTTTAATAGGAAAAGATCCTGTAACTTAAGCCATGAAGTGCAATACACTTCTCTGGGCTGGCAGACAAGGCTACCAGAGAAACACCCTCTTTGGGATCAGCACATGAAAGTAACCCTATACCAAAAGCAACAACCTACGAGAGTTCACAGACATGTTTTAAAAACAGATAATGGCAAGAGCTTCTACACTGCGCCGTGCTTATGACTGACACAGTTTGGTGGGTCTTAAACTGTATGATTAGGACCTACACGAAAGGAAAAAGATATGTACACACACACACGCACGCACGCACTAACACATGCACACGCTCACACGGCCTCCTCTTGACGTTAAGCAGCTAAAGCGCGCATTGTGGTTGTGCGCGTTCCCCCAGGTACGAGGGAAGAACGACAAACGCACGAGGCGCCTATTCGGCGCGCCGTGACTCATCACGCGTTTTGAACTTTTCTCGCAGGAAGCCGCTCCGGGACGCGACACGGGCGGGCGGCAGCGCC
>JAWLRI010000560.1:2048436-2091852 GCA_034781795.1 Crypturellus tataupa
GGAGGTTGAGCTTGTGTTTCTTTTAACCGCTTCATCAGGCTTTCCGATAGTTTTCCACGAAACAAAGAAAGGAGTAGTCAGTGTGTTAGCCCTCTCCCCATCATAGCCTACAGGAACCCCTGTCTTGCCCTGTGGATGTTCGTTTAACAGCACTTATTTTGCACTTCTTAAAATGAAAATGATAGCCAGGGAAGGATTTTTACAACACATTTCTACAGGCATGAAATGAAGTGGGGCAAAATAGGTATTTCTTGTGTGGCACAAGGTATATTTTCAGTCCAGGTGCTCATTTCTTAGTGGGGTCTCCCTTTAAGCATCACTTCCTTGCACCAACCCAGGATTCAGACCCTTTAGATTCTCCTTTGGACCCCCATCAAAGGTTGCAGTTAAGTACTTCACAATATGACTTCAGCTCGACGGAACAGGAAGAAAGACCATTAAAATAATGATATAAAATACATGTTTAAAGCATCAGGTTTTTTGGAACTTGATCTACAATAGCTGAGGAAACTATAGATAAAGGAGCCCCTGGAGATTATCTTTCAGAAGTCATATCACCTAAATGACGTTTCAGGAAGACAAAAAGCCAAATCTACTCATAATCCACTTGTCTCCCTGACCTGCCCCTCTCTCCAAAAAGAGGAAAGAAAGTGAAAGGAGTGGGTAATTTATCAAGCTGTGAATGTAGTTTGAGCTCTGAAATGCAGTACAAGTTACTACACAAACACCTAAAAGCAAAAGTACCAGATAGTAAATCAATGGATCAAGGTCTGGAGGGAAAAAAAAAAGACTTCTGTCTAAATTTGTGAAATGGCATCTTCAAGATAAAATATGTGCTGAAATGGAAGCTCTTTTAAAGAGCTGGATTTACACAGCAGGAATCAAAGGAATAAAAATAGGAATTTGGTTCTATATCTATAGTGGGAGGGTTGTGAAGCCCAAAGCAGCATTTGAATATGTGCTTTACCATGTTTTATTTGTTTTTATATTAGACTGAAAGAGCTGTAAAATAAGCAGCAAGCTTTTAAAACTTTAGAAGTATGTGCAGAAAAAAAACAATGCTATACATATATATGCGCATATATATGTATATATAAAAAAACTGCCTATTCACTGAAGTACCAGAGTGCCCTTAACTATTTAAGGGACGTATTTTCACCAATGTTCACATGCTCTAGGAGACTCTGCGTGTGCAGGGGGGTTGGCCTAGATGACCTCTACAGGCCTAGATGACCTCTAAAGGCCCCTTCCAACCTTAGGCATTCTGTGATTCTATGGTTTTGCTATAGCAAAAGAAGAAACACCAAGAAATTTGTTATCTGCATATATATTCACCACAACAGCCAATCCTCTAGGTACAGTACTATGTGGAATTTCTTCATCAAGAAGATTAAGCTGGGCTGTTCTGCCAAGATGAGCATTTTCAGTCCATATTTTGGTGCATTTCATGGCCTTGGTTTTGGGTTGACCCAAAGAACATGCATGCAGGCATTTCCTGCCTCCCTCTCCCCCCCAACCACAGAGAATCAGCATAATCTCCCCTTAAATTATACTTACATCTTCATAATTGCTAAAGTTATCTCATTCATGTCAATTTTATTCAACCAGAAAGTGGAATTGCTTTTAAAAGAAAAAGGTCAACATATCTTAGGCTGTTTAGCTGCAGTGTCCTGGGGGTGACAGAGATCTAGGACCAGAGGGCAGTGTATGGCAACACTGCAGCAAGCAGAAGGGGGATTATTCCAGCATTAATACAAGTCAGCTCACCATAAACAGTTCTGTAATAACATGAGTCATTCTGCACACCAAATTAAGCTACATTAATTTATTAAAGTTGCATCTGAACCTGGCAGAAAAAGCACAGCAAGATTTCGAGCAACATTCAAATGAAAATCTCAGCATTTAACAAGAATACGCCTGCAACACCTGTAAGACTAGAAACTACTCTTCTCAAAGTATACAAGTAACCTTCTAGGCCTCAGAAACAAAAAAGGATATGTGAAAAAGTTTCTTCACACCTTACCATTAACAGCAATGTTTTTTTTAAATTGAAGCAAAACAAGGAGTGATTCAGTATGTCAAACAAGAAACTAAGGACTTTTTCCTCTAACATGTTGATTGTAAGTGTCAAAAATTAAGAACATTTTTTGATGAAAGCAGCTATCAATCTTCCCTAAACTGTAGCTGATCTTTTGATATATATCATTATGCTAATCAGTCTAATTTAAACTGAAAAAGAAATACTGATACTAAATTACTGTTGAGATATTAAGGTACTATAAGCACTAAATTAAAAATTAAGCAATTTGTAAAGCTTTAAAGTTTTGTTCTGAACTTAGGTCCAACATCTCCAGAATTCCTCAAGATAAGAAAGTAAATATAGATGCATTTTAATACAATATTTTTAAAAATGTTCCCCCTACCTACCTTGCAATGTCATTCTTCCTGTTTCATAGTCTGTGCTATTTTTATAAGATAAATATTTACAAGAATTGTTTATGTCTTTAAATGCCTCTACTTTTAGTGTCATGCATATTTGTTAGTATTGACTGTTGTATGCTCAGTACTTTAACCTTTATTTCCTAATATGACAAATATTTTGGCATAATAAATCCAAAAATTGTTCTTTTCTACTCTGATATGCCCTACTTCAGCCTTTTTTTATTTCTGTATTGTAACCCCCCCCCAGCTCTTATGTTTTACAACTATCAGTCACTTTTTAAATTTATCTTTGCTGATTGACCAAAACAGTTTATATTATTACAAAATTCCCAGTTAATAGTTTGCTTGAGAAATGAGCAAGTGTTGAAGTGCTCCAGTGCTCATGCTGTTCTTCAGAAGTTTGTTATTTCCTTCAATATCTGTTCTGGTTATTGGCCTAGCCGCGTGTCCCTTCTCCTTTCAGGGTCCCAGGGAGATTTCCGAAGGATCTAAAAGGGTTTAAACCTTTGCCTGGCTCCCAGGGACACTTTAACACGCAAGCTAGGATCTGTCTCCGTAACAGATACATTTTTCCAGGTGCAAAGTTCAGGCCTACTTCCTTCCTCTGCAAGCAGCATGACCACTGAGGTGAGAGGCCTTCTAGAACAGGGCTTATTTTAGCATTAGAAACAGTGAGAAATAGGACATTTTAGAACTGTGAGTTCATCTAAGCATCTCAGCCTCCAGACACTGTCCCTCACTACCTTAGCATAGTGTCTTTTAATTATAGCACATAGTTACCTGGGGTGCAGTCCAGTGATAAGTACATACACCATAAATTAGTTCCAGTTGCCCTGATATGTGGACAATATGCTCATCTTTACAGCCAATAAACATTATTTTATTCAACTATGAAAAAAAAAAAAAAAAGTTAGACTATTTTTCCCCCTCAAAATTTATTACGCTCCTCTAAATAGTCTGCCCCCAAACATCCTTCCTATTCTATAACCTCTCAAAAATCTTAAAATAATCTTTATGGGTTCTTATTAGTATTACTCATTTCAAACTGCCTCCTGATTCCACAAATGTCCCTGTAGTCCTATGACACAAACAGCAAATTCAAATGAAAGATTTGAGGACTCACAGTCTCTTCCCTTCCTTTTTGCATCCTAAAACCTGCATTAGGAAGAGTGGGAAAGAACACCACTGACTTCAAATTGTTCATAGCCTATATTTATATAATCTGAATCATACTGCTTTTTTTGTTGTTGCTTCAGTCACCAAAATGTCAAGTTTCTCTATATTTTGCCATACAAATAGTTTTTTTGGTTCCTTTCTTTTCCAATAGATACGTAACAGAGGAAACAACCTCTTTAGATGTGTGTTATCATTCTTCCTGTCTTTGATTTTATGTGCTCCATGTATGGGTTATGCAGGTTGTCCTTTCACGGAGGAATTCCTCCATTTACTATATGGATATCTGGCACAGAATGTAAATATCTCATTTTTCAGTCCCCATCTCTTCTTGCTTGATCTTTAGTTATACTTTATGTATAACATAAGTAAGTCCAGGCAGTTAGTGCACTTGAAGTAATAAGCAATACTTGGCCACTGCTGGAATGCTGGAGGATCAGTCTGAGGCATAATTATGGTAATCTGTAATATGCAGCTGGTTCAGCTTCTTGCACAATTTGAACTGTGACTGTTTATCCCTATTATTTGGCCACAAACTGCATATCAACCTGGACATTATGATCACAGTATACTTCACTATGCATCTTGTTTACATATTTTGTATATATATTTTGACAAATACTTCACATTTCCCAAAGTACTTAACTGCTGCTTTTTTTCCTGAACTACCTTATTATTTCCTACCCAGGAAGGATCCTGAATCCAGGTTAACCAGGATTCACTGTAACACCGTAACTAACATGCAACTTTTCCCCGCCTTTTATTTGTAAGGCTTTTTCCCCCTGCTACCACCACCTCCAGCAAAACTGGTGTCTGTATTTTTACTGCTGTTGTCACACACTGAATTTCTTAGAGCAAGGCTGAATTTATTAGCCATGTTATGCTGCTTTTGCAAACTATAAATTTAGTCTTATATAGTTTGACGATTTTGCCTCAGGGCTGTACTTTTAATCTATTTCTAAGGACATAGAAAGACATCTGGAAAGAAGTTAAAAAACACGCTTGATTCTTAATTTCCACTGAGACTTTTAGTGCTTGTGTTGTCTGTAAATTCAGCCTTTCTTATAACTGCCTATCAAGTTACCTAAATAAAAGAATAATCAGTATCTTCCACATATATATATTTTTTAATGTTCTGGCTGTGTTGAGAATCAAAAGGGGTTTCTGTAGCTGTGCAACCGCCCTTTGGTTGCATTTATTCTAATGAAGTTCTTGATATATCCTTTCAACTGCAATTTTATTTGACAGCCACATTCCAGACTTTGTGGGCCCATGTTTCAAGCTGCAGTGTGGGCTGTTTGCTCTTGCTCTTCCATCAGTCCTAGAGTAATAATATTTTTTATGACAGCCGTAAAGTTCCAGTAGTTATTATCTCTGATGCTCCAGAGCTGCAGTTATTTTTTAATCGACCTCAAAGTCCTGCTTAGTACAAGGACCCATATGCATAGCTGCCATTACTAGTTTATTCACTGGCTATTTGGTACTGTGAGCTTGCCATGTTTTTCCCATTTGTTCAACTTCCCAAAAGATTTTCAGCTTGTCAGAAGCTGCTAGGGCCACTCACCTTCTGGCTCTCCCCTCCACAGCTGGGAGCTCCTTTTGGGTACACGTTGCCAAGTTTATTTCCATTCCTTTTCCTGCTCTCCCCTTACTTTGTATTTTTTTCCAGGGCTGCTGATCACCTCATTCTCAATGAGCATCCTACCTACAAGGCCATCTGCTGCTGCTCCTCACACTGCACCTCTGCCCAGCTTCTCTGGGTTGCGAACGGAGCACAATTTGTGAGGGGAGGGAGCATTGCTAGGAACTAGATCTAAGACACAGCCCACATGTCTTCCCTGGTTCCTGACTGTTTCTACCTTCGGAGTGAATTCAGGAGGAAAACAGGCTGAGCGTCTTCGGTACCCATGGATTAGAGAGAAAGTGCGGTTGCTTTCCACCTCCCCTTGGTTCTCCAGCACTGCTCAAGCAGCAGCCCTTGGCCCTGGGGCCGTGCAGGAGGACGCTGCCCACAGCACGGGGCACAGGGCGCTCGTGCCAGCCCCAGCGCAGGGCAGGGCAGGGAGAAGCCTGCTCTGCCAGCCAGTGGCCCCAGGCCACCCCAGCGCAAGGAGAAAGCTGTTTGCTCACCGCCTCCCCATCCCCTCACCTGCTTTGTGCACTCCGCCGGCCTCATCTTTCACAGTTGTGTTATCACTCTCTCCTCACACTTCCTGCACTGAGGAGGAGCGTTACTGAAAAGGAGCAGTTTGTGCCCTAGGATTGAGTGAGCTGAGCCCCTTTTCTCAGTGAAAAGCTCTTGTAGGTTGGGGTAGAGGATTTCAGAGCACGTCCACTCTCTTTTGTGCACCCTTGGACCCCCACCAGCTGTAGCAGAGATCAGATTTGGCCTTCCTGGGGAACACTGAGCGAGAAAGCAGTCTGAAGCCAACGGAGGGGTCTCCTCAGCTACTGAGCTACTCGTGTCTGCTAACCCCAATGCAGACGCTACCCAAACAAAAACACCTTGAATTTCACATAGCATCAAGTAACAGACTGACAGACCTTCATCAGTATGACAGCACTGTGCTTTTCTGCTGTCTGTTTAGATTAGCTCAGTTCTGTTTTTCTCCTGAAATTGCTCAGACACATTCAGCGTGTTTGCCATTCTGCAAAGGCAGAAGTTGATGACTATCGCTTATTATGTTGCTTGCACTTCGAATTAGAGAAAGTAAATTGGGGGGGGAAGCATCTGCAAGATACCTGCATTTCTCTTAGCAATGAAACTATAGTGAGAAATTAATATATTCCAGTTTATTTCAAAGAAAGTGCATATATTTATTAAAATTGAAGTGCAAGGGCTGAGATCATAAATAGTAACTAAATATTTAAGATAGATTTTCCCCATGAGAAGTAACTGATATACAACTTCATTATCATTTTCCTTTCTTCAAAGTGAATAGAGAATGATTTTTCTCTCCCCCTAGTGTGGAACTTAATTATTCTACTGGCAACAGTGGCTATTTGGTCTGTCTTCTGGCATTTGAAGAAGCTTTTTTTATGTTAGCTTCTTAATTTAAGATTTTCCTATAATTTCTGTCTCCACATGAATGGCATTTGGTCTGAGTAAGAATTACAGAAGGGACTGTCTAGTCCAACCCTCCTGCTCCAGCAGGGACACCCAGAGCACGGGGCACAGGGCAGCATCCAGGTGGGTTTGGAAGATCTCTAGAGAAGGAGACTGCACAGCCTCTCTGGGCAGCCTGTGCCAGGGCTCTGTCACCCTCACAGGAAAGAAGTTCTTCCTCCTGTGGAGGTGGAACTTCCTGTGTTTCAACTTGTACCCATTACTCCTTGTGTTGTCAGTGGCCACCAGGGAGAAGAGTTTGGCCCCATCCTCCCTACATTCTCCCCTCAATTACTTATACGTATTGATCAGACCAGGTTTTTCTTCTGCAGGCTATACAGGCCCAACTCGCTTAGTCTTTCCTCATATGACAGATGCTGCAGTGCTTTAATCGTCTTTGCTCTGTGTGGGACACCCTCTAGAAGCTCCACATCCCTCCTATGCTGGGGAGCCCAGAACTCCAGGTGCGGCCTCACCAGAGCTGAGGAGAGGGGTAGGATTCCCCTCCCTCGACCTGCTGGCAACGCTGAGAAGATTTACTGACTTAGTATTTGAAAAGGAGACTAGAAGTGAAAAAGGGTTTCATCGTGTTTAAGGCAATTGTGAGCTATAGCTATATTATGTTATAAATAAACATAAAGTTTAAGAAATGTTATTTACTTGCCTGAAACATCACAACTTGTGGTGCCTGTAACAGCAGAAGAGAATTTGTTTAAGAGAAAACTAAGATTTCATAATAAACAGACTTCACTTAAATCAATTTCTTTCTAGACTTAAAATTCTAACTGAGATTTAAGACAACCCCATTTGGGAGTTAACTCCCACTGCAAGCTTTAGATTAACATTTGAAGTAATGTGCAGAGCTGCTTCCACAATTATACCATATCCACAGAGGGGCATAAGAACAAACTCTCCTAAAAGAAATTAAAACTGGCTTGAGGCTCTGATTGGTAGAGGAATAACAGGTAAGACTTCATTATTTTCTTCATTTCAAACCTGGCCTACCCAAATCAATAATAAGAGAGCCATCACTACCTAAACATTATCTTCACCAACCAAAACAAATGGCCTCAGTCAGCATTTACTCAGTATACTCCAAATCCTCTTTGGAAGTCGTTCCCTCAGAAGCATTTCACAGAGAAAGTGATAGCATTTCTGAATTAGCCTGGGGATGACACATAATCACCTTAGGAAGTGATTTGCAGATTATTTTTTAAAATCAAAGATTATTAAAATAGATCCCATTACAGCCTGCTGTGAATCAGGCAAACAGGCTCTGCCTAATTTTGAGATTCAGTCAGACAATTCAAAAGTATCACTCAGATAACATCAGCCTTAAGTGATCCTAGATGGAGGTAATGAAAAAAGATACAGAAATTTTAGTGTTCCTGAGGAACATAATGAAAAAGGGGAGAGCAATAAAACTGGAAAAGTGTTACAAAGCCTGCGCTAAGATTTTAATGAGAAATTTAGAAGGACACACAGGAGACAGAAGATATTGGATAAGACAGCAGTTTCTAGGAAAAGTTACTATAAGATTAATATGCACCTTAAACACTAACACTGCTAAGAGAAGTCACAGATAGCTAGCACTGCTTTTGCCCTGACAACATCTCTGGCAGTCACAACGGAGAGGCAGATGGAGCACTCTTAGTGCTAATTCCCCCTTGCTTCTGCGTGGGAGGAGACATGAGCACATCATCCCCACACAAGCCACTTGTGAAAAATACTTACACGCTGAATCCATAGCCCAATAGAATAGACTGGGATTCTTAACAGGCAGGTTTCAGCAGGCTTATTTCAAGCCTGCAAAAATCACAAACACACACAGCTTTTTTTTAAAGAGTATCTACAAGGATGGAAACTTCAAACCTCATTACTCACAAATCTGAAATGCATTTTCTGGATCTATTTGGCATCTTATTCTACAGCCTTCAACAGTCCTCTTGAAGATATTTAATCTGATAAAATGAGTCTGCTTTTATTAGATCAAGATTATACTACAATACTCCCTGGAGATCTAAAACACTGTGGCAGACAGAAATAAGACATCTGATACAGATATGTTGTGCAGGCAATCTTAAAGATGTTTCTGTGCTCATTTTACTTTGATTACAAATCTGTATTATGCTGACAGGATTCACATGTGCAAACAGGTAATTAGGTATCTAACCACAAGTGTTTGCACCTGTCATTCAATATAAACCTCAATGACCAATTTAAGAACAAAGTTCATTTTCTACTTAAAGAGAAATTGCAAATGCAACATGAAAGCGATTCTCTGTGTTTACTTAGGTTTTTCTTTCAACTGGTGCTTATATTCCTCACTTATAATTTAAACCATATCAAATTTAAAATAACTTACTACACTTAAAAGAGACAAGGGCATCTAAAATATAATTTATTTGCATTGAAAATATTACTACCTACTACAGATTTTTTTATTAATAACTTCTATATGAAATCTGTGGATACACTGCTTCTGGGCTTCATTTTTCATTTGCTTTTACCTTATCTTTCTTCGTGTCAGCTCTTCCAAAAGCTCATAAACACATTTGTTCATTTTGCATGACAGAATGACATCTACTTCAAGAAATAACAAGCCTTTAAGGTAAATTAAGGTTGTCTTAATTGAACAACATTTATACAACATAGACAGAGTGCACTGCAATTTGGGGCCAGTGACTTGAGCACCAAGCACAGCCAAAGTGCCATCTGTTGCACAGAATCATGCACAAGCCCAGACAGCATCAATTTGAGGGTTTGCAAAGGCTTCCACAGTGTAGAAGCCAGATGGTAAATCCAATATTCAGACAGATTCAGAGCTATGAGTGCGTTGCATCTTTTCTGGGTACAGTTCTGCTTTTTTTTTTTTTTTTTTTTTTTTTTTTTTAAATGCTGGATGCCTGCAACAGCAACTTAGTCACTAATCACCTACTCACACGGGCAAATCTCAAACTGTACATAACTTGCAGTTTTTATATTTATATTTGAACATTGCATTGAAAATCTCCCATTGGAAATTTCCCACTAGCAACTAATATTTTCACACTACATACCACATATGCAGTTATTTGCACATTTCAGCCTCTGAACTGCAGGTCAAATGGAAACTGCAGCCAAAAAGCGGCTAAAAACAGCACATTCTCATGAAGTTTAAGAATCTGCAAGTAATTTTTAAGTGCACAAGTACAGAAAGCAATTACCTTCTAAAATATAGTAATTTAACAGGAGTTTTGTCATATGGAATCAAGAATAGGTGTACTGCAAGTGTTGTCCCTCTAATGTGGCAGTGGTCTTATAATTCAATCCATAAAGACTAGTTTTCTGCAACACATACAAGTTATTTTACTTCTAAAGGTACTAAAAGATGACAAATTTTATCAGTCGTTTGACAATATGAAAAGTATTCACAACTCTCTTAACTTAAGGCAGCATTCTTATTCTGAACAAATAACTAAACTTTTGCCTAGTTATAAGCAGAACACATCAGTTAAAAAAGCAAAAACTTAGAAAAAATAAAGCTCTGCAAAGATAATCTCCTCTTAGTAGTCCCTATTAAGGCCATCTGTAATGGAAATGCTCTCAAGTAGAAAAAGTCACGTTTATTTTGAAGGAGATAACTGCATCTTAAATACGGTAAATAGCATAAGGCCCATATGTCAATAAAATTGCTTTATTGTGCACATACACATGCATGCATACACATAGGAAGCCCATAAATCAGAAGGGTTCAGCTGTGCCTCCACCACTTGGAAGGTCAATGTAGAAATCTAATAACGTGGCACAAAACCTAATACACTGAGCACAGAACTGCCAATCTGATGGCTGCATCTTCATCACACTGCAGATAGCACTCTGAACTTCTGCCCTAAAAAGGGGCACTATTAGCAGTATTGCCTACTTGCAGCAGGACTTTATAATTATGCAAGTAGTAAAAGTAGGGGACAGTCAGAAAATAAGCAGGGTCCCTCTGTTCTAGGGCAACCCGATTTGGCTTGCACTGCTCAGGGCTTCCATCACTACCTTACTGCTGGTCTGATAACCGCTAAGCAGTCACTGCATTACTTGAAAGCATCCCTTTCCACACCTTAGGGTGCCCGTGCAGGAAGAGTTTGCTCTTCAGAGGTGTGTGTTGCTCCTTCCCCCATTTTATGGAATGAGGTGTTGTGCAACAACAGATTCCTTCAGACAGCCACACTTCCAGTGCCCTTTTCCACAGAGCAGTAGGACAAGCATGTGCTTTCCTTCCTGCAATCCTCAGAACACGATATAACACACAATAAAAGGTACTTAGTCGTATTACAGCTGTGGCTTTGCCTTACAGCAGGACACATTGCCTCTGCAACACACCAAAATAACAGCTTTTGCCTGAGTAAACTGCCTGCTTTCATCCACTAATACCACATTTCTGATGATAACGCTCTCATACACACAAGTGCTCTTAGTGCCCACATAGCTTCTCCCTTATTTCAATACCACTCATCTTTTTCAGCACTGTGATTACTCCTTATCTTTTGCCATTGATTCCTTCCTTGGTGTTATTTCTTATCTCCCCCGTCTACTCTTGATTTGTTTTCTTTTACAGAATTGTCTTTGCCTTTCTATATCAGGCTAAGGAAAGAGTTATACTGAGCTCAGACTGTAGCTTGTCATTCCATGTTTTAACTCCAAATGGAAGATTTAAGGAATTTAGTGCACCAGAACTCTCTAGAGAATGTTATGATAAAAGTAAAAAATAAATTAAAATAGAAAAAAATAATGCAACACTTGTATTCTCCCTGCTTGCTTGAAGAATAGAGGAATCTTAAAGCCTTTTAGAGAGGATATTTTATTTTTTGAACTTTTGACAGAAGGTATTTTCCCCCTAGACTCTCCAGACATAGAAAAGTATCAGTAGAAGAAAATAAAAAAACAAAATCATTAGTGGAAATAAGGAGTTATGTGTAATGACTTTTCTTTTGTAATGAGCTATGTTTATCTACTTCTCTGGCCTTCAAAGAAGCAGAATTAAAGTTTCACCAGAAGATTGATTACTTAGAATAATAAGCTCATGTATTCAAAATTAATTTGAACATTTTCAAATAAGTAATCAGGTTAGAAGATGGCTGAATATTGCTATAAATCATTTGAGGGTGGGAACTTACAGTATTGCTGGAACAGGGACCATATTCTGAGAAAAAAATCTTGATTAATAATATTCAAATCATGTTTAAAATATATGTATAAAAAACTACAAGCAAGGACAATAGACAATTGCAGAAAGCCTGTTTTGTGAGAGAAGCTTAAGTATCAAACAATGAAAAGAAACAAACAAACAGCAAAGGGAAAACAAGACAATTTATTTTGAACACATAAGAATTAAAAAAAAAAAAAAAAAAAAAAGAAAGAAAAAAAAGGGAAAAAAGAAAGGGAAAAAGTCTCAAACAGACTTCCCCAAGCATCTCAGCCAAACTCTCACTCCAGAGCCAAACCCTGGGAGCACAAGAGCTGCAGCCCTCCGAGCCTGGTGGGAGGCTTCAGGGGCAGCTCCCCGCAGAGCCTCTCCCGAGGGAGATGGGGAAGGCCGGGACACCCTGGGGCTCCCCGAACTGCAGCCAGTCACACATAGCTCTGCTGAAAACCAGCTCCCCCCAGCACCAAAGGCACCAACACAGCACTAAGGACTGCGCCCACACATTCTTACCTGCTTCAGCCCAGGAATTCAGCAAAGCCAGGATGCATCCCTTTCCAAAGCTCTTATGCAGCCTCGTTTTATAATTCCCCACAAATGAGCAGCAAAGACACCAGTTCCCATAATGAGCTCAGAGCACCAGTTCTCATTTAAGAGCAATTAAACTTCTAGAGCCAGGCTTTGCAAAGAAAACCACTATACACATGCCTGCAAAGTACCTCACTGATGGAGCAATGACTGCATTATCAAGAAGACCCAAGTTACCCCAGGAGCATTCATCTTGCTCTGGAAAAGCAAGAAATGACTGTAACCTTGGGGAGGGCGTCAAGTTAAGGAGCATCTTCCCCTTAGCTGTTCTGGGTCAATGGCAATACAACCCAGTACTAATGTGAGTGACCCGAAACATCTGGAGTGGAAGGTGCTAGTCTGAAAACTGTTCTGGGGAAGATGGGATGTAAATAAGAAAGAAAAAAGTTATTCCTTATCACTCTGATCACAAGGATTGGTCTGCTTATGTACTCACAAACACCCCGTGTCACCCTCATCTGCTCATCTCCAAAGCAAATTAATTCACATATTTTTGTGACAGTCATTCTCTTATAAATTTAAACACAATGATTAAACGATCTTGTAAAATGCATGCTCATTGTGACAGACATCATCTTTATTTTTAAATTAAGAGAGACTGATCAATTAGTTTCAAGAAAGAGGACTCTAATGGATATAAAGGCCATACGCTACGCATTTATCCTGAGGTTTGCAATTAATCTTCCTAGCATCTCTGTTGCATACACTTGCTCATCCTAATGGCTTGCTATTGGTATGGATTTCTAGTGGAAAGGAGATGTGTGGAGAACAGCCAGCAAAAAGTTTTTATCTGCTTTAAACATTGATCACCATAACAAGCTGGTACCCAGAAGATACATCTCCCATTTGCTTTCATTAGCAACTGAGAAAGCCAATCTGCTTTTTGCTTTATTAAAATAGGAGTTTTTAGAAGTGAATACAAGTTTTAATTCATGTTACACTTTCTGCATGGGGGTGTGGA
The DNA here is from genome assembly GCA_034781795.1 of Crypturellus tataupa. Classification (NCBI taxonomy): domain Eukaryota; kingdom Metazoa; phylum Chordata; class Aves; order Tinamiformes; family Tinamidae; genus Crypturellus; species Crypturellus tataupa. The sequence continues at coordinate 2,061,880 of JAWLRI010000560.1, forward strand.
GAGGTTTCAATAATTCAGCTTGCAGAGTCATGTGGAAGCCACCAGGTAATCGCAAAACATTGCCAACAATAGTTTTGTCTAAAATTTGACAGCCTTTTCTATCAGGATACGAACAACATCTTTCAGAAACTATCATGTAATGGGAGTACGTGATACCATGAGGCTACACCGTGTGTTGGTAAATTCAAGGAGCTCGCTGTCACGTCTTCCCCACCTGAGACGACCCCGCAGCGTGTGGCTGAGATGAGCAGTAATGTGTGCGGACAAGGCTGCAGAGCCGGCTCCCTTGATCAAAGCGGAGTGTCACATGCTGAGCGAGCGCGCTGTCCACATCTATCACTACCGCTGCACGGCAGCTCGTGTGGCTGGGCGCGCGGAGGGCTGCGAGCGCTGCTGCCGCGCAGAGGCCCGCGCCGCGCACCATCGCAGCCGCCTGCACGTGGGCGCAGGCAGGGCGATGGCTGCCCGCAGTAAGTCAAAATGACATTTCCCTTCGCTGGATCCAGGCCAGCCTGCACTTCAGGGTTAAGGCGAGCTGGAGGACAACAAAAGTGATGGTGTTTTGGAGGAATTTCCAGCAAGTTTTTGTACGCCTGCTTTCTCACTGCTACTGATGAAACCTTCTTAGACATCTTGAATCTGAATTAATAATACCATGAAGGACATTTTGATTCAGGACTGATTTTCCTGAGTCTATTTAGCCGTGCTGGGTTTCTCTTTATGTACATGAGGATAAATATGTTTCGTATCTCTCTACGTGTGGGACCACCACTTGAACCCACATGCGCGGGGCAAATGATAAAACCGACAGATCCAATGTTTTACTAATCCCCTATATAAAGGATTGCCCAAGGTGCCAAAAGAAGCATTCATTTAGCAACTTGGGGAAGGCAGAGGATATAAATCATTTTGTACCTGAACTATTTCAGTATCCAATTTTATTTTTAAGTGATTCTCCGTTCTTATCATCTTCACAGCTCTGGAAGGTCTCTGTCAGATAGCAAAAAACAATGTAGTCTTTCCTGCTCTGCTTTCAACCTGAGATTAATTTTGGCACAGACATCCCAGATCTGCCTCACTGAAGCGTGGAAGAGCTGCGGCAGCAATGATGCATCCTTCCTTCCTGAAGCACTGAGGAGGCTCCCAGCTTGTGCTGTATCTGTTCTGACCTAACCAGGGAAACAGATTTAAAGAGATGCCAGAAGAGTGGCCTTCACAAGTCATTTTTTTTTTTTTCTGCAGTGTAATGGATTGAAAAGTTTTTGATACATGGTGGATCTTAGGGAAAATGTACTGATGAGATGTAGTCATGTCTACCAAAATATCAGAAAGGATTAGTAATAAACGCCTTCAACTGCATCGAACACGTTAAACTTTAATACCCACATCTTTCCGATCTTCCTAAGTAACTGTTTGGAAGAATACTATAGAAATGTCACATCACTCAAAGAGTAAATCCTCTTCATTGTATTGTATATGTACTTCATTATACTTTTTATATAATAAAAATATTAAATTATATTTATAATCTGTTCTAGTAAATTCATGGGAAATCCATTAAAAATAGAGATTGTTTTCCACAGGGCATGATTGCAAAGTATTTGTAAATGCCGCAGAGCTTTACATGATTTTCATAGCAGTTTTTTCTCCTTCTAAATGATATTATACAATTCTTGTTAGGAATGTTCAGCAAAAAAAAAAGAACTATAAATGGAATAAGACAAAATCAACTCTAGCACATTCAGAGGTGTTCCCTAAAAGACTCAAACTCTCTGTCTCAAATCATGAGGAAGACTGATATTTTTGCCACCCATGTCTAACTCTAGGATTGTATTTTTTCTAAAACAGAGAAAGGGTTTGATAGGTCTTCTTTCCTCTACCTTCATTCTTCATGACAGTGATGGGCAATTTTTTTCTCTGGATGGTTTTCCTTCTATATTGATGGACTCTAGGCAATGCTCCTGAATTTCCAGCTTTTATTTTTCAACTTTTCTTTCTCCTGGTGTTTTTTTCATCCTGTACTCTGTGCTGCAGTCTTCATCAAATTCAATTTAATATCTTGGCAATAAAACAGTAGATATTTTTGATTTAAAAGTGTTTTAAAAATATATTTGATTTCTGCCATCAGCTCTAAACCAAACTGCTTGCTTTCTTCAGTTACACAACAAGACACATTTCTGTGAGCCAGCTCCTGCTGTTTGTTCTCTGACAAGAAAAAGGCTTTTCCAATTTGAGATTTTTTTGTGAGTCTCAAGATATTTCAGAGGAACATGACAACATGTACCCTCTCTCCCTGTCACTGTGATGGAGACTATTTCATACTTTTATTACTCCAAGCTTTAAACTACATTAATAGTTCTTCTGCAGGGCTGTCAAGAGAGTCGTTCTGCATTATGGTCTATGCCAGCTGTCTCATGCCTTCATGGAGGCTCTCAAAGAAAAAGTGCTGAAATAAAAGGTCAGTGTGAACCAGAGAAGAGGAGAAGCTAAATTAGACCCTGCCTCACCCAACAAGGTAAACAAAATCCTGTAAGCACCATGCATTTTCCAAATAAATAATTCTCGCAATATAGCCTTGGACTAAAAAAAATCCAGCAAATATTTTAATTAAAGAGTATAGACAGCATATGAATGGTACCATGTTCTCACACAGACATTTTATTCCATTTAACAGGTCCATTTTGGCAAAAGAGAAGAGAGGAGGTTGGTTAACAGGTGGCTAGGCCATGCCTACTACATGCCAGATTGTCAAATATTAAAATTTCAAGGTTGATAGTTTCTATGTCAGACAGTCAGATGGTTTCAGAATATCATGCTCATACATACGAAGATGTGTAAATCATTGATAAAAATGCACGTGATTCACTACACATACACCTCTCCCGTGAAGACACGTTGTGACAGAGCACTCTCTCCGACATGAGGATTAGCCCATTGTGAGGTCTTCTACAGCTTTCTAGCAAGTGTACCCTCACCTGTGGCACGTGTAATCCCAGTAAGAGCTGAAATACTTGTTCTTCTCCTCAGATTAACTTTGGTCAGCAACCATGGTGTCTAGGTGAGACAAAAATATAACTGGCAGTACGTTTATCTTTCTTTCTACAAAATAAAACCCTAACCCTATTGCAGAACATGTTTGCCAGCCCATCTACTCCATAATCAACATGATAGTTCAGAGGGCAAAAGAAGACTGTATTTGTCATAGGTGCCCTAACAGCCAGAAACATCCAATGTTTCCCACTTTTTTTTTAGATTATTCTCTAAAATTGTTGTGTTCATGTGCCAGTATTACACCTTTTTTTCCTAAAGAAGCTATCATTAAGGTAAAAATAGGTAGAGGCTTAATTGCTTAGTCATTCTTAAACATATCTCTTATATCTCTTCTTTATATATCTTTATATATCTCTTTATATATCTTTATATATCTCTTCTTCTATATCTCTTAATATATCTTTATATCTTTTCTTTAATTCTTAAACATTTATATCTCTTCTCACTCTATTGAGAACAAAGTCTTGTCCATGTTTCATATTTCCAGAATTCATAACAGCTTCGTAGCAGAAAATCACCACGAGAAAAAGGTACTTTTAGAGAAACAGTGTGGAATGAATTAATGGAGTCTGCAAAAGGCAAATTCTCTGTTCTGTGTGGGTCTCTCTTTATGTTAGTGTAAATATATATTGTTTTTTCTCCACGAGTAAACTGTCTACCCTACCTGGGATAGGTTACACAAACTATATCCTTCAGACAGGAGACAAAAAGAAAAATACAAGGTACAAAGACAATATTATTAAGCCACTTAGTAAAGTAGCCTTATAATATACCAATAAGACTGGTAGAGCCTTCCTCTTGAACATAAGGTCTCTGCTAGTACAAAGCTCAACAAAATAAGCAAGAGCACTTTCTGCCAACTGCATCTTACTCCTGACAAATAAAAAGTATCAGCAAAATTTGAATTGTTCATGACAGTACTTGCCTGTGGTTAAGCATGAGCTTTAAAGCATTTTATATGCAGTATAGGCCTTTACATAATTCAGTTATAGGATAAAGCAGTGATATTTCTCCAAGATTATTTTATAGTGCAACTTAATTATTGTGCTGTGTTAGGTAGGCTAGTATATTTAATTTAATTAATTGAATTTAATAAATATCTGTGTATGGCTCAACACTGAGAAGTATTACAACCATATACCCAGCTGAGGTAATTGAAATGACATTTCCTACTTACACGGAGCCAACAACTTGTACATAGGAAACCATAACATTTAATTTCAATGGCTATCTAATCATTCAGCAAATAAGAAACAGGAAAATAGCACATCATCTTAGACCTAGCAGTCCTGTACATGGAAATATCAGTGTTAGCCTGTTAACTTTCTTATGTAAATATTTTAACATAAATTATTTATATTATTTATAAATATATTTATACATTTTTATAAATTTATAAAACTTATAAATATTTATAAATAAATAATTTAACATAATTGTGGATTTCAAAGTGCTTAATGCTTCAGAATTTTACATTGTACATTATATGTATGTACATACGCACACATGCAGTCTTCTGCAGTATCATCTGTCCTCCTGATGACACATTTCCTTTCTTTATTTTCAGTACATTTATTTTCTTAGCTCAGCATATTCAGCTGCAAGAGAATATCATGATTTTTGCTTATGATAGCAGGAATGACTGCATTTTACATCAAAATAAAAATAGCAAAAATTTTAATTGTGTTTAGTACATGAAAGAAATTTATGTCCCTGCAAACTGACTCTAGAGTAATGGCTAATGGCTAATGGACCTGCCCTAACTGAAGCCAAATGCAACTTTTTCTCTAAACTATTGAAAGCCTGATGCTATTCGGATGCAAGTAGCACATTTATCTGAAAATAAATAAATAAATAAATAAAAAGTGTCCATAAGCCTTTTAATTCCCACTCTGGTCTGTTAAGTGAATGCAGACTATACATTAGTGATTAGCAGGTGGCAGTCGTCTCTTCTACGGCACACTTAGGGCTCCTCTGCAGACAATCTCCTTCTAGGTAGAGCTGCACTAAAGAAGTGACAAAGTTGAGCTATTAACTACTTTTCAAACAATGTTCCTAGTGTTTAGCAGAACTCCTAAGAAGTTACTACTGTCCTTTACACCTCCTTTCTCACGAGTTCCAAGGATGTCTTTGCTTCTACCTGCTTCCAGCTTTGGGCTAGCCAAGCTATGTCTATCTTGTTTAATCACAATGTGCTTTTGTGAACTTTGTGGACTTCTTTCACCCAGCTGGCACCATGCTACTTGGGTCTTCCAGCTTAATGAACTTAATATATCACAGGAAGGATTTATGTAATAAATGTATATGCATTGCTGCTTAATGAATATTAAGTATTTGTATTTGTACTTTTTTTCTTACTACTTCGTGATTCATTGAGCTATTTATGTTGATAAAATTGCATGTGATCCACACATTGGTAAGAACACCATGGAATAAGGTATCAACAGAAGTGTAAGGGAAAGAGTGGGAAAAAAAAGATAAAAATATGGGATACCACACAGTAAAAAAAAAGTCCTTGCTGACCCTTTTGTTTCTATTCCTTTTCCTCTTGCAATAAATTTTAAGATGGTATATCAACAACAATGGTTTTTACTCAATAGCAAAACTGATATATTTGAATTCCTACTATAGCTTCTTAGAGGTAACTTAAGAGAGATAATAATTTATCTACAAATTCTAATATCATCTTTTTGGTGTAATATCTAGATGTTTCATTTTTTTCTTAGTTCTTCTGCTTCAGCACAGAATTTATGCCACTTTATATGAGCAATACAAATTCTTGACCTGGAAGAGGGCCCAGATCCACAAATAAGATAATTTATTATTATTATAATGATTCATCTTATGTTACTTGTTTCTTATGAGCATCTAGTCATATTTTCTCCATCAACTCTATGTTTTTATAAATGTTTTCCAAACCCAGTGGGTTCCACTAGGAGAATTATAAGGTTAAGATTTATTCAAGGAAGCTCTGGTGCTTCTGGTTCACCTAGTACTCCTTGAGAAGGTTATTCTCAAATGAAAATTCAGAAATCCATCTTTAAGATGATTACTTTGCTGATCTTTCTTCTCTCAACCTTATCATTCCCCCACTTTCCATTACGTGCAGTGCCTCTGTAGAGTGTTGTTACTGTGGAAGATATAAATATAGAATTTTTCTTCCTTTCACTATCTGAAGAGGTAGACAGAGAGTCATGATACAAAATCCTGCAAAACACGCAGAAATTATTTTAACCACTTTTAAAAACAACTAGTCTTGAGCCCATTACATACTTTTTATATCTATTTATATATTTATTTTCCAAGTAGTGGTGAATTCAGTGTTCTCTCATCTTTTTTATTCATAAACCTTCCCTGCAAGGTTTGCTGCTGAATGGATCTGAGTTTCTAATAGTAGTTAACATCAGTCAGGTTAGTAAATTAAACAGTCCCCCTTCCTCTGGGTCGTTCATCCTTATCAGCAATGGATAATGAGCATTTGCAGCTTCTCTTATGGAGGTTGTTGCTGCGACTTCCTTCTGGACGGTGACACTTTCCAGTGGTAATTCTCTAAACCTGGTGGGTTTTTCAGCTGAGCAGGATATCCATCTTTATTTTCATGTCCCAAAGACGTTTTGCATCTGGTTCACCTCTAGCAAAATTAATGGCAAAGTGCCAAGGGTTTTTCCTGTGAGCAGAGGCAACTGCTAGAGTAATGCCGGGGGCTCTGTCACCTGACATCTCCTTCTAGCCCCTACAAGGAGGCAGGAAACACGGATTTATTCCAGACAACTATCTTGATTTTCGCACATCATTCCCCAAGTGGGCACCTTCTCCAGAATTACTCTTACTGCTGGTTAATGTCCCAATTAAGATGATGGCTTTGCCGTCTGTTTGAATCCCTGTTCCAAAGAGAACCAGAACAGAAGTAAAAGTGAAGGCCAGCATGTTCAGTATGGAAATGTTTTGACTGTGCTACTGGAGCTATCCGCTTGTTATGAGATACATCATCTCTAACAGTATCACAGAAAGAATTAAATTGATTTATGGTTTGTTTTCTTGAGACAAGATATTGTTTATGCTCAGAGATATTTTCTTAAGGGTCTCTCATTTTTCTTACATAGTCAGCTGTTCCTTTTGACATATGTCTGTAAAATATCAGTCATTTTCTATTTGCAGAAGCAGCAAGAGAAAGAAAGTAATTGTCATTTTGTATTTCTGCATCTTGACATTACCCGTTCTATGTAGCATCCTGCACATCCACGTTACATAACATGAGCCACCCACTAGCAGACTTTACTGATATGTGGTGAGCTGGCCGTGCACTTCTCTGACCGTACATGCTGAGATCTATTTGTGCCTAATCCCTGTCTATTCTTACAGATATTCGTAAGGATACACAGAGCTTATACAACCTCCTCATTCCTACATCCAGCAGTGGAGTAATCACATCATCAATTCAAAATCAAATCTATGTTATTTCTATATAAGGGCAACTCATTGTGCAGAGCTTTCCTTGGTTGATGTTGAGCACGGAGCTACAGAAAGTCAGCAGCTGGAGCGAGGGGACCCTGCACCACCAGAAACAGAGGGACACATCCCCATCATGGGCCTATGGAGCAGGAGGGCAAGGTCTGCCTGCGTCCTGCTGAGTGGTGGCCGGTCCCCAGTCACAACCACTTGTGTGCTCCTCTTGCCGCAGAGAGAAAGAAAAGCAGCCCTTCCCCAGCAGGAAAAGAGATCACAGCCTGAGCACAGTCCTGTAGCTGGGATATGCGAGAGCACTGCTGCTCCTCAGCACACTTCCTCGTCGGAGCAGGCGGCCGGGTTTCCTGGAAACCCCAGCAAACACAAACCTCTTGGCAACAGCTATCCCAGAGGACTGGGGAGCTTGTGACCTCTCTGCCTGGCTGCTTCTGCTGTGACATGCTAAGGAGGCAAGTTGTGGGCCTGATCTCAGGGTTTTGTTTGGATTTAAAGCCTTTTTCCTGCTCTGAAGGGACAGAATTCTTGCGAGTTTAACATCAGGTGTATTTGTGGTTTGCTTGCTTTTTTCCTGGGCTGTCTGTCAAACTTGCAAAGTGGCTGCTGGCTGCATGGGGAGCTCATGTTTGGTACCACTTGGGTATGTACAAACAGCTGTTTCCTTAGCAATTGCTTTTGGGGTTTGTAAAGATTGATGAGACTAAATCTGAAGTCTCAAAACAGGAAAGCAGAAACCATCAGTTACAGAGTAAAGTGCAATCCTGAATTAGAGAATGCAGCAGTAAGGATAAGTTCTTTGGCTTTCCTGACACTTTCAGCTGCTCCATTCAAAGGGGAAATTCAGTGCAGAGGTGGCACTGGTGCATGATCTATAACTAAGACCCAGTTTACAGCTCTGTTACTCTGGTTATGTTTTCTAAATCTTTTATTATTTATGATTAAAAAGGTTTGTATACCAAAACTATTGTATAAGCAGGTATTATATATGTATCAGAGACTTGGACATTTGAATTCCAGAAAACTTTTGTGATTGCTTTTCGTACAAAGTCACAACCATGTGCATTACTGAGTTTAATTCATACTCTCATAACTCATGATGCAGTGCAAGCAGGACACTAAAGACACTTACAAGTGTGCTGTGGTTATTTACTGTGCTTCTTTGTTGAAAACACTAGAGAAAAGTTTATTTTTCTATCTACCTCTAAAGCGTCTATGTGGGTTGTTACAGTACTGAAGGCACTGAATGGGACAAAAGCATTGTTTCTGGGGAGCACTGAGGCAAACATAGTGATTTTGAGAAGGTTGTGTCTGAATCACGGAGAACAGAATTTCACCCTGGTACGTGTGATTTTAGCTGTGACTATCTGCCAGGTTTACCAGTCTGGATAGTCTCCTCTTTGACGTGGGCTGCTTGATGCCAGCCAAGCTGTTTTGTTCCTTGAGTTAACCCCAAAACCTCTGGCATGGTAGAAGCAGAAATGACCCATATGTGCCTTATGCTCAACACTTGTGCTCTAAGGATGGGCTATAAATGCTTCCTTGGCACCTGCAGTACTCCATGTGCTCTGGGCAGTACGTGTTTGTTCTCTGCATCCTGCATTCAGGGAGGCTTCACCTAGGCTAGGGCAAATTCATTTCTCCTGGATTCGAAACCAGAAGATTCACTACAACAATAAACCCTGCTTTCACGTGCTATTGGGTTTAATAGCATCCTTCACGTGCAGGAAAGAAAAGCTACATTGATATAGATAGCATCCGTGCTCTAAGAAATGTCTGCAGCAGTTTGCAAGCATGCTTGAAGCACCTAAAGTCTACATAAAATTTCTGAACCCATCACTTACTTCAAGCTTTCTGCAATCTCCAGGCAGAATCATGGAGGAACCAGTGCACATGTACTCAGCACCGCATCTCCTACTGCTTTGTTCGCCTGAAAGCTCCAGCATGGGAACTAAACGTACATAAGCATGCAACTGCCCCAAGTCTTTCATTTGCTTGCAATCCTAATTCTCACACTCATTTTGAGAGGTTTTGCATGGCTCTCATGGTCCTCCTGAATGTGTCAATGCCTTTAGAAGCTGCAGCCAGAATAAGGAAGGCTCTATTTTCAGAGCATCTCCAAGGTTGCTCCTCCAAAAAGACGAAAGCCCTGAGAGGTGCTGGAAAGCTTTGTGCAAGCTGTCTCTGAGTTCAGTGCCAAGGCTGCAATGTGGCATGTGGGGATTTGCAGACACAATACCTCACTCTAACTCACACAGGGGAAAATAAGCCCTGCAGTTAATGTTTCTCAGAAAATTTGAGTTAAAATATTTGCAAGCAAACCCCTGCTCAAAGTCAAGCAAGGCCATGTAGCTGCAAGCTGACAGAACCAGCTTGTTGCAGAGCTTGCAAAAATTAGATATTTTTCCACCTCTGCCTTTGAAAACAAGCTCTAAAATTGGCACCAGTCCAAGCAAAAAGGGAAAGTTGTTGCAGTTACACAATTATGTACAGGTTAGACCTATGTTCTAAACAATATTGTAGACGGAATTATTTTGAAGGACTTGCTGCTGCAACGTGTGCGGTATACATTTGGTATTTCTTCTTTTAGCAGATTATTGGGCACACATGCCACCACTTTGCCATGACGAGAAAAAAAAAAGTGAAAGAAATTTTACTGGCAATGCTAGAAATTTGCATGTGATCTAGACAAACAATAAAATGCAAGGTTTTGACTCCAGCTTTTGAGATTTGATCCTACACCCAAACAATTGCTTGCAGTCAGGCTCAATTGCCTAGGGTCTTGTCCGTCTAACTTAAAGGCACTGCGAGACTATTTGATAAAACAAATTAGGCAGCTCATAAAACAGCTGCTCATAGGAGCCTTCAGGGCCTTAAATTTTAAGAAAAATGGAACAAATAAGCTAAGGGATGAAAAAAAAGTGCAGCTTAGACAGAAAAACAAGCAGTTTCTGTTTTGCCTACATTACCTAGTATTGAAACTATGCATCCTTTCACAGAAGCTAGTCCCAAAAAGTCACAGGGCTTCCCTCTCACTTGGCCTTTGCATGTCATTCTGCAGAGCAGGCTCCTGCAAGGCAGCCTCAGCCAGCACTTTTTCAGTGTTTGCAGCCCCTGAACCTTTGCCTGGTCCCCTCACAGCCTAATTTTGAGCTTAATGACGTGGACCATCATGTGCTCTCATGATATGAGTGATTGGCTCCAAAAGTGCTCACCAGTACTAGCCCTGAGTGTTAGCTCTGTATAGTCACCAGGTCTACCGTCTGGAAGGCCTAGCTTCTCTTCTTGCTTTGGAGGAGAAAACTGGTGTTGCAGCCAGAGTTTAATTCAAAAGCGAAGAGCTATGTGTGCAGCAGGGGGCTGGGAAAGCACTTTGCTAAACTGCTTAGAGCTTTATCATTGCTTAGAAACCTCCAGTTTAGCATATGCTGTCAAGGAATTGCTAATAGGAGCATCAGGATTATTAATGTATGACAGAGGCAATTGGAAACCCTATCATCAGCACCGACAAACCATTACCATAGATAAAGTTCAAAACCTCTGTTACTCATTTTAATAAGGAACATGCCTGCAATCAAACATATCAAATACTTTCTACTCACCTGCAGTTCAGTTGCCCGTTGCGCACAGCCTTTTCTTTCCATTTCTTGCATTTGATTTCTCACCAAGAAACAGTGTCGAAAAACAGGGGAACGGCCCAGAAAAAAATCCCACTCTTCTCACTGCAGTGCAATCGGAGGCTTCTGTGAATGTTGTGGTTTTGGGGTGGGATGGGATATGCTTCCTGTAGGATGTCAAACCTTAGTTGTGCTACCGCTTCTACCCAATTTCCAGTGTCAAAACACTGTCAGCATGGCTGTGCACTTGCCCCAAGATGTGGCTGCAGAAGTGCCCATCAGGACAGGGAGAGTAGGGCTGGCGGCCCATAGAGCCCTTTGGGCTGGGGCTCTCATTTCAAAGGCAGAAGAGGCTGCTGAGTGAGCCAGCCTCCTCTGTGAGTCCTTGCTTTACAGCTGTGCTCTAGTTATAGTACTGTATTTTACTTTATTTTATTGTATGTCTTATTTCCGGAGGAATTGTATACATCTTAGTAGTGTGCTACCTATTTAAGAGAGGGCCTTTTCAACAGCTATGCAATTTCATGCCTCCTTTATAGTCTCATTTCTCTTCATGCACAAGCCTTAATAATGATTTATTTGATTAGCAGCAGCAATGAGCTAAGTGCTCTGTAATACATAAAAAAAAAGCTAATAATTCATGGAGTTTATACATCTATAAATTAAAAAGAAACAGCTTTGCATTTTTTTTTCATCCTCTTGTTTGTTGCTGAAGGGAGAATAATTTAGAAGATATATATTGGTATACAGATAACAAGAGGTGAGTAACATCACTAATTATCTTACTTAGTTCATTACTTAGAGCATAACAAAAATAAATTCCACTCACCACCCTGCAGTAGCCTTTGATTCCCAAGTGAATCTCGTTTTGGGAACAACCTTCATTATCACATCGTAATGGTGAAATACGATGCTTTGTGCAGCGCATGCAACCCCAGCACAGGAAGATGTGGAGCTAAGGGAAGCCGTGTCAGTGAGCTCATTACTGCGGTGCCCTTTCCACCACAGCAACATGAAATTGTTATTAAGAACCAAGTGATTCATACTGAATATTTTAAGTGTCTGCAGTCCAGCAATGTGCTTTCCCGGGACCTCTGGGGTTGCTCTGGAGAGGCGTACTGCGACTACATACAATAGCAGCTCTACCACAGAATTATGCTCCCTCTGCCTGTAAAGCTGGCTCTGTTTGAACTGACACATTGACATGGTGCTTCACTTGGCACTGCAACCCTTCCTAAGCGTCATGCCCAAACCTTAGCTGAATTGGGGTGCCCCAGCACGCAGCTGGTCCCAATGCCTCTGCACCAAGGAGGGGTTGGCTGGGCAGTTACAAGATAAGGCTGATGCCCAAAAGTGCAGAAGAGCCGTGTCAGAAACCAGACTCTGGTCTCTACTCCTGTAACTCTTTTATACGGCAAAGAAATATTTCCTCGGTCCTTAAGAAATAGGCAAGGTGAAAAACTATCCCACAGTTTTTTCAGTTATCTCAGTTGATACTGATGCTGACTAGCCCCTTCCCCAAGAACATAAGGACTGGCCTCCTTTAAAGTCATCATCTGCTGTTTCTGCTTATGAAAAACATAGTTTCAAGTCCTTGCCTCAGGCATTTGATCTGCTGATTTGACTAAGTGGGAGGTGAAGCTAGCATCAACCGTTCTTAAAATTTGGACACTGTTTTTTCATTTGTTTGTTTTTCCCTTTGGCTTGTTTGATGACATTTCAAGCTATTAGCGTGAGTGACCCTTGGAGGCCACTGGTTTCAGAGCGCTTGGGCCCCGCAGCTCGCTGGGCTCCCTCCCTCTGGAGCGGCTGTCGGTGCAGACAGTGGGGTGCTGCCGTTAGTGAGGAAATGCAGATTATTAGATGGTGCACAATCTCCTTTGAGTTTTCTGGTATAGAAGTTTTTCCCATGATGAACTATAGGAAATACCAGTATTCATGGAGCTGGTAGATAATTTTTTAAAATTCAGTATATTGCAACAGCAGTTGTACATAATTTGTATCACTAAGCTTCTGCAAAGTGCTTTTACATGGCAGGTACTACCCCTGCTTCTCAAAGGAGATGGAGAAATCCCCTGTAGGATTAACGGGAGGGAAGGAATAGCTGCAGCATTGCATGAAAGGCAGCATGACCCGGATCAGAAGCACCACCCACGCTGCTCCTAACCGGTGAACACTTTCGGGACGCGGGGTCACTGGCAAATGGCCAATAGCTGCTTGTTTAAATCCTGCTTGGATACAGATTCGGGGGGGAAAAAAAAAAAAAAAAAAAAAAAGCCTGAGTAAATAATTTATGATAGATCCACACAAGTGAATCCAGTCACGTGGCCACTCCTGCCTGAGTGAAGCAGTGTTTCAGACGTACAGCAGGTGTTTCTTCCCTACCCAGCCCCGACATTCCCCTACCTTTGCCTGTGGCGCAGCACGAGGCTCACCTGCGCATGACTCCCCCGCCACAGGTTTCTCCCCGAGCTCCAAGGCCCTCCTGCTGAGGCCACCTGGCTCCTCCATCCTCCAGCCGGCTCTTTCTATCACCTGGGTCAGTGCCAACAGCTGAGCTTGTCACCGGGGCCCCCTGCTCTGAGCGGGATTTTCCAGGAGTTTTTCCTAAGTCCCTATCAGCAGCTCAGCCAGAAAATGTCCAGGTTCTCTTCAAGCCATATCATTCACCGCTGTCTGTGGGATATACAGAGAAATGGGGACGGATCTGCATCTGTGCAGAGCAGTCAGGGTTTGCGTGAGCTGAAGGGGCACATTGATCACTCACGGCGTGAAGTGCCGTCACGCTGGGTTATTTTTTCCCAGAGAAGCAAGGGAACACTGTTAAGTAATAGTAAATTGATTAAGTGCCCTTCATGTTACATTTTTCAGTGTTTCTCCTTTGAGTTTACTTGGTATTTCCTTGCAGTCACTTTGACCCTGCAGGCCAGTATCGTAAACTTATCTTCCCAGAGTTAGGGCTACAACTGTGCCATCAGAATAGCGCTTAGGAAAGGTTAAGTCTCGCTGACAAAACAGTGAAGCGATACTGGTATACTGGGAGCAAATATCCTCTTTTTATTTTTTTAATCAAAGCCAGTAGTAACAGAAAAAATATTTTAAAAAATATATAGTGTAAGAATTTCAAAGATTTTCATTCCCTGCAAGTTTCAAGAAAATCAATAGCTCTGTAGAGATTTAAACGGGTATCGCTGCTGGTGGAAACTGCTCAGCACAAAGCTGGGGTCATTTGTCTTGTTTTATTTGGTGCCCAGTTAGCAACAGCAAGCAGTACAAATGCAGCTTGCAGCTAATCTGCCATGTGCCTTTTGGCTGGGGAGGAGGCAGGGGCTGGGATGGGATTTTGCAGGCTGTGTTACTAGAAGGAATGGGAAGTTTTGGGGTCATTGCAGGGAATGGAAGGTGTGTCAGGGTTCAGAAAAGTCATATGCAATACAGAAAGGAAATGGGATTATTTTTTATTAAATGGGAATGCAGAGCTGTAGATTTAGGAAATCTTTTGTAAAGCAACTTTTAAACGGGGCTTTATTCAGTGCAAGGAGTTAAAGCACAGTCTCCAATAGCCTGTAGTAAACCTTGATTTTCTCTTTACTACAGACATTTCCAAAAAGGTTTATGAATATATGGATCATGTATTAGAACTGCATGATAACTCTGACCTCTGTAGTGACATTTGCTAAGGGCAGGGGAGAGACTGGGGCATTCACCGGGCTATGACATGAAGGCACCTTCATTTTTCTCGTGCTTAAAGTGAAAGCAATATGATTTGGATTACCTTTGCCTACCTTTTAATTCGTTTCTTCCTATCACCATCCTGTCCCTTGTGCCCCTTCTAGCCTCAGCCTCCAGATCCAGAATGACTTCTTGAACTCACAGGTCTTGAGCTGATGCAAAATGTTGCTATTTGATCTCCAATTCAAATAATCTTGTTTCTCCACTTACAGTTTTCTTCTTTTGTTTTACACATTTTCTATTAAACATGACATGGACACCTGAACTCAAGGTTCAGGGTATCTTTAGATACAGAGCTGAAACAATCAGCCAGTTCCTTGTGGTTCTTACTAATATTTAGCAGCCCACAACCTAAAATTGCAATGTAATATATAGCCGAGCTTATCCAAGACTGGGGAGATGTTATTCAGTTTACTTCTTTCTTCTAATAGGATATTTGCTGGTAATACCTGGGCATCTGAGGCCAATGACGTGGTGACTTTTAATACTTTAGTTAAAGAAGAGAGCAGCTCACCTTCCTTGGCACTGAGCCACAAGAAATAGCTCTGGCTACAGAAAACATCCTGAACTGTGGGGGAACACTTGGTGTAAAGTACCTTTAGCAGTTAAGTCCCTGTGGTCTGAAAAAAATCTTTGCATCTTCACTTAGTAGTTAATTGGGATTGATGATGATAATTGACATGATTAGGGCAGTAGCTTCAAGAGTAGTTTGTAACACTCACTCAGATCTTTCAAATGAGGTCATTAATAAACCAAAGTGGCTTGGAATTCTTAAATTAATATTAGTTCTACCAAAGGCAAGCAAATTAAAGCTAAAATTTTAATTTTAAATGAGAAGGCCAGCAAAGTTAGCAGTAGAAGTTAATTTCTCTTAATGACAGATTCAAATCTTTGTCCAAACCAACTCAGGGTCTAGGATCTAGGGCATTTTATGGCCCTTATTATGCATGTGAGCACTCAGAATGACACAAACTGACAGCTGGTAGAGGGTGATTATTGTCAAAGTTTCATAACTGCAAAGGGGAGATTTATGGGAGATGACACAAGGTATTCACCTCCCATGCTCCCAGAGGTTTGCATTTAGAGAAGCCCTTGAAGCTCACCGCAGATGGCTTGTCATCCAACAGAGTCAGCTGGGGGTGTAAGGTGAGCACCATGAAAGGTCTAAGTCAAGTCCATCGGTTTCAGGAGCTGACTGCCCCGGCATCTTGCAGGCTCAGGCCCTTCAAGAAGGACTCAAGAAAGCAATTTTGACAGTAAAAGGTTCTCATTAGCCAGATGAGTTACCTTTTTGGGGGGAGTGGGGTGGTCTTTCTCTTTTTTCTTCCTCCTAGGGTCTTCATTGCCTTCTCAGCTCCCGCACTCACTGAATCTCTGGGAAGCCAAAGTAATTTACTAACTCAGCAAAAAACTATTTCATCTGAAAAGGAAGTTTTCTCTGCTGGACAGATGGATGCATGACACAAATGGGTAAACAACAGGTCAGCAGGGAAGGAGGAAGGGGAAAGAGCAAGCAAGTAGAGAAGCAAGAGTGAGACCTGTGCTTTTTGGTTACAGGAACCACTGGCCATAAGCCCGGTTATAACTTGAGCTCTCGTGGCCATCTGGTCCACCGAGACACAAATAGTTGGGCAACCTAAAGAGCTATGGACCAGGCTTCCCAGACCATTCGGGACACCCTCATTACTTCTGCACTTTGGGTCCCAGTGCACAGTTTTGTTTTGAACTCTAGCTGTAAAATGCAACAACAGAAAATACTTTCTTCTAACAGAGTCATTATTTACATGTAGCAGGCAGAGTTTAAACAACAAAAACCTATACAAATATTCTCTTATCTAAGCTTAGCATTTGACTCAAGTTAACCAGGGTGATTTAGTTGTGGAAATCCTCTCCATTTTCCCATGACCTAAGCTTCAGCCAGCTTCTTTTCATCCTTCTCTCTCCCCTTACTCAGAGTGACTGTTTCCAAGCTCCTTATTGACAAGATCTTGCTGATTGATATTCAAGAACCCAAGCAAACTCACAGAGAGGAGCTTTAACCCAAAAACCTTTAAAAAGGGCTGTTTTACCAAAGTGCATTGTGAAAGAGTAGCAGTAAGTGCATGCAGGAGGATGGATGAGAAGAAATAGGATGACAGCATCATGAACTGTTCCAGAAGCATCAAGCAGTAGTCTAGAAGGCCCCACTCCATGACAGAATACTACTCAAGAAGCCAAATCCAAAAAATATACTAGAAATTCAGGATTAGAAGTTACCCAGAAAAACAGAAGCTTGGAAAGATTGGGTCTAGCTAGATTGTCCTGCTGGATTGTCTGTCCTCTATGGTGTAGAGGAGAAATCTCAGCCTGGGCCATGGCAAGCACTTGCATCCATTAATAAGAAAAAGAATGATAATACTAAAAACTAGCTTTTACTTAGCAAGTTCCTGATACAGCTCTCTCTTTTCCTGTCTTTTGAGTCTTTCTACATCTAGGAAAGTCAGAGTCCAGAGGGTGGAGTGACCCAGCACAACATGTCCACATGTGCAGGAGAGCTTAACCAGGGTAGGAGTGATGTTTGTTGCTTCCAGTAGCTCAAGGGTTTCTTAGTAGGCTTGGAAGGATGGATGAAGCAGCTCACCCCATTGGTACCATGTCTGAGGGAAGCCCATCAGGCTCCTCAGCAAGAAAATGGCTGCACAGGGGACGGGAAGGCAGAGAGGCTAAAGGGGATAAATCTTTAGAGATTATGTATTTAAGTCTCTAACTACTCTGGCTTAGGCTCAAATCAAGTCATTGCTGCTGTGCGGTACATTGCTGTACAGCAGCAGAGCCATGGTGCCTATCTATGTGCACATGCTGAGCCACAATAAGAGCAAGAGGCAAGTGCACCTTAGTTTAGAATTACCTTAGAGTATGTTAAGGCATCTTTTTCCATATGCACCAAAGGCTATGGTCATGCTCATGGACAAATCAGGTAAGTCTTGGTAACCTATCAAGCTGCAATAACCACATTGAGCCCAGGACACACCTTGATGATCTTCAAGAAACTTTTCTTCTCAAACTACTAGTTGTTTCCCTCTTAAATACTCTTAAAAATAGGAGGTTTTTTTTTTTTGTTGTTGTTGTTTTTTTAAGCAAGATGTTTATAAATACAAGAAGGAAAAAAAAACTAGATTATGGACACAGTTCATTTTCAGCCAGCAGCTTGTACTATCACTGGCAGAAGAGAGCATACAACCTTACCTGGCCATTTTGATATTTAGAGCTTTTGCCAAGAAGAGACTGAAATTAAGTGTTCACATCTTGTTGTTACTTCATGGCTGCCAAAGGTCACGTTTATTTTAAAACTGTAATGGCACAGACAAATGTAAAGCAGCTTTTGGTACACAAAGACATGAGGCAGCTGCAGAACATCATTACAGCCCATATGGGCTGTAAAACTTGTTGCAAAATGTCCTTGGGTGCACTTCAGTCACTAAGCTGTCATCTTTGCATTTTGTGTATTGATGGAGTAGGGCAGCCAAACTCTCTCTTCTTACAGTTATTTTTACATCAGAACTTTTATTTATAGCAGCCTACTATTAGAAATAAGGAGTAAGTGTGTCTGACTTCTTTCCCAAGCTAGGTATTTTCCTTTGTCGTTAACTTATGGACTTTAGGCAAACTGCTTGATCAAAGGGAGCTTCATCTGGCACAAAGAGCATAGAAAATATGTCACTCGGGTTAAATTAAGACACAAAGCATCCCTTACCGGGGTAAGGTGAAAACCCAGGCATCTGCAGTGATTAAACATCTCTCTGGGTTAAAAAATAAAAATAATAACCCATAATCCCGACTGCGTCTGTCTGTCTAAATTAAGCCTCATGCTGTGCCTGATGGTCTCTGACCCACACAGCCTCCTTCCTCCCTCCTGCAGCGACGTATACGCAGCTTCACCGAACGCGCTTGAGCCGCTGGCTGGTGGCCGAGGCCCCAGCGGGCAGCCAGGCCGGCGGGGAGCGTCCGAGCAAAAGGGGACCACCGGGCTGCCCTGCAGAGAGGCGTGTGGCGCTTCACAGCCATCCTTTCCTGAGGACGTGGGGAAGGAGGGAGGGGAAAGAAGTTACGAAACAGCTCATACAAACCGAGAAAACACACCTGGAAGAACGTGTCTAGCATCTCTGACCTGCTATGCATTACAGAGCAGTTTTCCCCTTTAAAAAAAAAAAAAAAAAAGTCATATCTGTTCTGAGACAATCAAGGAAGAAGCAAAGGTGAACTTTCAGTTCTATTGAATAGAAAGCCATTAAAACGAGCATCATGAATGCCTTTATACCTGTGCTTTTTTGTCTTTTTTGCCCCGCAGGAGAGAGACGTCCCTTCCTCCCCGTGCTGGCAATGGGGTGCGCCAGCTCGAGGAGCGGTTATCCAGGCAGGAGAGGACCATGGCTCTTCTCCTGGAGCAGGCTGCCCACATCAAGGATGACCTGGTCTCCCGCCTCCGAGGCCCTCGAGGGGAGCAGCCGGGGGATGGAGCTGCCCAGCTCCTGCTGCAGAGCCACGTCCAGGCCGTGATGGGCGCAGTCAAGCAGCTCTGCCGAGACGTCGAGGTGAGCGAGCCTTGCTGCGCCCAGCCCCTCCATCCCAGCTCCTCCACGTGCCAGCTTTCCATGGGAAGCAGCACGGCTTTCACTCCTACAGCAGCGTGCGTAGTTGCATGGAAAAACAGAAAAGCAGGGATTAGGAAAAATAAATAAAATAAAATAAGTAGATTAATGAATTGTTTAATGAATTGTTAAAATGTTCAGATTCTGTTTGCTTTCGTTTTTGAGGTTCAGATTCTGTTTGGTTTCACTTTCGTTGAAGTGCAGGAGATTGAGTCTAAGAAAGATAAAGTTTGTTTCCCATTTAACTGCAAGCTCCATATTTGGCTTTATTTCTTCTCTAGACACAGATGTTCTACTCCCTTACATAACTTCTGTATGCAACATAACAAGTATTGCTAAAACTTCATTAAGCTCTATTCAGACTGGAATGAAGGTTCATTTCTTGTCTTATTCATTTCAAAAAAAAATCTTTCGGGGGAATGCACAGAATTATCTTTTCTCAGCTAAATAGAAAAGATTATTTGCTGTTATTGTGGGGACAGATTTCAAATTTACCAATGCTTTGGGGCTTTTTTTGGACAGGGTGCAAAAAATAAGAAAAACATGAAAAAAAATCTCATAATTTGTTTTACCCTTTGAAGTGCTAAATACTTGCCACTAAGTTCACAATACACTTTGTTTTCTGTGTGCTTGGGAAAAAATATTTGCATTTCTATGTATTTGCCTTAACAGACATGAAATCACAGCTCACATTAAATTAATCCAAGAACCAGGACATTTTACACTGATTTATTTTCAACATTTAGGTAAAACCATGATGAGCAATACCATAAGATCCCATGTTTGTTTTAAATCGTTTAAGTCCCCTAACTATCTGGATCAAGCATATACTATTTTATTATTTTACTAGAAGAATGCCTGCAATGCTATTAGCTCTGTGAATCTAATCTTTTTCCTTGGTTAGAATTTACTCTTTGTTAAATCTAATCCCAGGTGCTCCTTTGCTTTGTATTTACTGGTTGTGAGGACTTAAGGATGAAGCACAGATAGCACTACTGAGGAAAGACAATTAAACTCCCTTTCACAAGAAAGACTGGCTCAGCAACTGCTATTTGTCAAGCATTGAAGTTAAGAGAAAGAAAAACCTAAAACTTCCCTTTGTATTTTTCCATGAGCTATATTTAAATTTTATACTCAAGAAAACAGCATGCTCGCACAAGGACTGAAACTATCACAAACCCTCCAAAAACGGGGAGGACCGAGCCTGCTTAAACACAAGCCTCAGCTGCCTGCATCAAGGGCTCAACAGGGCTCCCAGCTTGTCTGCTACCCCAGCTCCCCAGGAGACCGCAGCAGCAGGGCCAAGTACCAATGGCTGCTGCAGGGACAGATGGTATTTTTGGCAGCACTGCAGGACTACACTCTCAGTACCTGTCCTGCAGAAACCCAAAGCCTTTGCAGAAAGGCGCCAGCGCTCAACGGGTCTTCTTGAGGCTGCTTCCTGAGTTCCAAGGACAAGATGGAACCAGAAGTTGCACCTTTCCACAGAGCTGCTCTAAGCTGGCTGCAGCTAAGTTCTCCAAAGGTGACCCCTGTTCTTCCTCATCCCCATTTCTCTGGGGCACAAAGAACGTGAACCATTAACTCCCCACAGCAAGAGACAACCAGGACTCCTGTATGTATATACTCCACCCAAGGCTGGAAATCAAGGCGAATCAGGTGCACAGTGTGAAGTGTTAAATCATCCAAAGGGAAACATTGAGTCAAATGTGTTTCAAATCTTTCTGAAAATGGGATGATTATTATTTAAAAAAACCTACTTTAAGAAAGGCTCTGGCATACTGCTGCCATCAGGAGTGAAGCTGAGTATGAGGAAATATATCTATCTGGTAGAGCCATAAAACTGTCTGGGCTGCTGCTCAGAATCATCAAGGTGACAGCTGGAAAACAAACAGAAAAAAGTTGAAGACATTGTTCGTGATTTTACTATAGGATTGGAAAACCTGTATATTAAAAACTTGAGGGCAGAGGTAAAATGTGCTCAACATCCTCTCTCCATTAACGATTATAAAGTAAGTACGTGCCAGTTAAAGGGCTGCTCACGGGCAAGCTGCTGAGTTTGAGAGCCCGTACTTGGAGCGTGTGCATCTCCTCGGCCCATTCCTGGGAAGGAAGCGTTGCCAGGAGCCTGGGAGCCAGCCGGGAACTGCAATATCGATTTCTCTCGGTAAACAGGAGGCTGCTGCTTTCCATCCTAATGAGCAAGAGCTTCGTGCAGCTCGTGCCCGCAGGAGAGCACTTGTCCCTCATGCCGCTTTTCCATCTTTGTAGATCTACTGCATCGCATTTGCATCGTCAAACACCCTGCAAATGAGGCATTTGGGTTGCGCAGTACATTCTGCCCCGTGAGAATAGTTTTTTCCACCAAAGAAGAAAAGAAGAAATGCCTGGTCACAGCTCAGCGTTTCAAATACCAGTACTCCGCACGCATGAGGACCAGAACTATTCAGAAGCAACCCCATACATGACAACTTCTAATCAAACTTTACTCCACAGACTTTACCCTCAAACTTTTCTCTGCTCGCCTGTGCCCCACGTGTGGCAAAAGCCAGAGCACCTCCTTGGGCTGAAGAATGCGTGGTGATGATCCCGGTGACACAGCAGCCCACGCTGCAGGAAGAGCGCGCGGAGCGGGAGCCGCCTGCGTCCCCGGGCTCGGCAGGGTGCTCGGCTCTGCCCCGCTGGCACAGAGAGGTCGCCTTAGCCATTGACTCCCTCCGCGAGACACTCATGCGGTACAGGGAGCCCTTCTGAAAAACGGGTGTGATTTATGAAGGGCTGCGTGTGCTGCGAGTGTGTGAGGGGGAGAGCAAGGCGCTCTGAGCTTTTGCTTTTCCTGTTTTTTTAGTGCTGGACCTTTCATCATAAAACATGTTGTTTTTTAATGGAAAGGTAGGAATATCATTTACATAGATGTAGGTTTCTAAAAGAAAAGTATAGTGTTTACTTCCTCCTAGAAAGAAAAGTGAGGTTTCAAACTACTACCTCACATGGTGCTTTGGACTCTTATGAAATAAAAGAATGGAAAAGTGTAAAAACAAATTAATAGTCTTGAATTTACAGGTTTTGGAAATGCAGATAAGGACCAGGGATAATGCCACACTACAAAGTAACTTCACTCTTCAAAGTCTGGATCGTAAATATATCCAGGGTTTTGGAGACCTACGCGGAAGAGTGGCCAGGTAAGGAATACCTATAGCTATGATTTCCATTACTGCTAATCTGTTTGTGGAGAGCAGCTTCAGAGTGGGCATGTGTGTACTTTGCACTTGTTTTATATCTTGTTGTAGAGCCCGATCTGCGTTTATGGTTCTCAGAGTAAACGAGAACCCCATTACCCATGTTAATGAAACTATCGAACCAGTGAGAAAAAAAACGTGCCTGTTTTCCTATCTCATTCTTCATTCCATAGTTTTAGAACTGCCTCAATGGACATATCAGATAACATAGTCATTAAGGAAGAAATCCCCCTGAGCCAAAATATTTCTGGTGGAGTTCTCCAGACACCGTTCAAAAGTTTCTTACATTTCTGAGTAATTCAGAAGCACGTAAAAAATCACTGCCTTTGAAACGTGTGGACCAAACAAACGATCAGAGAAGACAGTAACAGAGGGTAATCTGGATCATTGGCTCCGTGGGATGATTGAAACAAAATGCGTTTTATATGACCACGTGTGTTTGTTCCACTGCTGAACACTCCCTGAAAGTCACTGAAAGGCTTTGGAATTGTGGTAGCTAAAAAGTTTTCCCTGAGCTCCTTCAGTGATGTGGTATCAGAAGCACCAGGAATAGAGTCTTGCACAAGAGAACAAGAGAGGCAGAGCATTTGTATGTGGGAAGATTGCTTTAGCTCTATATTCAGCGTGGATGAGATGGATACGAGAATACTGATTCCAGTGCAGAGTCCCCCTTCCGAAATGAAAAACCTGACATGCTGTAAAGAAGAGTCACAAATGTGATGGTGGTATAATTTCTGGCTGAGAGAAGTATAAATCTATGTATAGTATCTATATATATATATACGTACATGAAAGAATACAGAGATCTCTTCATTTCCATGTGTAACTAGAGAGAGAGAAAAAAAAAAAAAAAAAAAAAGAAGATAGACCCCTATCTTAACTACCAAAGAAAAGGCCCAAGAATTCAAAAGAGGCTGAAGACAACACATTCGGACTTGGCACAAGGAAAGATACACATGTTTTTTTAACCTGGTGACTGATTAGCATTGGAACAAAGTAGGAGGGGGACCTGTAAGCTTTCTGTGTGTTCAAATTCAGGCTGGCAGACTTCCGAGGAGATACGCTTTTAACAAGTAAAAGTCATCAGATCCGCCGGGTGAAGTGTTGTCTCATCACTCCTTTCCCTGTTTTTCCAGACATAGCGTTTCCCTGCTTTAGCTGCACCAGGGCATGCTCCTGTTTTCTCCACGGCCTGTAGGAAAAGGAAAAATGGAAAGTTATTGGTGAAATCTTGGCAGTGCTGGGAGCTCAGCCCGGAGATGCCCCATGGGGCCAGACCCTCAGCCGGGGCAAATCTGGACATTTCTGTTGTAGCCAATGTGGTCATCCAGAGAGAGCTGCCAGTGACGGTCAGAAACACAAGATTCATTTTTCACCTCTTTTTCTAGAGCTGTCCTTTCCGGAGCTGAAAGGCTCCATGCTTTGCTCATCCTGAAGGCAATTGCTTTTGGTTAGGTACCTGGTGTTATGATCATGTAGGTACAGCACACAAACTGCTCTAGAAAACAGAGTAATTGTAAGAAAAAAAATAAGGGATGACTAGTCTACTTCTACTTGCAGTAAAAAAAAAATGCAGAAGAAACAAGATGTAGAAGATTTGTGGATATTCCGAACAACACTTTTTATCAGCTTTTCTTTCCTCTTCCCTCTTCATCCATTCCTCTTTTGACTGCACCCAAATGAGAGACTGCAGGAATTGCTGCAGTAGGAATCGCTGCTTTCACGATTGGTAACTTCTCATGGACGGCTGGCCTTTCCCACTGGGACAGAGGGACTGGAGAAGAGAAGATCTCAAAATATGCATATGAAATTGCACATTAAAAATTATCCTGAGGACATTACTGTTGTCCTGTTCTAGGAAAAAAAAAAGGCCTAGAGGAAAAAATAAAAAAAAAGAAAAAGAAAATGGCGTGCTTTCTAGCTTCATCAAAACATACTGATATTGCTCTGCCAGCGCTGGCTTTCTTGTTGCATTTCGACAGTCATAATGTGGAGTTCACAGCACTTTCTCCTTTTGATTGCTACTGAGGTTTCCCTCTGGAAAAGCCAAGCCTTAATGTCATACCTGCTTCCAGAACATGAATTCAGAAACCAGCCACTGAAAACTGAAGGAATGCTATGACAGCGATGAACAATATTTTGGTTTTCCGTATTTCTTTGATCTTTGTTTTTAGGAAAGGATATTTCTGTGCCTATTATATAAAGCCCAGAGTGGTTGGAAACAAACATACATGGTCATATAATCGATATTTTAAATTGAAGTCTTCCAAATGCAGGCTGGCAAGACAGATTTCCTCTTGATTTGTTTCTTTGCCTTAATCCAAGACTATCTGGGATGAGATGAACCTTAATGGATCCACTGCTCTTTCTTACAGCAGATGATTCACCCTTCTCTGTTGTGACACATCTAAAGGATTAATGGGGCTTAACTCATCAAAATTCAAATCATGTCTGTCTATCAAACTGTGTATGCAATAAACATGTAGCTGCTTTGCATGAACAATAATAATGATATTATGCATAGGAAAAGTGAGCTATAAGGAGATCTGGAGACGTGACAGATATTGGCTGCTAAGTAAGGGCCTCCTGTGCAAGGTATACCAGGTCTCCAGGGGCCACTGCTTTAGCCACTTAGGCTACGCAGTAATATAGAAGGGGTTGAATTAGTGAGTGATGCAAGGCTCTTTGGATGATGCTTTTAAATCCTCCATTTTTAAGTATTCTGCATATCTAATATTTAAGTTCCCTTTCCGCTGTTGTAGTTGAAATTATGTCTTCTCATTACCCCAGATCCACTCCTGCTTCTCACACCCTTTTGCTTCTTACAAAGTTTTCTAGTTGCTGCCCTGAGGGAGGATTTTATTAACCAGAGGGAGGGCCCCATTTCCCCCATCTCTTTGGAAAAGGCTGATCCATGTCTCCAGCTAGTAATAAACCTTCACCCCTACCCCAAGCCTCATTTCAGTCATACACGTGTGCACCCTCTTCAGCCGCAGGCAAGTGCTTGTGGCTGTGCTAAGCGTTACAGGAAGGAATCAGGCGGGAGGTTTCCCACACAAGCCCCCTCTTGAACAAACGGTCCTTCTCCCTCTCAAAACCAACCTTTGGCAATTCAACTTCCTTAGTAGTAATTGTTATTTTTTCCAACTGATAGCTACTTTTGTTCAAAGTTCTGACCTTAGCGCTGAGTTTGCCGTAAAGTCTTTTGATTTCCTTGATCGAAGTGCTCCGTGGGTGTAGCGCAACGTGGAGGAAGCATCAGAAGGCAGCAAAAAGCAGGGCTATTTCAACTGTCAAAATTTCTCTTCGGATCCTCTATCTGTCAACAATGCCGACTGTATTCTAAGCAGCCTGGTGCTTGGCGGTGTAATTTCCCTGGCACTTTATAACTTAGCTGTTTGTCTCCCTCAACTCCTATTCCATTATTTATGTTGTCACTTATATCACTATTCTAAACATCACTGCTCTGAGGCCTTAGGAGAGTTGGGTATTCAGGAAATAGCTGGCTAGGATGCTCTTTGCAACCCCCCTTTAACTGTTATAAAGCAGATTCCTTTTTTTTTTTTTCTTGGTCTTTTAATAAGACTGTGTCTGTTCCAGGTGTGAAGCAAGCATTGCCAAATTAGCAGGAGACATCAATATCATCAGGCAAGAGGCCTACAAGACAGATAAAGAGATATATGGCATGCGCTCTGCCCTTGAAAAGTCTGTTAGCGATTTTGAGAAGAAGGCAAGTAGAGAAACCCAGAGCAATGTTTATATATTGTTCCTCTCCAAAGCTGCTGACAAATGTTAATGACAGACACAGTATTTAGGCCATTTGTCTGAGTTTTATTAATTAACACAAGTTTTCCATGACCTGTGAAATGATAAGGATGCTTGTAATAAATAAATATAGATGTAATGTAACAGCAGATAAAAATATTCTGGTATCCAGGGACACTCACTTCATAAACGATCCTTCACAGGATCGTCAATCTAAGTGAAGAGATTCTGGAATCAAAGCAGTACTCTACATTTTAACTTCATCTGGAAATTTCAGGTGCCAGACTTTTAGAATTAGAAAATATCACCTAAACCCACTGTTTTCATTTTAATTTCAAGGTGCTGACAGGGAGCTATCTAACAGTTTACCTAACTCCATATGACTTTTGGCACCATTTCAAGTGTTTTTGAGACTGTCAAGCTTAAACAGTTCTTTAAACATGGTATTTTCCATGAAAGTATTTTTTTTTTCCTGCATAGAGTGAGTATGCCAACAGGGAATAAGAGCTGCTGCTGCCTCTGATGCCTTAGAGATGGCCTTTCCTTGGGAGAGGTGCACTATGCGTGACAGCAGTTTTGGAGAACTCGGCCTCTGACAGCGTCAGGACCTTGACCAGCAACATTTCACAGGAGCCCTGCTGTGGTGGAAGCTCAGATTTTTAACCCTGCAACATGATGGCTCTCAGCTCCAGCTCCAAGATAAACACCATTTATGGCTGTCAGGATTGAGCTAGATAGTATATACAGGCGACAAAATTTCCTATGCCTTAGTATTACCTGCTGCTATGAAAAATACAGTCTTATTACTGTAATTTAACAGCATCTTCTGCTAGGCAAGACACAGTTCCAGTCTTCCCCCCGCCCACTTTTTTTTTTACCTTGTCGAGAGAGGCTTCCTCCTATCCAAAGCAGAGTTACTCATGACAGACCTTAATTGAAGATATTTTACCTGTAACTCTATTATAACATACTGTTTGGACATCTGTCTCCATGAATACACACACACAAAAAAAAACACTTGCTTGTTCCTTTTCAAGAGAGAAGGGAACAGGTGTGTGTCAGAATCGCATCAGGCACTGCACTAAAACAGGTAAAAACAAGTTGGGATAGACAATTAAGCAGGAGGCAGAACAAAGTTTCTCAGCTGAAGAGCAGAAAATTATTTGAATGTCATCTCAAGTAAGGAGCAGAGAAGCAGGTTTCTGAAAAGACATCGTCTCTCTCTGCAGTGGAATAATGCAGCAAGCCAGAAAACAGCCCTTGGTGGCCTGGGACTAATGCTATTTCCGGACTGCCAGGAGCGTTTCAGTTTTCCTCGCAGAACAGTTTCCCATGGAGCTAGTCCTCAGTAGGTTGTTTTTGCCATTCATACCAAACAGATAACAATGTATTTCCCCACGGTATTTTCCATGTGGGTATGGCATAAAAACCTCAGAAGAAAATCCCTGGGATTTCCCATCCTCTCTGATTTATCTTTCTGGGGTAGGTAGGCCCTATCCTGAATCCTGGCCTCAGACTGTCCTTAGAATACTGTCGGTGAAGAACTCTGCAAGTGAGCCAGCCCAGGCTGCACAGCCCCAAATCAGGGAGGGATATGCAAAAAAAAAAAAAAAAAAAAAAAAGTGTGTGCGTGTGTATATATAGAGAGACAGACAGACAGACAGTGTTGTTTTTTGAATGATGGTGTTTCCAAGACAGACACCACTTTGGCTCTACCACCCTTGTGGAGATTTGCATGGTGCTCAGGACTTTGGGGACACACTGCCCATATGCACGTGCCCTTGCGGAGCCCACAGCCACACAAAGACTCTGTCTTCAGGAGGTCCCACAGTCCTAAAAGCCTTAGTGACTCAGCATAAGTTTGCTGAATGAAATTACTTGTGAGAATGCAGCTATACCTTGATGCCAACTGTTTCTCGCACTCTCGCAATCCTACTGCCTACTTAAATAAAAGTGCTACTAGTCAGGCTCATGAAAGTGTTCTCTGTTGAATCCTCATTAGGTAATGCAGCTATTAGAGAAGATAAAGACTTCCAGCTCTGATCAAAGCTCAAATTTAAAGACAGTCCAAGGAGATCAACATCATGAATTGCAACTTCTGGATTTCAAGTAGGTGATGGAGGGCTTTTCATTACGATAATTCACCCTGAATGCTTTGGTGTGACGAAGAGGTTGCCATGAAACAGCTAAACAAACCTGTTAACATCCATTCCAAATACCCAGACAAGGTTAATGAAGATCTGTATTATAAAGTAATGAAAATATGTAAGGAAAGTCTATTGCCTTGAAAACTAATTGTTAAAACGAAGAGGTGCTAAATGCTACTCTGTAAGAAAGGTGGGAAACCAATTAGCTTTCCACACTTAAAAGAAAGGCACCAAGCACAAAGATGCTATTTACCATTGTAATTGAGGCTAATTTGCGACTTGCCTAATGTGCAGAACAAGACATTTTCTTTACACAGTCGTGCTGTCTTCTCATATTTTCCTTATGCATTCATGCGGTCTTTCTTCAGCACACTTAGTCTGAAAAAGAAGTACCATAATCCTGCAATAATAATATTGCAGAGGCAATAGGTCCATTCCTTAAAACACTGGTTGAACCCTCAGAATTGAGATTTGTCTCAATCAAGTGCAACTCTTAATACATTTGAGAGAAAAAAAAAATATACATGACCATTAAGCAGAAAAAAAGGTCCTTAACAAGAGGATAAGAAAAAGAATAAAGATGAATGGGGAAAACAGCTAAAACTGGGAAGAGGGAAAGATTGAATAAAACGTACGCGGTGGATACAGACACTGTGAAATAGCTAAGAAATAAAACCAAAATAAGGGTAAAAGAGAAATAGAAAAAGGCTGGAAAATAAGGAAACTAGAGAACTAAACTGAAGTGACATCAGAGTTTCTCAAAAGTTGCTTAGATCTTATTGAAAGTGTCACCAAAACTGGGAGACTCAAAAAAAGCTGGATTTTGAGACCTTGAGATATACTCACGTTGTGCCTATGGACACAAAATCCAAAAGGCTCATTTACTTAAAGTCAAGATTTTAATCCATTTAATATCATATTTAATTAAATTAACATCCCCTTTGGGGAATATGTCTTTCTGTCTCTTCTCCTATTGCTCCCTTAAAAGCATACGAGACCAATGTATTTTTTTTCCAAGAGATGAAATAAAATTTCAGCCTGTTCCACCGGAACAGGCTGATGCTTCCACTTGGAAAAAGGCGGTCGGTGTAGGTCAGTTTTGGAGCCCAGTCTGTGTTTGAGAAGCTGCTGCCCAGGACACAGCAGCTGGATTGCAGCCCAGCAGCCAGGTTGCAGCCCAAACTGATGCTATTCCTGCAAGCCTGGTGACCTATGCCCAGGACAGAACTGCCACACAAATTTCAGAAGGATCTGTGTCTCCTTAGGAAATGTGGCCCTGGTCTTTCAGGTCACTTGGGTTAGCGGTACCCGCACTCATCAGTATTGAGTTAAT
>JAWLRI010000560.1:2106383-2123180 GCA_034781795.1 Crypturellus tataupa
CAGAAAAAAAAAATTTAAATACTCAAGCTACATAAGCTCCTGCAGGACGGCCTAATTAAATGGTGTAAATTTTGTACTTGAAACAGTCCATACTAGGCACTTGATGACAGTTTCTCATTTAGTTCCAGAGCTCGAACATCTCCATTAGCTTTTGCATTTTCTACAAGTACCTATAGAGAAAACAAACAGAAAATTGGTAACTTGATATTTTTACTGCTAATATTTCACCAGTTGTTTCAAAAATTTTATTTTCTGCTATGCACTTTCTAAAAATCTAAGCAACTTGTAAGTCCAGACAGGAAAGATATTCAACACGACACGTAGCTCAGACATTTAGCTCTGAAGTTACAATCACTTGCAATGCAGCATGGCAGCATCATTTGCTGCTTGTGGCTGAGAAAACATTTCACAAGTTCCCTGCTGACACAGAAGCAAATACACAAATTGGTCTGCCAGAATGGAGCGAGTGTATCTGGTGCATCTATTTAAACAAAACTGCTGATTTTCTTCCTCCTCGCTCCATCCAATTTAGAAAGAAAATTAAGAAAGACTACATCTATCACTTGTATTTGCAGCCTTTCCACTAGTTAAAATAGCTGCTATGTCAGTCTAGCTGACATGGATGTGCTGGAGGCTTATGATACTTCTCTTAATTCCAGTAGCATTATATATTAAAAAAATAACCATTATTTTTATTGCACCTTGTCCCCACTGGTACAGAGTACAGATGGCTGCTCACAAGTAAACATAATGAGATTATACCAGGATCATCTGAACTCATTATTTCCAGCTCTTTTACAGACTTTGATGATTGCTCCTGGATTTCTGTCACTGCCAAGCCTACTTGATATGTCTGACCCTTAAACATACTTTGCAGAAGAGCTGTGTGGATTTGAGAGTTTGACCAAACATATTTGTCAAGTACTATAAACCAAGAAATAAAGCACTGTAATAGTATAGTAAATATGTAAAATACAGTGGCATGGCAAGTTATTGTTCAGATCTTTCAGGTGAAGGAAACCATACGTATTCCAGCCAATCTCAAAGAAACTAGCATCTTCATAAAGTATTAACATATTCTAGCAAAATTCTGATAAATTGGTCCTCATACCTACTGGCAAAAAGCATGTAAAATTTTTTCCAACTTGCAGTAGAGAAGGATTTTAGTGTTTTTCATCAGTATTGCATAGAGGAGAAAAATTCCTAGCAAACTCTATGTAATTTTGAATACTGAGGTGATTTTGCCAATGTGGAATCTTCAGACCTACAATCTCTAGAGCAAGAGAGCTGCAACCTCCCAGGCCTTCCTTCACTCCGTTTTCAAGATAAAAGCACAGTATTTTATGGAAGCTGATTTTCTGTATTAAATTGACCGTCTTACATCTATTAATTCATAATCATCTTTGGCATAGAGATGTTGCAGGAGGTACCAGCGTGCCACAGAGGCTATGTTTTCTGGAATTCCAGGTTGATATACCAATCTTTCCAACATTCGACGAGTCTCCCTAGAAGGGTAGCAAAAACATCATTCAATAAACTGCAAAATTTGGCTGACTAGTTTGCATATAACTTTTAAGACCTTAGTGATTAAACCAGAATGCCTCTTTGGATTTTTAGAGTACATTACTATCCCATTTAAGCAACACTAATCAAGAGCCACATAAATGAATGTCCTTGTTTCCATACTACCCATGCAAGTGGGAGGTGAGCTGCTGGTTCCTTGATTTCCTATGTGACCACTCCTTTTCACCTAGAATATGCCCTGTTGTGTTTAATACATGACATGCAAAGTTAGTGCTTTAGATAGTAAGGGCTCCAGAATTAGATGAAAATAGCAGTTTTTGACTGCTATAACATGATAAACCTCATGCTGTTTCTGAACTCAGCCCAACATCCGATTTCCATAGGTGATCTGCTTAACAATACAGCAGATATTCTGTTGTTTAGTAACTATAAAATAAATCCTTTAGCAAATGGATGTTTCCATAAGACACAGCTATTAAAATAAGAGTCTTCTTAATCCCCAAGTATTTTAATATTACATACAAACATGTTTAATCCAGCACTCACAAAACAGTGGATTTTAATATGCAATAGAAGAAAGATGTGAAATAGCACAACAGAGGTGAAATTTGACAAGTATCAAGAGTCTAAAATCCTATTTGGCTGAAACTTGCTGCCAACTCGTACCAAATCTGGACATATTCAAGTTCACCGCTGTACTGATGTAAAGCTAGTAAAAATTGGCAGTTAAGTTTAAAGATATGGTTTTCATTCATTGCTGCTCCATCAGCTTTGGCTGCTCTTTCAAGAATTCTGTCCTTTGTAACTAATGCAATTTTCCATCGCATGCTGATTTAATGGGCTGTTGAGAGATTACATCTGTTTGAGTTCTTTTGTTTGTTTTTAGTTAAGACAAACTTAGTTGAGTATTTTGAAACATCTAGCAAGACCAAATAGATTTTACAGTATGTCTGTTTTTCAAGGAATTGGATATCTTCAATTGTAATAAAAATTATTTTAATTGATTTAGTTAAGCAAGTTTTCAGCTCCCTCCCTTTTTTTTTTAATTAACAATGGCTGCATAATCACATTAGGATGCTATCCACTTTTTACAAGCCCCTAGAAAAAAACAAGCAAGCTCAGACTCTTCAGAAGTAAGTTTCTAAGAAATATCAATGAAAACGGTTAAGAAATATTGAACAAAACCAGAACATATGCTATATTCCATTTTTCCGCAGCTAGATATGCAAAAGTTTCAGATGCAAATTAGAGACCTAAAAACAAAGTAGGAAGATTCAAATCCTATTCAAAATAAGGTACCTTTCTCTCCTTCCTCAAAAAGCCCTAATGAGCACCTCCAGTTGAATAACCTTCTGTTATTCATGATTAGATGTAATCACAGCAAAGTCTAATTTGATACCAAACTGGACCCAGCACTAGCTAGAATATTGATATTTTTTTCTATCATGCTAATTAGCACTATCTTATGTATACTTACTGACTGTAATCTTTTGGATTTTTTGTAAACTGGAAAAGCTGTCTTTTCTCTTGGTATCTTGGTCATCTAAAAGTTTCTGGGAGAAGAGATGGAAATTCTGCTTCCTTATGCCCATGCTGCCAGCCCCTACTCTTTTTAAATGCCATGTCCCTTCAGTAATTCTTATTTTCAATTTTCCTTTGGTTCTTGAGTTGGATCTGGGCATACTGACCCTTCTTGCTTTTAGACATTGTGTTCCTTCCAAACATAATAGATCACACCTACCTGGCTCCAATTTTGTGATTATATTGTAGCAGGGCTTGCAGGAGAGCTGCCAGGGGGCAGGGA
Source organism: Crypturellus tataupa (assembly GCA_034781795.1). NCBI lineage: Eukaryota > Metazoa > Chordata > Aves > Tinamiformes > Tinamidae > Crypturellus > Crypturellus tataupa. Next base: position 2,109,712 of record JAWLRI010000560.1, read on the forward strand.
GAAAGTTTCAGGGCTTCAGTTGTTGCCTCCTGAACCAAGGCTGGCCAGTGCTCATTTGAGACCTTAGCCTATGTTTAAAACATACACAAGGATGAGGGCTTTATTGCTGCGAAAAATCAGTATTTGTTTACAGCTGTTTAGAGAGTAGGTTTAATCCAAGCTGTTCTGAGTTGCATAAAATATTTGGCAGGTTACAAAGAGTTTTGTAAACAAATAAAACCAGAGAAACACACAAAAACTGTATTGATTGGAGGGACTTGGAAAAAATATACTAAGTATCCTTAGAACTGCCTTGAGAGTATTTTATTTCCTCATTTGTGCAAGGAAGCATTTTATTTTTCCAAACATGTCTTTGAGTTTTTTTTTATTTTAATCACAATCCCTTGTCTGCTCTTCACTTCGCAAGTCTCATGCCAAATACCAGACTGTTCCAGAAAGTGCAGCTATCCACATAACCAAGGAATTCTAACATCTTGCCTTAGAAGAAGTAAAATCCAGTTTCAAGATGAGCAATTTAATTACCTAATGGAACAACTATTCAGTAAATTAGTGCATCTTCTGACATAAAGAAAATTTATCTTCCCTGTCAAAACAGCCTTTTTTTTGGCGCTTGAAGAGGTGTCCATGTCTTTATGTGGACATATAATGGGGACACAAGGCTTTTCAAAACACAGCTTTTTGATTAGGCTTTTGCACATTTCACTAAACCACCACAGATCAAAGACAACCAACAGAAATTCACTTTCAACTGCTCTGCTCATGCAAAAAAAATATTTGAGCTAGACAGTTAATTTAATAGAATATTTCATACTAGTTATACTTTTTTTATGATTGCAAATGAAGTTTCATACATTCCCAAGCAGTTCCAGCCAGCATCCTAAGGGGGAGTATTAATTAAGTGAAAGGAGTATACAGAAATAATCAGCCTATATTAAAAGAATCAGCCATGAAGAAAGAGTCAGCCTATATTAAAAAAAAATGGGCAAAGGACTATCCCAAGAGCTATCCCTTTAAGTCTTATTTTGTTCTCAAGTGTTATTCATAAAATGTGAAGTCGTTTAAACAATGGTTTCATTTGGAGATTGCAGAAGCCCTGCCTTACACAAACTATTGTTAAACTACTAGTTACATAATTTTGATGATCTTACCATGCAGATTTCCAGTGCAAGCATGGCTAGCCTAAGCAGACTGGATAACTTCCCGCTCCGGCTGCCCTGCTGTGATGCCAACTGCAGGCTCTTTCTGTAACACATCTCTGCTGCAACCATCATTCCTTGAGATTGATACACAGTTGCCAGCCACTGAAAGTAAACAGTCAACACATCAGTTAGGAAGTCATCAAAATGTACATCCTATCAGGTAATACCATTTAGTTTAGGAGAGTGAGACAGCAAATTTGGCTAGAATACAGCCCCTCTCCCCTACTCCCCTATTCCCCCAACATACTGAATACTGCTCCAGAGGAAGATGTAGCTTCCTGCCTGCAGAGCTGCCAGGGCACCTCACTGCAGTAATTTATCCCACAGTCACTTTTAACTATCCCTGTCAACTGATAGCTGTTCTCATCTGCAGACTGGCCATAGATGAACAAATAACATGTTTGGCTTTGTCAAGCAAGGTGCTGTGGGTGCCTTTCTTCTTGTCCTCAAAACTTCTGTAGAAATGAAAAGTTGGAGCTTCTCCCCTTGAAGGAAGGTTCCTCCAGACTACACGAGCATCATCAGGAATGTGCGGATGTTAGAACCTGCCATCTGAGCGTGGCAAACCAGGGTACCTCTTTGGTCCCACAGCTTTTGACGCAGCAGACTTGTGCTCGAGTTGCTACCCGGGAGCAGCACATGCCCAGACCTGCAGTTTCAGGCTTCTGCCAGCTTTCCTGGGAACGCTCAAAGAGGAGGAAAGAGGAGGTTCTCACTCCTCCCTCATTAATCCTGTAGCCATGTTCCATTTACCAGAGCAGACGCTGCCACAAGTTTGCAAATCCCCAATATGTGCATGAAGATATTCCAAAATGCATAAGACATTTAGAAATACTTTTTGCTGTGTCACCAAGCAAGCAGAGAAGCTTAAAGATTCCCTTACATTTAACAAGTTCCTTAGTCTTTTGCTACCTAAAGATTGCTCAGTGTTGAGAAGCACAAGTCTATGCTCTTTCTGATGCACAGCATTTATTAATCATTAAGCACTTTCTGGAGTTTCTGTTCTGTTAGTACTATTGTGTATTCTTGACACTAAACTGCAAGACGTCTTTGTAAAAGAAAGCATCCATTCAGGATGCTCCTAAGACTTCATTGGCCTCAGGATGCTGCAGCTGAAGATACCTAGAACTCAAGAGAGGAAGGAAAGCAAGGAGAGAGTACTTAGCAAATATGCAGTGGCAGCCCTAAAAGCCCAGCTTTTCACTATTGCCCTGTAAGTCACAGTGTAAAGGTGGAACACCCATAAGAAAAGCAGTTGAGCAGCACTGCCAAATACTATGAGATAACCATTTTGAGAAAAGCCAAAAATTTAGATAAAAAGCGAAGTTAATGACTCCTCTAGCTTAACAGCACTGTAGGGTATGCTTCCCAGTAAGACAAAACATATATAAAACCATTAAGAAGCTTAGAGCCAGAAAATATGAAAGCATAGACTTTAGATTAGAAAGCATTATGAACAGATGTAGCAGCCATAGAAGCTTTTTCAGGATACCATCCGAGCTCTGAGATTAACCGAATACCAGAAAGATCTTGCCCAAAGGTATCTGTTTTTTAAATCTGGGTCAGAAGTAAATCAACCTTCTCCCTCATGAAAGCTCACACTTTTTTTTTTTTTGCACATCATGTCACTCTCCCAAGTCCCTGTATGTCACAAAGCCAATTTAAGTACGTACTGTAGCTAAGGAGTGATGACATCTCACAAGCCACAGTCTGTAGCCTTATAACAAGGCAGCTAATTTCTCCAAGATCTTCCCTCTGGTCTTTTGGCACTGATATAACTTTAGTGAAACTAAATGCAAAAATGTTTTTACTCATTCAACAGGCAGGGGGAGTATCATCCATCCCAGCGCGATCCAGCTACACACAGGAGGGTAGCAGTTTACAGCATCTTTCTAACCCCGCTGCTAAGAGAAGCGGAGGAAGTCAGTCCTGGTAGCTAACGGTGGCAGCTGGGAAAGCGTGGGAGCTCGCTCTGCGTCACCAGGTCCCTGCTGGTGCCTGTGAGACAGCCTCCTCGTGTCAGCCGCAGGGGCAGCCGGAGCCATGTTATGGCACGTGCTTAGTAATGAGAATTGATTACTTAGGATCCTGCAGAAAGCAGGCAGCAAATACTGTTTCGAGTGTCTTTTCTCTTCCTCACCCCCAGCCTCAACAGGCTCAAGAGGAGAAGACACTCAACACCAGGAAATTAAGCAGAAAAATCAAAATAGTTTTATCCCAAGCTTCCATACCGTGAAAAAGAAAGCACACATTACTGTACTAGGAAACCACTTATTTCTATCTCTTCTTACAGGTTATGAAATATTTTACTGGTTTTTGCTCAGCCTGCCATGTCACAGATTGCTAAGCGAATAAGGGTTATATGTTTACTGGCAAGTTTTTATTTCTCTTGCCTCTAAGTCAGCTTCTCACTACTCACAATTCTTGTTATTTCAACCATTAAAGAAAATTCACCTCATGCTACACTTATGAAAAAACTGAATATGAGATGGCTTCCCTCTCTCTGGCTGTCAGTGGATGCCTAAAAGCAAAGAGGGAAACAAGCCTACTCTGCTCAGAAAGCCCACTGAACAGGGCAGCGCCGGGGTCAGAATCTTACCTGTCAGGGCCAGACTTACCTGCCATGCTGCAACTGTTGAGTTGCTCATGACAGTCTTGCGAAGCTCCTCCAGGATGCTATCTGGAAGGTCTTTGTGGGACTGCAACAGCTGCTTACACTGAACTTGTCTCAACAACAAGAACAGACCTGGGTGCTCTGGGCAGCTTTTCAACCCCTAAAACCAAACCAGAAATCTTTAAGACATCTTAAATATCATTTCCAAATACCAGGAAATGCTTATCTTTTTCCACTTGGGCCTTCACCGAAAGCATAACACTGAAAACATTCCCAGAACATTTGCAAGAGAGCATTCCCCCCTCATCCACTCCTCTGTACAAAGACTGGTCCAGAAAGTGATATTTGAAAATGTATTTTTTTTTCCTCCTCCTATTCCCAAAATACATATGTAATCTACCCTAAGTTTTACACGTCCCACTTTTAGAGGTTTCTGAAAGCTAGCTCTGTCTTTCTAAGCAAGGAAAGGCAAACAAATCCTTTAATTGTCTTCTGGCTTCACAATCATTATGAGTTTCAGGGTAATAAAAGCAAAAACCAGTCATAAGACTAAAAGTGTCCTTGAGTATTTTCTAAGTGATTTTGGTTCTTTGAGAATAAAGTGTCTTATTCTCACAGAGATAGAAACACCTTACTAAACTCTGATCAGTAACATCACACACAGAGTTGATTTCTTAGAACAAACTCAACCAAAAGAACAAAGCAAGAAAAACAGCCACCTGCTGCTTTATTCTATTCAGGTGAAATATTTGATATTTCCCGCAAACCACATAATATTCTAGTTTACCTTTTCAAATCATGAAACATCGGAGAATTTTAGAAAAAAAATTGAGCTAAGACACAATGTTTCCATTTTTCTTCTACTCCCCTGCCTCACCTTTAAGCAAAATATATTCCTTGGGGATTCTCAACAAGCTGCTTTTTTGCAGAACATAAATATATAAGATAATTTATGATGAAAAATACTCTAGCAGCTTAATTTTCCAGAGATAAGCCATTAAAGTCCATATAGGAGGCAGCTGTTTGCTTAATTTTTCCCCTTTTAGCAAGTGTGAATTTTGCTGTATATGTCCATGACTGAGAAAGGGGATACCTGACTCATCATCCCCAGTTACATTATTTTCTGCTAACATCAAGTCCAAGACTGTGGACAGTGTAACCAGTATCAGAGACACTGATTGCTTTTTTTTTTTCTGAAATTGCAGGCACTGACTGTCTTCACACCACACTAAGTATTTAAACAAATAGTAATTGTAATGAACCCACATCAACACCCTGAACTATCACTATGTATCCGTGGAGATTTGCAACTTGTAAATACAAAACAGTATTTACAAGTAGACATGCTGGTCAGACAAGTAAAATACCTCCTAACAAAAAGGAGATAGCAAAGTATTTCACTCTACAAAACCAGCATCTTTACTGAACTTCATCTTTAGGAATTAACTCATATCCCAAAGAGCATTTTCCTTTGGGAAAATATGGGACATAGGTGACTGAATTTTACTGTTACTTTGCTCTTGCAAAGTTTTTTTTATTCATAGAAACATGAAGCAGGCTCACACACATACTTCAAGCTTGCTAAGACAATAGTCGACAACTGGGTTGACTCAAGACTTCTTTCTTTTTTAATTATTAAACTTGGATTTTTTTTTACTCAGTGCTATCCTTAATGATGCGGGCAAGCCCATCTTTTTCCTCTTTGTAGTCAGAACTGAATTTAATTCCTGAAGCAGAGAACCAATATAACTCAACAACAGTTTGCTTCTCTGTCAGTCTTTTACACCTGGATAGAAAGCTCTGAAATTCTGTAATGTTTCACTTACTATCTGGTTACTGATAAAAGGAGATTAGGAGACACAAAGTTTTGCTACAGCATGTCTTATCTTACTTGCTTCAGCTATTTACAGAGTTTTGGTACTGTAGGTTCACTTATCTTGGGTGTGGATATGAGGGAGAGAGAAGCACCACTAACCACTGCAGTTAGCAACTCTTGTGGAACAGACAGGGCTAATTCAGTGATTATCTTTTGTAAAAGCACAGGCAGGGAAGGCATAATTTTAATGCAGTTCTACCACTTTCTGCCATTATATTGCCATCATACCTTGTTACAAAGTGCTTCAGCTTCTGAGATTCTACCAGTCTCTTCTAGACTGGTAATAGCTTGACACAGAGACCAATTTTCAAGAGTCTTGATGTAATTAGCTGAGAGGTTGTTTTCTCCAGCTGCAACTACAGACAAAAAGCCTTTACTGTACATGCTGTAGAGCCATACCATGTCATATGTTTAGACATAATAAGAGTGTACTAGTCTGGATGGGACTTTCTTCATTAGGAAGAATATCAACAGATGACGGAATTAAAAACTAAGATAGGATGGAGAGATACACCAGTTATTATGTTAATACTCTGAATAATCAAAAAAAACCAAAGAATATTAATTTATGTGAAAAATGCTATGGACCTCATGCAAGAATGAGGTTCATTAATATGGTTTCTCTACTAGAAAAATTACCACTCATAGAGTATTTGGGACCTTTTTCGATAAACTGTTCTTTTGGTCCAATACCTTCATCTATTCATTTAGGTATCAGATCAGCAGTGTTGTTTCAAAAAGCATTTGAGGGGGCTGGAGGAGGTGAGGAGGGAAGGGTTCGGGGAATCTACAAGCATGTTAGTTAATTCTAACTTTGACATTATCATTTAGTTTGCTTATGGGAAAAATACAGTTACAGCTCAAATCACTACCAAGGGATTCTCAGATTATTTGCAAGCTTTTATAGTTCAGAAGAATATTGCAAGCTTAGTGTATTTTATTTTTTCACTACATAATATCATAGCTCTTACGTTGGGCTGAAATTGTAGATACAAGCATCATCTCTAGACCTGTTTGCTTTGGCTCAGTGTTGTTTAGAGAAGCAATAGTGTTTTCAGCATGACAGGCTGCCATTAGCACTGCCCAAGCAGCAGGATTATCTAGGAGAGAATCATTAAAGGGAACTTTTCTTAATACATTCCTGCCTTTTCTTAATACATTCGTATATCATTTAAAATTATCTTTACTACATAGAGAACATAGAACATTAGAACATAGAGAACAACATAGCTATCAATAGAGCCAGTATATATTATATACAAGAGACAACAAAAAAGGGTAAATAAGTCAACTAGGTGCTTACATCTACTCAGCTCATGGCAGCAGGCACTGTAATTATTTTCCACTACTAGGCAAGATCCTCCAAATCCTACGACCAGGATGCTAATTCTAATTATCTAATAATAGGCTCTAATAATTTTTACATGGCCACTGCTATCTTTATCTGTTTTGTTTTATTCCCTTGTCTGGTTTAATGCAACAACACTAGTAATGTTGGAGAACAAGAATAACCTGGGTAGAGATGGATTGCTTTTTGAATATTCTTCAGTGGGTTGTTTTTCTGGTCTTCTGATGAGTGACATCCTGCTGCTAACTGATTTACTGCAATGTTCAGCAGATCTTCCTGCAGAGAACACAAAGGTGATTTTTAGTAATATAACGTAAGTGACCAAAAAGTATTTGTTTTAGGATTCCTTATGGAATTCCAAGTCTACATTTCAAGAGCAAAGTTCAAACCTTTCCACGGTTTAAATCAAGCAATTGTGCAACGTTTCCTGCCACAGCTCCCCCCTAAAAGATAAAAAACATTAAACAGGTTAGACGACTGACAAATACAAAAAACTTTTACACAAAAATACACAGAAGTTTTTGTCTGTCTTAATCAGAAATACAAACTAGGTTTAATATGAGATCTATGTTTCCTTTTCACTAGGGGCCTGCCATTAGACCACACATGTTATCATCAATGCCTTACACAACAGGGCTACAAAGACAAAAAATAGCTTTCTTCTGTTGGAATAATTAGTCTTATTTTCTCCCGTAAGTTTATTTTAAATATATAAAGATCACTACCTAATGAAAGATAATTGTTTATGCAACTTGCTCTGTATCTATTGTATATGTATGGTTGATTATTTTCCTATTCTGAATGCACATGTACTGAGTACTGACACTTGTTTGTTGGTTTCTGGTTAAGAAACACTTAGCTTGTGCTCACCATAGATGCATTAGAGCAATGTACTTACTTCTGCATTCTGGGGCGTATACAGTGGAACTAGTTGAGACAGAAGAGACCAAAGGGCAGGATTATCAGGGTTACTACAGATAAAAAAAATTACAAGATTATTAGACTTTCCAAATTCCACATAAATCTTGGTCTTCTGTGACTCTGTAGACACTTGTTAAAATGCCCAAATGGATTTTTTTTTCTATTAAAAAGTAAACCCACTGTGGCAGCAAACAGACACAGATAGTAATTTAAAACATACACAGTCAACCAAATACCCAAGTTATATTGCTACTTAAAGAAATGAAGTATACAATATGCATAACAATATTTACAGAAAGAAAACAGAGACAAAAGCTAGGATTAACAATATTGTCTTCATCATCTAAAAAATAAGGATTTTTAACTGTAGTTGGAAAAAAAATGTCTGCAAACAGGACTCAAATCACACAGAGAATAAAATGTGCTGCTTGCATAAAAGCATTAATTAAAATCCCCTACTCCCTATAATGCTTTGGTTAATCAGAGCACATTTAAACAAAGACATTTAGCTAACAGAAAGAACAGCCCCAGAGACCACCAATTATTAAAGTTTTTTAAAAAAAGCTTAGATTGAAAGTTCTGCTAATTTTCTAGATGCTTTTCTAGAACTTACATAATATTTAAGAAGTATCGAAACCAGACACAGAAAACGCTAAACAAGCCACAATACCTGAGAAACTTGACTCCATAAATCAACACAACTTCATTTTTCAAACGTGTTGCAAATAAGCAAAAGTTTGCTTACTACTCAACATTAACAAAAATACACATTTATAAGATAATTTAAGAAGACAGAATACAGACCTATGAATTGCTTTGGAGACTTGTCTCTGGATCCCCACATTTCTACCTTGCAATGCATAAACAGCAGCAGTAAAAAGACACCTCTCGTAAACGCTGTTTTCCCCTTTGACATGCTTCAATAATTCCTTTAGTGCTGCTGTTGCAAGCGTAGCATCCTGCTGCACCAGTCCTAATGTGCACAGAGCCTTCAGACTTTCTGCATTGGGTTCCTTTAATGAGCTGTGGAAACAGAGGAAGGAAAGCAGATGGGTCATAGGACAGCATATATTAAACTCAATGTTATAGAATTTGTTACTTGGCCTGTATATTCTACTTTGTCAACAGCACCTTCCTGGACAGCAGTAGTCTCTCGAGATTAGCATGACCAAGATGAGGAAACAGTTCCAGTTGACTTGAAGGGCACTTGAAGGGATAAAAGTGAGCTGCGTCCTGGCTGGGTGTCCAACCCGTGTGTCCAACCTGTGCCGGCAGCAGGCTCCTATCAGCAATCCCTCCGCAGGCATCCCAGGGATCCTCATCAAGTAATTCATTATTCCCAGGATAATAAACTTATCCTGGACAGCCCTTCATAAAGTGTCTCTCTCCACTGGTATCCCACCATATCTTGCCCGGTAGGCAGTCGGAGTGTGAAGTCCTAACTCACTGACAGTTAGGATATGCAGAATTAATGACCTCATAGCACAGGATGCTGGATCAAGCTAGGCTAGTATTCTTGAGGTCTTAAGTAAGAGAGTGTGGGCAATGATCATGCAGTATTTCAGCACTCAAGCTTACAGACTATAAATATTTGAGAATGACACAGTAGCTGTCCTTAGAAAGTAATCATAAATAGAATAACAAAAGATCTAATATCTTTCTTTCCTTTCTTTCTTTGTTTTTTTTTATTTAAGGTCTGCAGTGCTAACTAAGGCCAAATTAGTTGCAGTGTTTTTATTTACAGCTTCACAACAGAAGCCCAGTCAGAAGGAGCCTCTTCTGTAGAGCTACTCTTTCAATTAGTCTGTTCGTAGAAATTAAGCCTTGTTTTTAATCACAATTTTTTACAGCCCAGGGGTAGTTTGAGTACAGCTTCCATTAAAATGAATCAGCGTTCCCTTCATTATGAGAGGCCCTTTAGCTTATATCAGTAGTATTCAAAGCTCTATGGAAGAACTACGAGATACAGTTCAGTAAATTATGCAGGTAAAGGTGGATTAATCTAACTCAGGGTAATCCCTTGAACTCAACTCTGGTGAAAGCAAAGACCAAGCTCAGTATGAAACACCAGAAAAAAAGATCTTAACTGATGTGCTAATGGAAGCTATTCTTACACTCAAGATAATTCAATTGCCAGTAGTAAATTGCAAAACCAATTTAAAGGAGGCAAATAATGGAACATTGTTGCTGTGCTCGGCAACAGTTGTTGCTTAAAGTTAAGTAATTGCTACGTCCAATAGTTACAGACATCATAGAATCACAGAATGCCTAAGATTGGAAGGGACCTCTAGAGGTCATCTAGTCTAAGCCCCCTGAACACATAGGGCCACCTTGAGCCCATGGCACAGGAGTACATCCACGTGAGTCTTGATGATCTCCAGAGAAGGAGACTCCACAACCTCTCTGGGCAGCCTGTTCCCGGGCTACCTAGATTCATTTATTGGATGAGTCTTATGAGGTTCCTTTTCAAGTACCTAATTATTAACTTTTGGCTTCAAATAAGAGCAAAAATGTAAACATCCTGTGCTACACTTTGTTTTCAGTTCCTAGAATGAAACAAATCTTAAGAGTTGTTAAATGCAAACTTGATTAGCCAGTACTGAGTCTCCTGTACGATACAAAAGCACATGACTCCCATGGGTAAGTAGTTACTTTATTGTATAAGTTATAAAGACAGTCATTATCAAAACACTGGACCAAGCTGGCCATCAGAAAATGCTAAAGGCAGCTGCTTGTACCATGTCCTCCTTAAGCCCCTTTAGGCCATCTAGCATAAATTCTATTATCTGCATGAATAGAAGGTACAGTTCATTTTTCTTATTCCTGAAATCTCACCGTATACTATTGTAACACTGCACTTTGCATCCAAGTCTAGACAGATTTGCTTAGTGTTATTTTCTAGAGCATTTACCATGCTTTCCCCTTTAAACCTAAGCAACTAACATCATGTAGGAAGTTCTTATTGTTGAAGTTTATGATAAAAATAGAACTCCGTGGTGACTAATAGGATGGAGGAAACATCAGCTCCCTAGTTAATCATCAGTTACACAGGATTTAGAGTATACTAGGTCATGGACCTTCATTATTTCAGTAACTTTGGGAATCTGCTGGCAAGATAAAGACAGTATAGCCAGTACTGAAGTTCTGTATTGACAGATATTTGCCCTGAGAGGCTGAAATATTAGTTCTTAATCCACAGCTAGCAGAAAAACAAGATGAGACAGAGGTTCTTCAGTCTCCAGAGATCTGAAGAAAAAGGCATTCATGATGCAAGTGAGCAACCAAAACGGGTCTGCTTTCCTCCATGGGGAATCTATCAGTATTCATCCATGATGCCCAGACAGATTTTTTCTGGGAATTTCTGACTATTTAAACTTGTTTTTCCTAACCATTTAGATTTCTTGCAATAAAAAAAAAAATGAGTGTTTCCTAATGAGCAGGACAAGTTAAGATCATCTTTATGGCAAGCCAATTAGAGCTACTATGCAGAGAAATTAGACACCAAACTCCCTGCCCTACCAGTCCTTCCACTGTATAGTGCTTTCTAACACAGAGGACCTAACAAACAGGATAGCTAGCATTAACAGCCTTTAGGGAAGACTGTATCCACTCCTGTTCCTACTTGGCAGTACAAAACATCCACCTGAAATTCCAATAAAAAAGCAGTTTTGAGAACTTAGCTGTACAATCAAACATTATATGCTCATTATTATTCCCTTCACTCACCATTTAAATAGCAGCGTCTTTGCAGCATCCACTTTGTTCTGTTTATACTCTATTATTGCCAAGGCAGTCAGGATGTGGGCTTTATCTTGTTCAGACTCAGCAATGGACAGTGCTTTCTCATAGGCTGGTAAAAAACAATCAAGATTCAGAATTCAAGCAGAATGAAAAAATGTATATATACAATGCTTATAGAGTCTCTGGAAAGACATGCTATTAGAATGCATACACAGAGCAGCACTGATTTCAAATTTTCTGAATTTTCACACCTCAAGGACATCTCAAATCACAGTCAGAAGACAAAAAAAAAAAAAAAAAAAAAAAAAAAAAAACTTGAGTTAAAGCTCAGAGAGCCACCATGCTTTAGAAAATGCCAAGTTTAAAAAGTTGTTCAGTGCCCGAAAGCTGTTTAAGATTGCAGGAGGGCTGGACTAGATGATCTCTAGAGGTCAATTCCAATCTTAAGCACTCTATGAGGAAGATGTAGCAGGAGGAAAGATTTGAAAAATCAATATAGGGATGTCTAGAAGAATAAAAAGAACACCATTTAAGGATGCTCTTGTGATAGTTTACTTAAGAAACTGTATTTGGTATGGATACACAATTACAAACTGAGAATTATTTAAAATGCTGAGCCCTCGCTGCTCCACAAGACCTGCTTAAATTTATACACTGACAATTCAGTATGTCTTCTGTAAACCTCAAATCTTAGCAACAATATAGCACAATACCAACACAATAGAGCACTTGTTCAAAGCACTCAATTGAGAGAGATGTAATGCATTAATTGCCTACCTAAAACTGATTTTTCCAGGAAAGTCAGTCCATTTGAGACGAAAGGTAGCTTAAAATGCAACAGTTCAAGGGGCAGAAATTAAAAAATAAAAAAAATAATAAAAAAGAACTTTATTATATTAGAATAGTTCTGGCACCCTGCCTAGTCTAATAGTTCGAATAACTATGGAAGTTACTTTAACTCTACTGCTGAATTAAGGACAGAGAGTTCAGTGAGCTGAGCTACAACATGATTGGTTAGACAAAAGAAATCTGGCAGTACTAACCTTACAAAGTGCCCCACAGTGCCTCAATTTAGGTAGACACTTACCTTTAATACTTTCTTGCAAGAGTCCCTTCTTGAAGTAGGCTAGTGCTATTCCCACAATGGCATCAAACTCAGTTAGGGGTATTGATGTGTAAACTTCAATAGCCTTATCATACTCCCCAACGGCACTGCAAAAATAAAAAGGGTCACTGGTAGAAAGGATGTACAACAGCTGCTATGACAGTTGTCTATTCAGTCCAGTACTCTGTTTCCAACAGCAGTTGTATGCAGACACATGAAAAAAAGACGAGGACAAGGAGGATGTGCAGAATACTGCACGTCCTCCTCCTCAGCCAACTACTCTCTCTGAGTATCTGTTGCATGAAGAAAAGTGAAGAAATTCCCCCCCATATGTAATGATGTCATTTCACAATTCACACATTGAAGTGAGGAGGGAGTGGGAGACAAGAAAGTAAAATAAAAAGTAAGGTGTTAATCTGTAGAAAGAACAAAAGACCTATTAAATTAATCAATAGGTCTTTTACAGTGGCAAATATAATTTAGTTAAAGAAAACACAGAGAGTGCAAGAAGAATATAATGAGTTTTCCACCTCTCCTAAAAGCAAGGATTGAGAATAGCAGTTGTTGACTGACAGGTATGTTCTTCAGAGAGGAAAATTGCATTCTGGAGGGTGGGTCTCCGAGCTGCACTGAAGTTACAGACCTGCCTGCACCATAGTGCCTCT
>JAWLRI010000560.1:2126396-2140430 GCA_034781795.1 Crypturellus tataupa
GGGCAGCCTGTGCCAGGGCTCTGGCAGCCTCACAGGAAAGAAGTTCTTCCTCACATACAGAGATCAAACTTCCTGTGTTTCAACTTGTACTCATTACCCCTTGTCCTGTCACTGGCCACCACGGAGAAGAGCCTGGTCCCATCCTCCCTACAATCACCCCTCAGGTACTTGAACATGTTGATCAAATCTCCTCTCAGCTTTCTCTTCTCCAGACTAAACAGCCCCAGTTCACTTAGTCTTTCCTCATATGACCAATGCTCCACTCCCTTAATCATCTCCATGGCTCTCCGCTGGACCCTCTCTAGAAGCTCCACGTCCCTCTTATCCTGGGGAGCCCAGAACTGCCCCAAATACTCCAGCTGCAGCCTCACCAGAGCTGAGCAGAGTGGCAGGATCCCCTCCCTCGACCTGCTGGCAACGCTCCTCCTGATGCAGCCAGGATCCCATCGGCCTCTTGGCCACGAGGGCACATTGCTGCCTCATGGGTAACCTGCTGTCAACCAGGACTCCTAAATCCCCCTCTGCAGAGCTGCTTTCCAGCAGGTCAACTCCTAATCAGTCCTGGTGTCTGGGGTTATTCCTCCCCAGGTGCAGGACCCTGTGCTTGTTCTTGTTGAACATCATGAGGTTCTTCTCTGCCCAACTCTCCATCCTGTCCAGGTCTCTCTGAATGGCAGTGCAGCCCTCAGGAGTGTTGGTCACTTCTCCCAGTTTGGTGTCAACTGCAAACTTGCTGAGGGTGCACTCTGTGCCCTCGTCGAAGTCACTGATGAACAAGTTGAAGAGCAGGACACTGCTGGCCACAGGCCTCCAACCAGACTCGACCCCATATATCAGCACCCCCTGGGCTCTGCCATCCAGCCAGTCTTCAATCCACTTTGCTGTCCACTATCTGTTTAGTATTCTTTACACAAGAACCCTAAATGGAACTATCAGCACAGTTGCTGCAACTTGCTTTTTGGGCAAAAGAATTCCCGGTGCACTGCTGGAAGGATGACAGAAGAGAATTAAAAAAATAAAGTAAGATTTATCCACTTTTTCTTTGAACTCAGGAGAGAGCTAAGATATTGTCAGTACCCTGAAGTGGTTGCAATTTATGCACTCTAGTTCTGTGAAACATAAACAATGAGTTCTTATCATTTGTGAAGCAGATTTCTCATAGTATTGAATCTAAGAAATCAAAGCATTTCTTAGAACTGCTTGCTTTTCAGTGTCAAAGCAGGCCAGAAAACATCATGAAATTCAGACAAGGTCCTAACTGTTCTATCATTCAAAATATGCCTATTAAGAAAAAGTCACTTGAGTAGAGAGATTAGGTATGTATAATCTTCATGACAAGTAGTCTACTTACATGCATACTAAGTTCAGTTGTGTGCCTGAAGAGATCCATCGTATCATAGCTGCCTACTTTTTCTGCAATAAAAGCCTACAGAGAATTAAGAGTTGGTGTGATCAAGGACTTCAAAAATATGACATTGAAAAGAAATTCAGAAATTCAGAATACATTACGTTAAAGACACCTTAAGTATTTAACATGAAGGCATTTTCTTTTTTCATGCCCTCCAAGAAACATATCGTTTTAAAGAATAAAATGAACAATTTGAGGGAGCACAAGCAGCCTGCACTGCATTCAATATTTGAAACTTAAGCTCTTCTGCTACTACTTAACGTTCTTCAAACCAAAAGTTTTATTTCTTATGTTAATAAAACTCTTCAACAAGGATAGGATAGGAGCTGAATTTTAGCACGTGACAGTGCTAGTTCCTCCCTAGAATACAGTTTCAAACAGATATTAGCAGATTAGCAACGCGGGATTAAAAAGGCATGGGTGGTGATCACAAAATACAAATCACAGGGTATTTCTATTAATCATTGTCAGATTATAGATGGTCGAGATATTCAAAAGATATTTTCCAATCTGCAGTGGTTGGGGGGAAGAAAGGACTTAAAGAATTGATTTTGCATCAGGTACACTGCAGACTTACTGTTTTACTTACTTCTTACTGAGAAAGGTAAAACAGTGTCAAATGGTGAGTTTACGATATAGTGGATGTTTGTGAGTAACTACTATTAAGATAGTGCTTTCTTGAGAAAGCTCAAAACAAAGCTTCAGAGCACAGAACAGTGTTTTTATACTAGCTAGTTTCCTACACAGCTGCACAATAGCATCAGTCACATAAAAATCACTATACAAAGCCACCTGAGCTTCCAGTTGCTTTCCCTGTACAACACTATGGAAATACAGGGTGCCATCCACTGCCCAAAGAGGAACTCCTTCTACAAAAACTTCCATTTAATTTTTAGTGTCAGTAAAGAATAATGAAGAAGGAGTCTAAATCCTCTTTACCTTGTCTAACAACTATTTTTGGTGCGCAGTTTCATGATTTCCTCATGTCTTACCTGCCCTATCCAGCATTGTAAGTAAGTAGGCTCCAGAGACTGAGCTATCTTGAAGGCTTCATGAGCTTGCTGTAGAATCAAAGATAATTCTGTTGAACTGTATGGCACGGTAAGAGAGCACTGTTGAGTATACACAATTACTGATATGCAGAGATGGTTTTCATGGACAAAATTAGGTCATTGGTAAAAATATCTACTGTGCCATACCAAATAACAATGCATCACGCAGAAAAATTAAAGCAGCTTAGTCTAACTGAAAACGTCTTTATAAGACTAGAATTCCCTTCCAAATCCACTTCTCCTCATAACAATAAAATCACTCAAGCTGCCAAATTAACTGTTAGAAAAGCTAGCATTTTAAAGCCAGGCTTCAATTTTGGAAATTTCTTCCATGAAAACACAGATAAACAGACATCTTTTCAAAGTTGTTAAGCTGATTTACCACCTGCAAGTGATGTGTTTTGCTCTGGCTTGCATATGGTCAGAGTTCTTCCCTCAAAGCAGCACAAGGTCAGCAAAGTCTTAGCATAAATGGCCTTAGAGGTAAGTAATCTGTAGGATCAAATTATTTTTCTTAAAAATAATTCTCAGTCTGATCACCACACTTCTCACATCAAACAATTTCAAAAGGAGTTCTCTAATTCTGGTCTACACCTCATTTAAGTATTCCGAAATTTTTCTCCAGAGAAATTCTGAAATTTACATAAACTGCAGCAAATATTAAGATATGCTGATAAGCTAGCTACCTATGGGAAACTCAGTAATTAAGTTCAGTTTACTTGTGATTGACAACAAAAGAATTCTACAAACTTGGTGTATATTAGCTTGACTAGCTACTTAATCCTCCATTAAAACAAGTTCTGTATTTCATTAATTGCTTTCAATAATTTATGAAAAAAATACTCGATCTCATCCACTCCAAAACAACATTTAACTCATCTATGCAACTAAGGTATGGTATGGCTGCACATTTTATTTAGTACAAAGGAGGCATGTTTCTTGAATCTGAGAAGCATGCTGTCAATGTTTGCCCATACTTCTGCTTCTATATATTCCCTTAAAAAAAAAAAAAAAAAAAAAAAAAAAAAAAAAAAAAAAAAAAGGGTGTTGGGGCAGGCAGAGAGCTATATTTGAAGATGAGAAAAGAGAGAAAGGGAGTTACCTCAACATTTTCGCTTACTAGATACAAAACCCCCAAGTTGGTCCAGGCAACAACATTCTAGACAGAAGAAATAAAGTTAAAATCAATGTATTATTGCTATATTCAAAAATAACTCTGTAGCAGAGAAAAAGAAGTTTTAGATGCCCACTTGAAACAGATGATAACTGCCTACAGCACTTACGTTTTGCTCAGCCTGAACAGATTTGATAAATGCATGTTGAGCAAGAGCATAATTTTCAATAGCTGGAAAAGAGAGAAGAGCTCGATATAACTGAGTTTCATGAACAGCATTAATCAACTTGCCTTCTAAATTAGGACATTATGCAGCTAGGCATTTCACTGGAGACTCACCACTACAGGAAGCAACTACACCAAGTGCATTCCAGTAAAGATGATTTTTGCTGTCAAGCCTCACAGCTTTTTTAATACACTAGAAAAGAATCAAGTGTGAATAACATCAGTAGGAGAGTAAAAAATATGACTTAAAGCACTTGCTTATTCAGAGACTTAGCTTCTACTGAGGACAAAGATTATACATAAAGGCATCAGAGCCAGTTTAAATTTTAGAGACATATATGTACAGGGAATACCTGTAAAGATTTCTCTAGCAGTTCATTGGTCTCATTCACGTCAGTGCCCATTGCTGTTAGATGCTCTGCTTGTCTATAATAATTTATTCCTATATCACACCATATGTTAGGCAAAGGCATCAGTTTTAAAGCTCTGCCGTAACACCTACAGAAACATGAATCAGAGAAACATTATTCATAGCCTTTTCATGAGAAGAGAAAACTGAAAAAACACATAAATCAAGTAAACATATATAAATACAAACAAAAACCAGTCAACAAAGTCAGTGACAACTAGATAATTACAAATGATGCAGGACTGAAAGTTGCCCAACACGATTTTTGTTTTTGTTGTTGGTGGTGGTCGTTTAATTCAAACGGTTTTCTTCACAGAATCTACTCTGACCTCAAGACAGTCTGCACTGCCCACCAGCTGTAAAGCCACAAACATGTAATATATCCGAACTATGGTAGGTGCCAATGTACATTGCCAATTAAAAGAATCACTACATATGCCATTTCAGGCATTCAGGAGTTAATCAGATTTCACCTACGAAGTATGCTATATGATACAGTGCTCTGGAAAGCAACCTCAACAACTGATCAGAAGGTTATCATGTCATGGTAGAGATTTGCAAAGCAGCTATTTTTTCTTGTCTGTCTCAACTTACACATCCAACTGCACAAAGCTTAGAGAGGCTACAAGTATCCTATAAATATTTTCTATTGACATGAGCTTCCAGGGCCAGGAACAAAGAACTTCTGATTTAATCTAGATCCAGCATCTACGGCTAGAATTGTTGACATTTCTATAAGCAGGCTTAAGAGTATTATCTTGAATGTGACAGCTCTGAGAGAGTTACTCAGTTGTCTACTGCAACTTCTCCATTTAAAAAGGCACAATTTGCTGAATGCCAGGCAGAATGCAGACATGCTCTGCAGACAGGGGCAAGGAGCAGAGCTTACATGATAGTGCTAACATACACAGTGGCAACCCTAGAAACATACCCCGAAATGAGTGGTGTGATTTGAAAGAACTGTGAGGTCCTATGTATCCACCTCAAATCTTCACTCACCATGCAGGTGGGGAGAGCATATGTTTCCTTCTGTTCCTTTTAGTCTGGGATACTTAAGACCCTAGTAGTGGGCACAACTGGTTAGAAGCGCTCGAGAACAAACATTCCTACCTTCCTCCCAGGATCAGCAGCTCACTTTTCTGTAGGATCTGTTTGTCTGCATTTTTACCAAGGAGTGATCCTGGAACTTGAATTTTCAGTTTGGTTGGTGAAATGACGTGCACACTAGTACATATATCTCCAAGCAGTTTCCAGAGGGAAGACATATCAGGATGGCACTTTGCTGCCCTGTAAATTAGTAATTTTAAGGAAATGCACACAAAACATTCCAATGTTCAGACACTGCAATACTCTTTTCTGAAAGAAAGTTCATACCTTTAAAGAATGGCTCAATTTCAAATTTAATTAATCAATAGGCTATTTGATCTCTGAATTTAGTTTTCTTCCTATTTAAGTTGCAACTTTAAGATACCTTAAAGTATTAAAAGTATTTAAAGTCAAAAATAAAAGTATTTTTAGTAAAATAGTAAAATATTTTAGTAAAAGTATTTTATTTAAAAATAAAAGTATTTAAAGTTAAAAATACCTTAAAGAAAGAGACAGAGACCAAAGAGATAGAGAGACTACAAAAACGCCAGTGTCTCTCAATTTTGAGATCAAAAGTCAGCTCTGAAAATTAGCCATTACTTAGTGGCATATCAAATAACTACACCCACAATTGCATTTCAAAGTATCATCATATTTATTACGGACACAAGCCATCTTCAGAGGCTTGAAGGAGGTCTCTCCTAAAGGAACAGCTACACCAAGGTTTAACTTAAGATACTATAGCAATTCTATCTGAAACGGAAAGAAAAAGATTGCAGCAGAGATGAAACAACCTCCTCTCTTCCACCAATCTGGTAGGACATCCTCCCCACCGGTCTGGTTCCAAACATAAAACATGACAGCTGAAGAGAAGTGTGTGTGTGATTACACACTTATGCTATAATCAGAAGACTCAGTATTTTCAAATGGAAGACCAAAAAAAACAAACCCCCACAATTTTGCAACTACCATTCACTCAAGTAGTCTAAGTCCACAATGCAGCATCCATGCCATTTTTAGTAAGCACATGCTTATTTCTTGAAGCTTAGACTATTTAAAGTTTAAGTGAAAGTTCCCAAACATTAAACTCTTCTGCCTGCCACCTCACAAATCCACTGGGAATTAAATATTTTAATACATAGTACTAACCTTGTAGAATATTCAAGAGCCAGCTCAAGGTAATCCACAGCCTTCCCATCAAAATATTCATCAAAGGCTGATTTTGCCAACATGAAATAGCACTCACCAAGTCCTGGGAAAAAAACCACACACCTCTATGAAATATAACAGAATAAATTCACAGGGCCCTGGTTGGGGAGGGGATAGTACAGGTAACACACTTGATGGAGTGTGTTTATGTCTTCTCTAAGCACTTCACTAGAGAAAGAGCAACATCCACCAACACCTACAGACCATAAATATATGTATGCACTCTGCTAGACAACTCCTTTGCAAACTGCTACTGCCCTCAGCTGATGCCTTCCTAGCTGAAAAAAAAAAAAAAAAAATCAATAAAGCTGCCTATCTGCAATTCTCTTGAGCTCTATCATGGATTTTTGCCATGCCACTTTAGTCTGGCATATTCCAAGAGACAAAAGTCAAAAAGGAGAAGGTAAGGGAAAAACTATCAGTAGCTTGCACAGATGAGAAGCTTTTACTTGTGCAACACTAACCCAACACTTCTGTTTCAGTTTTGCAAAAACTATTAGACATTTATGCAAAAGGCAAAGGCCTTTTGCACAATAAAAGAACAATCCATAACTTAAAAATCCACACCTATAAAAAGCAGAATACAGCTTCTGTACATGAAGCAACTAAATACAGAATTAGTGAGATGCACATACACAGTGAGAATGATGGAAGACGAAGTGGCATAAAGAACATGAACAGAACAGTTGTTCATTGGCTATCAAAATGTTATATGCTCCCACTATTATATATTGTGATGATTATGGATCAACATAAATGGGAAGGCAGAATTCCTGATCCCCTGTTCCACCTTGCTCCAGCTACATAAGATAGACACCTATGGTCACATCTAACACCAGTGACACTCCTACCCAGGATAGGTTACTGCTCCTTTTAGTGACTTGGAGAAACTCACAGAACTCTCCGCAGGGTTAGAGGGAAGGGAAGGACTGGAGAGTCAAGAGCAAGCAGAATATGAGCACAGCCCACCTTTTAGAAACTGTAGCCTAGCTCATTGCATATTGAATTGTATACTTAAGTGGAACTGCAGCATCTTTAGCTAGTTCCACTTTGTTGTATCTTTAAAGCCTCTACCATCTAGTTTGCCAGTTGGATAGGAATAATTACTTTCTGTAATTATTTGGAGGAAACAATCATTCCCACATATCAGGATTTTAGGAGATCTTCGTACATTGGAGGTTACTACGCTTTTTTTTTTTTTTTTTTTTTTTGCGCTCAATTACTCTACATACCACAAACCTAAGCCATATAGGCAAACCTCAATACATCTCCACCTCTCAGCAAGACTGAAGCACTACACCATACACCACAAGGAGGGAGAAAGGAGTTAACACTTTCAAATTCAGATGTGTTACCTTTCAGTGCAGGCATGTAATCTTTGGTATTTTTTAAGATTTGTTGATAGGTAGCTATAGCCTCTTTGTATTTGCCCTGGATCTGTTCAATTGCTGCAGTTTTGTAAATGCTGTACACGAGCTCCGGGTTCAGCTCACTGGCCTTTGCGAAGGATTTCAGTGCTGTCATATAGCTACCTCTGCTCAGATAGGCCTCCCCTAAAGATTCCCAGCAGTTGGCATCCTTTGGATCAGCTCTGACAGCTGCCTGCAAACTGAAGATGTCAAGATATAAAATCTTTTAAATATAATGCACTACTATTTACAATAGTTAAAAGAATAATTGTTCTTTGCATCATGCATTCTCAAGACACAGACTGTGTACATGTACAACTATAGAGAGCTTTTAAACAAGACCCAGTAGCATTTTCATCTTCACAGTGCACAGTATAAAAGTCTAGACCTTGTATCTAATTTTGGCTCATTCTTCAGTGCTATACTGTGCTTGTCTATGCTAAGGCTGTCACCAAATTTGTTAGCACTCAACACTGTTATCATGAAGAAACTACATTGTGCTAATTCTGGAACCGGAGACAGATGCAGCTTGCTTATTTCTTATTATTTGGTAAGACCATCCTATTAAGTAGTTAATTTATTTTCAAAACCTGCAAAATCAAAGACTATTTTACTAGTATTTATAGGAAATTATTTAAACCACTACTTCTCTTACTCAACCACGGCTTGTGATGGCTGACCAGTTCTCAGGTAGTAGAGTCCACGATGAAGCCAGGCCCATTTTGCTGTCCCAGGACTTGCTTTTTCTGTTACCTCATTCAAGATTGACAGAGCAGTGTCCTAACAAAGCACCCAAAAAATACCAGGTTACTACACATCTGCTTCTGAAGAACAAAGTTATTGTTTGAGGAGAAACCAGTAAGTCATTACTCTGTCTAATCTGTTAGTTATTATAATGAAAAAGTGTTAGAAGCTTTTTTTTTTTTTAAAGCTGGCAGGCTGAGTGGCAGGGTAAAGGAAGAAATTATCACATCTAAAAATGTCTTTAACAAGTAGACAATAACTTCTTACAAAGTTTGTAGAGACAATTTTTAACTGGAGAAGGGTACAAATCTTTGCAGCAAGTCAGATACTCAGTCTGATGCTCCAGCAGTCTGTCAAAGTATAGATTTTTTCCCCTTTTGTATTATCATAAAGCTAACAACCCTTTTTATACAAGGCTATATAAGATATTAAGAAACTTTGAAAAGTTCTCTTGACTTTTTATGTTCCTCCTCCTCAAAGGAGGAAGGGAAGGAGAAAAGGAATGGCACAAGATACACATAAAAAGAAAACTTACTGTCTCTACAAGTTCTCTGCTGACAAGTCCTTTCATCTAAACAACATTTTTCATTGCTATAGTGTTACACTTTACTGCTCCACCCTTCCCCCTATAGTGATATAACTTAAAATTGAGACATAAAATTGAAGCAGTCCAGCTATAAAAACAGCGTCAAAACACCAGGCTTCTGATTCTGTTCTGAAATACAGGAGAAGCCTGAAGTGATTCTTCTAAAAAACAGATTAACAAAAACCTAGAACACCAGTAATCCAAAACTATGTACAATACCATGTCTCCAAGTTCCACACTCAAGTCTACAGCTGCAGACCCCGACTCTTCATCAGCTCCATCTAGGTCAAAAGCCTTTTTATAGCAGCCACGAGCTCTACTTTTGTCTCCCGCAACATCTCTGTAGTAGTTACCTAAACAGCAAAAGACACTTCCCAAGTAGCTGTCCAATTTTGCAGCCTATAAGGAATAATATGAACATAATTCAACAGTGCATTTTGAAGGATTACAAATAGAGATCCAGCGATAATTACACAATCTCTGCTTATCAAGTTATTAAAGCAAAATTTACATATTCTATGTATTACAGGAGAAGTTCAACTATTTCTAAGATGGAGATTTAAACACCTGTAGAAAATGCCACACTTCACAACACCAAACATTTTAAGCAAAGAATATGAAGTATTGTGTGTTGGTAACAAGCAGTTCCTTACTACATAGCACTATAGAGCATCTTTTAGGGTCTTTTTCCTCGGCTCCCTCCACCAAAAGGTATACTTGGCAGAGGAGGTTATACACCGCAGAAACTCACAACTGTCAAGCAGTAGAACAACTTTGACAAAAATGAAAAGGTTCACATAAAATGGTTTAGAATTAAAGTGTCTTTCAATTCAAATGCACTGTCGAGAGCTCTATTTTTACAGAAATGGAAACAGTAGGTGATGGGATGTCAAAAGCTATGTCCAAGTTGTGCAGCAAACTTGCAGTCTCTACATTCATGCTTTGTATACTCGCCTGTTGCCAATAATGATGTCAAACTATATCTTTTCTGTTCATATTCTTATCTATGTGCAGAGAAAAAGCCACACCCAAATATTCAAAAGATAAAGGAAAAACATACGAATTAGTAGGTTTTTGCAAACACCATTCCCACCTCCTTTCCCTTTCTCACTTGGTATTTTGGACTCCCCATTTCAAGATGCTTTCAAAGTTCTACGCTGGACACCCAGAGGCCTCAACTCTACACTCCTAGAGAAAGGAGATCAAGAGAACGGCCACTACATTTGACCACCTCAAAAGCTAAGTGAATTAGGTGAAAGGAGGAAAGAAGCAGGAAGACTCTTTGCACAGTTTCAACTTCTCAGTTTACAGACTCCAAAGGACTGATTAAGTAGACTGAACAAGTGAACTGAACAAGGCAGTGTATTTTCTACATCACATTCTGATACAGGAAAATGTTAATTCTACATGAATAACTGAAGAAGCTTTTACCTTCAAGAAGTGTGTCAGGGTTTTTCCTTTGTCTTTTTTTGTCTCATCACTCATGAACCAGTACGTGAGCCCAAGGTACTGATGATACTCTGCAATTTCAGTCTTTCTTTCAATAGCATTTTGAAAACTGAATAGAAGAAACAAATGCCAGATCAGACAAACTAACACACACTGAAACACACTATATTCTATTCCATCACATATCCCCATTAAAGAATCAAATACAGTACCTTGTTTCTGCCTGTTTATAGTTCTTTTGGGAATAGTGGATGAAACCCTCGAGAGCATGGGTCTCAGCCAGATCAGGATGGGACAACAGAAGCTCCTGTGAAATCTGCAAAAGGGTATATTCTTCCCTAATTATTCCCATATGAATAATTATTTCCTAATTATTTCCATATGAAATTCAAATGTTCTGTGATGCTTATATTTTAGAACACAATACAAACCTTTGAAGCTTCTTCTATTAAGCCTTTGTTTAGATAAGCCTGACCTCTGAAAGCTAAGAGTACTGGATCACTGCCCACATCCACAATCTAGAAAACCAAAACAGACACTTCAAATTATTCTCTTTCCAGATTAAGGAATGAAAGACATTCAAAGCATAAATATTGCATGACAGTAAGGACAGGAGGAAAAAAAAAATAAATAAATAAAAAGAAAACCACCATTTAAATTTAGAGAGCAGACTGCTGGGAAGAATTTTTGCTGGAGAATAGGTAGTAGAGCACAGAGATCAAGGACAAAGTTGCAGAAGTCTAAACAGTAAGTGCATACACTAACCCATGCAGCATAACAGAAGGAAACATGGAGCCAGAGAAGTAGCCTCTGCTTAAACCTTTCCCAGTAAATCTTCAAGCAGTTTGCTCTTATCAAGAAGTACACAGAGAACAGGTATAGCATTATAACCATAATTCAAAGATAAGTACAAGCTACAGAACTTGCAAGAACCCAGGAACACTTGAGCAAGATGGGACAAAGTCAAAAACCATGACTCCAAAAAAAAAATTATAGCATAGCCTTAAGGAGGGGAAAAAAAAGACTGTTTTTTTTACCCTAAGTAAGGAGTAAGGAAGGTAAAATAAGTAATGGTAAGGAGTAGCATAAGTATTATAGAGAGTAGAGAGAAGGGGGAAGTTAGGGTTTTTAGTGCATAAAGCCAAGAGCACGTTTTTGTAAAACAGTGTTTACATCAATTAAAATACCTGTTCAAGGGCATTAATGGCCTCTTCTGCAGCATCAGCATTACCTATTTTAATCAGAGCCTCTGCTTTCAACTGAAGAATAAGGTTTTTCTGTTCAAGACCAGAACTCTCAAGAGGTCCAAGAATTTTGAGAGCTGTTGGCAAGATAAAGTTTCATCAAATGAAAATAAAAAAGGAACAATAAAGAAGATCACTGTTCCCAATACTTTAAAATTTTTGACTTAAAAATTGTAAGTCTAAGGGAGGACCAGTTAGAGTTAATTCTTTATTTGGTCTTTTCGCCTTATTTTAAAGAAACTACTCAGTAAGCTTTCTACACATGCAATTCCAAAACTTCCATCAAATTTATAAATTCATATAAGAGAAGTTGTATGTTTTCTAGTATGCAGTACTGCAGTATTATAAATAGAACATTTCTCAGATCTAAACTCTAAAGAAAAAGCTGGATAAATAAAAAGGATTTGAGAAATGAACCCTTCTACATTTCAAGTTTAATTTTTTTTTTAAAAAAACCTTACTATTAACATCAAGGATTTAAATTGGTACTTGCAACTATATCATGGATTGCTTCTCCAAGAAACAGTGTCATCTTGCTCATCTCAGAGAACCATGACATTTCAGTTGAGCTTCAGCATTCTCCAAAGTCAAGTACTTGCCAGAAAACCCCACTTTTCCAAACAAACTGGTTCTATTAACCCACCTCTAACTGTACATGTTTAGAAACAGTGCAAGACCAAGGCAAGCATACAGAAATACCTCCTCCAAATTCTTTTACATTGCACCAACTTTCAAATTAGTGAGTGCCTGAAGTAGTAGTATTATTTACCCACTTAAAAATTCTTCTCTGATTTCTCTATTGCAAATTTCTCCACTCACTCTTTGGAGCTCAAACTTTCAGCATGCACAGCATCTTTTAGCAAGGTACCCCATAGCTTAACTACATTTTGCTTCAAGACACAAACTTACCTGTATGTGTTTCAAGCCTGCCAGTTTCCAGTATTACTTGATACTAATTCTTGCACAGGAAAAGAAAACCCTTGACCTCTATTTATGCTGTTTTACTTATTTCTTACACCACTTGTAATTCCACAGATTTAATCCTCTTCTCCAGGTGGGGTGTGGGCAGGAAAAAAGCACTTTCCAGGCTCTTTAGTTCTTCTGACATTAAGCACTTCCCACACTTTTGATGATCCTGTTACCCTTCCATTAACCTTGGTCATTACTTCTGGCATTACTTCTCAGACTGTGAGATAGTGTGGATTGGTATCAAGACTGCACACACAATACACCAAGCAGTAAAAGTTCTCAGTGTTTTGTTCTTTCATGTTCTGTTTCATTAATCATTCCTTCCCTTGTAATTCCTAATACTTAACTTGCTTTTGAAGCTCCTGCTAAGCATGCAGGGGAAAAAAAATGTCCTGTCTTTTCTAAAGAAAATGACCTCTCTGTCTATTGCAGATGCTAGTGAAGCTTTATAAGAACATTCCTTCCAAAACCTGCATGATTTTGCATTTATCAATCTGGAATTTCATCAGCTATTTTAAAATCTAGTCATCTACTCCAATAATCTCTTTATACAATTTTGTTAGTCAGCTCTAACAGCATCAGCAGCAGACTTGGTGAACTTATTATCCAGCTTTCATAATTGATTAGAAAAGATAAACAACACAGGATCCAGTGAAGAGGACATGGACATCTTTCTGGATCTTTCTTAACTTATTAAAAAAAAAAAAAAAAAAAAAAAAAAAAAAAAAACACACAAAAAACAGTGCTAGAACTCTGCTTTTTTTTTGTAAAAAATTACCTACTACATCTCGGAGATCAGAAGCAGACTGTATCACATGCCCCTTATCCAAATGCTAAAAACTCCTTCAAGGAGTTCTAAAAAGCAACGTCAGTTTATAAAACCTGTTCCTCAAAACCACTTTTTACATTAATTTCCAAATTTTACCCTTTCAGTTTTTACTAATTTGTCCATTAAATACATTAGATTCACTAGTTTTTAGTTTCCCAGATCTCTCCTAGAAAAGGTTAAAAGGTTAAAAAATTAGGGTCACATTAAGTAGCTTCCAATTCTTTGGGTACCAGCATAATTTAAGGAAAAAAAAAAAAAAAAAAAAAAAAAAGCAAGACAAAAAAAATTAAAAACTCCAGCA
>JAWLRI010000560.1:2181195-2192648 GCA_034781795.1 Crypturellus tataupa
AAAATTCCTTCAGGCTAAACAAAATAAATCTGATTTCCGGTGTTTTTATATAGAATAACAAAATGGTTCTAACTCCCTTTCCTGAGATCTTACATAAGGAATACAACTCGTTGCCCTTGCAAAGGGCAGCAGTTACACTCTTTCACTGTAATAATTAGCTTTTCCATTACTTAATGAAGGACATATTTAGCCACTTCTTATATTTACTAGGCTGGGTGCCAGGAAGTTGAGGAACTCCCCCTGAGCCTGGATTTCCAGGGTTCTTCCCAGAGCTTTGGTGTGCAGACTCAGAGGGGATAGTGTACTCCCTCGCAGGCTAATCACTATCAGGAAATCAAGTAAAGCAACAAGATAAGTTTACATTCAGATGCCTTCTGCTACAATTACATTGACTTAGGTAGCTGCCAACATTGGGAACAAAGCTAGCAGCGTGTGTGGACAGTCCAAGCAGTCCATAGACTTGCCTCAGCGTGTTTCACAGAGAGCTCTCATAGCTGTGGGGCAAGGCTAGGTACAGTGGTAGTACAGCTTGGGGACCTGCTCAAGAGGTGCCTCGTGGTTATCTGTATCTGTCATCAGGCAGGTAAGGGAGGAGGATTAACTTCCCACTGCTCCCAGTAAGTCCCAGGTCAAAGGGGACAAAAAGCAGTAAGGCTTTAGGCCTGTTTGCTTGTTCAGAGTAGTTCCAGATGAAATAGAGCACAACTTGAACTTGGGACCTTTGACAAACCCTTGGTGTTTAAAGGAAAACAGCTACTGCAACTTCCCACCGTACCTGGAGAGCAATGTGAGCATTAGTAAGGCATGAATAGCACTAACAGCATCACTGCCACCATCTCCCACTTCCCTTGAGCCAGGAAACCAAAACAATAGAGGGCAATGTGCCAGGGAGACAACCAAGTTAAGGCTGCTAATATCAAAGGGGAGGAACTGAGTTTCCAAAACAAGGAGTCCTGTTTGGAAAGTTTTCTTCTTTTAATCATTTCAGAGCTGGCACTTTTGAGAATTATTTTCAGTTTTACTTTGCAGAAAATGGGGCATGTTGCTTGCTTACCTGAGATGGGTTCTTAAAGAGTATTAGCAGAATGTATTATGCTTTCTGGGAATGCTATTTAGCCACAGGATACAGGCTTCTTTCAGTTTTCATTAAGAGAAGCTAATCTGCATGATTACATATTTAAAATATATATTTATACATCTTTCCAGTTAAATATAACTCTATAAGCTATAACTTATGGTAATGAGGCAGTTGCAAAATTATTTCTTTATTCAGTATTGCAAATCTTTTACAAAATGGAGAGCCATGCTCTAATGCATAAGCATAAAACATAAGGATTTCATTGCAGATTCAAAGCAGTGCCTTTCTATGAAAGCATGACTAATCAATATTTCTTTGCAACAGGGCTTTCATATTGCTGTGGAATACACTTTTAATTGTATTAGTATCCCACTGTATAAATATATATACACAGAACTAGGGTTATCAGCTTGGATAGAAAAGTAGTGTCTTGCACCATCTCTCTTCAAATGCAAAATCACAACAGTGCTGAAGTTAGGAGCAGGACTTCTGGAGCAACAAAAGGGGCTAAGAGATGTACATGGAATGTAGTAAGAATTAGGAATCACAGACTGAATGCTTATTATTCCTTGCTGATATAAAGACAACTTTTATTAAAGTCAATAGGTGAATAAAGACAAAGACATATATACTTTTTTTTTTTTTTAAACAATTGAAGACCTAATGTCCAATAGTTCACTTGTGGACTTACATGCTTAATATTCTTTGTCAGAACTAGTGCGGATTTCATTTTATATTGATTACTCTGTATGTAATCCATGTCATATGCACAATGTATGCCTTTGGGACAGGAACACTGTAGCATATACATTTTCTCTGAAAGATTATCACAATTTTCTAGCACAATAAAAGGATCTCCGTTATTCCTTGCAAATAAGGCAAAAATTAACTCAAGATACTGAGATACTGAGTCAGATACTGAAGGTCTGCTTTTCCAGACAGTGACTCTTTTATATGATGAAAGAACTTCCTTCATGGTGGTTTCAGGTGAACACACTGTACTTACAAATCATAACATAACATCTCAAGAAAATAAGAAGTATATGATCAGTCATTGCCAATTAAAATTTTTCAAGTTATTTAAAAAAAAATTAGCATGGAAAAGTTCTTTAATAGAAACAGGAATTTTTTCCCCAAATATAATAAACTTATATACAAGTTTTAAGTGACATGGTGCTACATACATTTGAGACAAGAATCCTTTTGACATTATCAGTGTTTATAGGTCCTATCCCAAACCTATGCTACAGCCCCAGTGATACAGATTTCAGAATGTCTCTAAATCCTCAATTCTTCCTATTCTGGGATATAAAGAGAAAAAAAGGAGAAAGAAGTTGGATGGGAAGTGGATATTTAAGTGATGATCACCAATTCTTTTTTTTTTTTCTTTTTTCTCAGTTTCCTAGCAACTCCTTATCCAGACTTTCAGTTTCATGGAACTTAAGTTCTTTGCGAGTGAGATGCTAAGCGAAGTATCATTCTTACATTACTTTGATGCAGAGTGTTGTAGAATGAATTGCCCTCTGCAGATTGAGGGAAAGAGATACCATTTTGTGCTGTCACAAACACAACTTGGCTTTGATGAAAAACCTGCTTGTTCACAATGCCAGAAGCTGCTGTCTCTTGGCAGAAAAGTTAGCAGATCTTAAACAATGCACACAATGAACAATTACAACTGAAGGCAGTCAACAAAATGCCTCTCATGCTCAATTTGTTGAACTTTTATTCTAAAAACCTTCTTCAAAAATATAAAACCATGAAGATACAGGTGAGCATGGCCAAAAGAACAGAAAAAACATACAAGATTACATCAACTGATGCTACTGTAACAGAAAGACTGAGAAGACTTAACATTGAAAACTAATGAACAAGAATGAACACCATGAGATCCACTGTAACATTTTAAAATCAGTCTGTTCCTGTTTCCCTTTTATAGTTTTTACATTTTCATTTTCCAGTAATAATGCTCATTATTGTATTTTCATTTTTTGGACATTATTTTTAAAAATCAGAAGATACTTTAGAAACAAGTTTTGCTATCATTTATGGTATTACATAAGCGGTCTTCCTTCTAAAATATCAAAAATGTCATTTAAGCTATATTCAAGGCACCTCAGAAATTCCCGTAGTTCTTCATCTAAATAGCTAGTTGCATTACACCCTAACCAGGTGTCCGATACGTGATATCCAATTCCAAAGCCATCTGATACTACTGGACCAAATCCACCAAGATTAACTGCAGGACTCTGTAATGTACTAGTTGAAATTACATTATGATTTATTTTCTGGTAGGCGGTGTCAAGAAAGAAATCAGGCGTAGGTTCACCTCTGGACACAGCAAGATGTTTCAAGGCAAATAAATGGCGATCAAATCCATTTCCTAAAAAAACAAAACACACGGCCTGTTTCAATGCCAGAAAATATGTATTTTACTAATTATAATGCAGTATTATTCAGAGATTTTAAAAAATATATTATAATGCAGCATTATTCAGAGATTGCCTGTAGGAGGCAAATACAAAGCTAAAATAGTTAGAAATGGTACTTCTGCACTCTAGCATTTCCTTTAGTATACTAGATTCATAAAATAGCTAGGTTAATAATTTTGAGCATCTTAGTTGTAGTGACATACCTGAAGATGTGATCTTGCACCTCTGTTCAGATAACACAACTTCAATGGAACTCAACGCGATGTAATTATTCAACATCAAATCCATTTCATTTTTATGGATGCCCAATTTACACATCCATATCTGAAAGTCCAGGTTTCATAATGCAAACAAATTTACATAACTACCTCTTCCCAGCAATTGCATTAATGTGCCTTTTGTTCCTGCTTCTGCACAAAGGCAACAGATTAGAACAAATGTAATTTTCCAAATCTTTTGGAGAGATGTTCTGAAAAGCTAAGAGATGCATGTAATTCTCCTCTGTGGGCATCTGGCTAGGAGAGCTGAATGAAGTATTCTGTAGTTCTCTCTCTCTGCGAGGCCTAGTATGCCATAAGAATCACTTCTTTTCTGGATGCGTGCAATAAAGTAGGGTTATTTTCAAATGCATAATTGTTTGGGCGTGGCTTTATTCTGCAATAACATCTACGCGTAGAGCTACTGAGGACCAAACTAATTAAACAGCTCCGTCAATTAATTTAAATTCAAGTAGCTCCTCTACACTATACAGCTAAGTACTTACTTTTTAAAGATACAAAAACAAACATGGATTGGATTGCCCTCCCCAAATTAATATTCTAATAAAGAATACTGTGTGCAAGTAGAAATGATTTTCAATTCTAATCTTCAGGTAGCATTCTAAAGAGACCTAGAAAGCAGCTATGTATGGAAACTAACGTCTTTTCTGATTTTCAGTTATTTTAAGTGTCTCAAACTGTTAAGGATTGAGTACAGATTCTGCCTGCTAGGGTAGACGATTGAGGTCTTACCATCAAAAAATATACAGCCTCTGAAATGAGGCAAGGACATAGCACTGTAAGAGTGATGATTCAGAATCAGACGAATTTTTCATTAGACTCTAAAAATGCCCTTTCTTGGTAACAGTTTGAAGAGAGCAATATAAACAAGGGGTTTTGGCATTTAAGGTTTCTAGGTTGAGATGTTAATATATAACAGAGATAGAGAGAAATGAATATTGTTTACATTTGCTAGGGGATAAGGGCTGGCATTCTAATTTTTGTTTGTTTTAGGTAGAATACACCCTTCATGAAACACAATTTCCAAATTTCCATACAGATTATAGAGCAGCCAGATGGGCAGAACACTGATTCTTAAAGCATCTTTTGTAGTTTCTTTGTAACAGCAACGACTGAGATCTAGATATCTGCTTCCCCTTTCGGTGAGTCTTGTGAGGCCTTCAAACACCAAGAGCATTAGACAACATTAATAGAATTTTAAAAACTTCATTGGCATGGAACTAACCTAAGGCAGCTTCCATTTGCAATCGTCTGTGATACTTGGAACATTCATCAATCATATTTCTCAGTTCTGCTACACTGTGTTTACCTCTTCCTTCAACAATGGCCTGTGAACACTGTTTTGTGAGCATAGATGTGGGTCGAATGGTTTCTGTGCGTCCATGTTTGAAAGCTGCAGTGCTGCATGCTTCATAGGAAGGAACAACTTTTCCAAACTGTCGATAAAAAGTAATCTGACATGCAAGCTGAAAGATAGCATCGGGGCTCATCCTCTGTTTTACAATATAGTCTTTCCCAAACTTTCTGAACTGAAACTTTTTCATGGACATTTTCTTCTTTCTTTCATCAAACTTCTCATGTGCAACATGTATAGCAGATTGGATTGAGTCATTCAGTTTAAACTCTAGTCTCTCACATGTTATAACAGTAGTTTCTGTAGACCTTGAATGTGGTAGAAGAGCTGGGTGCCGTGTACTGTTCCTATAAACTTCATTTACAAAACGGAGAACTGCAACTCCATCTCCCCAAGAGTGCTCAAAGTTTATTCCTGCACAGCCATCACCTGTAATAATCAGACTAATAGATTTATCAAACCAACGATTGAAGCCATTTCCATGAAGCAAGCAATGGGAGAGCTCCTCCTCATCCTTTGGAAAAATATTATCTAAGCACAGACAAAATATTGCACTATCAATTTTCTTTAAGTTTTCTTCATTACCTGCTTCAAGAAGTTGTTGCCTTACTGTTGCCCAGATATTCCTGTCTTCAGTGGTCAAGTATGAGAGTGCAAATTCAGGCAAGCGATCTGCCTCTTGTATAATATATATTAAATGTGCCACAATTTCAGAGGGATGCAGAATATTATCAACAGAATCCAACACATCAAAAACATAAAAGTGTCCGTTTCTCATCACTAGCAAATGCCTTGAGCATTCACTTGTAAACAGTTCATCCTTGTTTAGTTTTGGAATTCTGGAACTTCTGAAGAGACGGCTATATTGTGACATATCCAGTGGATACGCATTTACCATATATGCTCCATACCATGACACAGAGGTTGGAAGAAGACGAATGAAGTTTTTGAAGAGCCTACTCTCACTCCACTTGGGGTCTCCATAGTATATATCTGGTCTTAAATAATTATGTTTTAGAGACTTCAGAAATTTTATGGATGATATTACAAGATTGGTTGCTCTAACCAGCTGGTTGTTGTAAGCTTCTCTTGGATCAGGAGTTAAACTAATAAAGGGATTGAAGTTTAAAACAACAGGTTCTCTAGCAGAAAGATACATATTAAACCAAGGATCTACAAAAATAAGATTAAAACTTAGTTAAATCCCAGTTAACTATCTGTAGAAATACATCATATAAAATATTTCTATATAGCAAATTGTTAATTTTTTGACACAGCTTTTAAATTCATATAAGTGTCTTGACTGACATAAAGAGAATGTAAAACACTCCTAAAGATTGAAGACTTTACAGCAAGTTTCATTTATACTTTTTGGTTTAACTTCTTACTGTATCTGATTTTTCCTTTAAAGGCCATGTTTTCATGTAATGAAACAAGAAGTATGTTTACTCCAGAAGGAACTGCACTCCTGGAATTACAGCAAAGTTATTTTTAATCATGATGCTCTGTATCATTTTGTTTCAAATTCACTTAAAAATGCCTTTGTTAATAAACATGAGTTGTGTACATCATTTCACAGTCTTCACTAAACACCATCTTTCAGAGGGGGTAATTAAGATGAGAATATTCTTTTTCTAGCAGAATACATTCTGACCAAAGGACAGAAATGTAACAATAACAAGGAATACTACTGTGTAAGATTTTTTTTGAATTATGTTTCTAAAATACACAGGAAAGCGTTTCATCATTTTACAGATGAAAACTATTACTGTTAAAGAAAAAACATGAATGATTTTTTTTACGACTTGTTTACACACCTCCTTCCTACAAACTTCTTCCAAATACTGATCTCTGCTTGAACTTTTCTGACATCATTCCCTTACTTTCCTATTCAAAATATGTTTGGATAACCCTTTAAAGATTTCTGTAGATGAAAATCTACATTCAAGACTGTAGCTTAAACTGCTATCAAATATGCAATATGATATGTATATGTCATTTAAGACACTGCACTGTAGAGAACTGAATTACTTTTATTTCAAATATGAGAGTTCTTTGCAAAGAACCTCCAAGTCTTTTCCTGAAGATTTTTTTTTATGTAAATGAAAAGGAAAGAGCACATCAAATTTATGTCTCCTGTTATCTTTTGGTAGTATTTAATACGACCCTTACAGTGTAAATGAATCAAAATATACTAATCATTGGAGTCTTTTTCACAGTGCCCTGTAACTAGAAGGAGGAAATAAGGCCTTTGCCTTTATAAAATTTCTATTTATGGTACGCTGATTCTGTTTTCAGTTTTAGACTGCAGAGTGAGATTGCATCTCTTAGATTCTGATTTTAGATCCAGAAAAGCCAAATAACAGGGTCTATGAGGGTGAAAAAGTACCTTTTTGAAAAAAGTACCTTTTTATGATTTAGTAGAGAAGGGAAGGAGAAAAAGGAAGATATATGAAATTTAAACAAAAAAGCATCATTGTGCATTAACAAAATGTGACCTTTCACTATGAAGGTAGAAGATAAGAGATGGAAGGAAATTTATGATGTGCTTCCAATCAAAAGCACATCACTTGCTTATCAAAAAGTAAATGCATGTACTCCAAAAGCACTTCTAGACAGTTTGATTCAAATTTTTGCTACACCTTAATAAGATATTAAGTGGAAAACAAACCTGATATGTAGCTTGTATGTGTGTTCTTTTCATCTAGCTCTACCAACTCTCTGTGCAATCTCCTGCCAGCACCTTTTTCAAACTCCTTGGCAATTCTTTTGGTATCCCTACATTATTGAGAAAACTACATTACTACAATACAGTAAAATTCCTCTTTTTGCTTGTTTTCTTAAATGATAATCTTTTATAAAATAAAAATGAAACTCTTAAAACTAATCCATTCTGATTGTTTCTGAGCAGGATATGTTGGCCATTCTGGCTTCACTTTTAACTGCAGCTACAATACAATTGATAAAGTTATAGGCACTGAAGTAAGCATCACAAAACTTCAAATTGTAATATGTTTATATCTGTGCAACATCTAGACCAGTAATAAACACAAGGTAATTTGAAGTTACATTTATTTATCTCAACCTAGAGTTAAAAGCACTTAAGTAAAACATTTAATGATTTTATGGCCTGAATCAAGACTACATCTTAAGCTTGCAGAGCTGGTATTTAGAAGTAAAAACTTAGAAATTCATCATGCCTTGTCACAGTGCTTTAAAAGGTGTTTTAAGTGCAGCTGTGCATTTTAAGGAAAATAGTAATAACCTCCTGCATTCCAAGAAAATAATGTGAAAATAAGAAGTAAAACTCAGCTTAGAACTTGTTTGCCACTTCTCAAGAGAGAGTGATTGCTAGCCTAATTTCCAAGGTAAAAAAAGTTTATATTGTCACATTGCCCATATCTATTCATCAGCTATAAGTAGTGAACTTTGTCTGTAGTCAGCTGACACTGAAAAAGTCTCAAAGATACTAAATTGCTACAAGTTTTGTAAATAGAGGCTGCCTAGTCAACAGACCTTAATTAACAATCCCATTGAGAGGTCAAAAAAAAAAAAAAAGAGGTAACTATACAGTATATACTCTAAATTTCAGGCAGAAAAACAGCATTATGAACACCTGAACTGTTAGAAACTTTTGATCAAAAGTGGTGACATATCAGAAAAGCAAATTTTCCAAACTAACAGACATAAAAGCATTGAAAACATTGAAAACTAGGCTTCACTGCCAAATAAGCCCATTTATAAGCTCATTTTCATTTATACTCTTTTACCATATGCTGCTTCTCACACCTGTATTGCTTATCATCCAATAAAGGCTTCTGGGCAGCCAAATACCGCTTGAGAGTATGCTCCAGCTTTGGAATGGGTAATCTAGAAATAGAGAATATACAAAAACCTATTAGATGAGAATTAAGCAATTTTCTATTGCTATGCAGAAGTCAATAAATGACAACATACAAATCCCCAAGAAACATTCTGTCTCAGCACACACAGCTCATCCTCTCTTGTGCTATCTTAGCACAGGCTTCTGTAGTAGAAGGTGTGTTGACAGCTGGCAAGGAAGAAGTTGGGAAGCGAGAAGAAAAATTAAACAGCAGTAAAATCATACCAGAATCAAGAAGAAATAGTATCAATATGCCACTTAGAAGCATAGATCTGAACTAGATCCCTGAATTTCTAAAAACCAAAAAAAAAAAAAAAAAAAAAGTTCTAATACAAGGCAGTCATCAAATGGCTGCTTGGAAAGCATTTAGACTTTGCATAAAGGCAGCTGGTAATATAACCTGTGTTTTTATTCTGGAAAACTGCAGTTTTATAAAAAGAACTAGAAGGTAATCTTAAACCAAGTTTTATGACTCAGTGAGACCCTATGACACTGACAGCTGAATAAATCATTTGGTTATGCATAAACTACAGTTTTTTTAATATACATATAATCTTCTATCCTTAATGTTCTATTCCTACAGTGTACATCACCTCATATTAACTGATACTAAGAGATGATTTTCATTTATCCGATATAAGGAATGCTATCTGCACCCATGTAATATATATTTTAGTAACAAAACCTAGAACTTCATGCATTACTGAAGAAAGCTGTTCACAGGCAAGCGAAGGACAGAGCTTCCGCAGAGGTGTATTATGTAGTTGTGAGGCACTTCTCTCCGTGGATTTCATGTGCTGGGTCACTCAGTCTTAAGGGCTTATCCAGGGGATCATAAAAGGGGATTAAAATGGCCTAGAACTTTCAAAATAGGTTGCATGTAGGCCATTTCCTCCCTGACCCCAAACCACAGCTGCTGCTTCTGGAAAAAAATGGTCCCATGCCTGAGTGTGTTGAAGTCACCTACACAGCAGAGACGGGCTGCCTGGCACAACAGTACTTCTGCCTGGACCATCTTTAGGGAGTTTCTCCACTTCCCTAGCCCCAGCACGTTTCTCGCTCCCTTCAGCGATGGCTCGGAATCCACCTCTTCCCACAACCTGGCATCAGCACGGGTCCAGGCTAACAAGGAGGGGGAGGCCCAGGACCACCATCCTGCCACCTCCGCATGGGCGCCCCACCAGGGATCCACCGCCGCCGCTGCCCTCCTCCCACCCCGCAGCACAGGCCGGCGGGCCCGGGGTCGAAAGCCCTCACCTGGGCAGGCTGTCCTGGAAGTGCATGGTGGGGATGGTGCTCCTGTGCACGAAGTGGTGGTCCGTGTCCGCCTGCGACACGATGCCCTCCGTCAGCCCCCCGGTGCGCCAGTAGCCGCGGTGTCCCGGCCGCCGCCGCCAGGCGCGGGGCTTTTGCGACACTCCGGGCAAAGCGCAGGGCATTCCCGCGCACTCACGGCTTCTCTTTGCGACACTGACGGGAGCGGTTTACGGCAGCACGGGCGGTAGGAGCCCGCGCGGGACCCGTCGCTCGGGGGGAGGGGGCGGTTATAGCGGTCCTGGCCGCCCCCACCCGCGTGAAAGCCGGAGCTTTATTCACCTATTAGAGTAGTTTTTGTAATAAGGTCTCTTATTACCTCTTCATAAATTAGCACTGTTTTCATGATGCTCTAAATGAGCATTAAAGAGCTGCTAGGGGCCCTTTAGGATATTCAAAATCTTTGCAGAGAAAAGAATCCTTTACATTGCCACCTAGTCACTTAGGTTTCTAGTTCTTTCATTTTTTTTTGTTTGCAACTATGCATTTGCTGGTGCTTTGAACTAGTGTTTTTAAATGGATGACTTGTCATTGACGTGTTTTCATAAATTAAACTTTTTCATGCTTTTCTTTACCTGTTCATTTAACCCTGGTGAAAGAGAATAAAAGGACAACGAAGAAGGGGGGGGGGAGTTCCTCCTGCGCATGCGCCACGGCCCGGTCACATGCCGGCTTGAACTACAAATCCCAGGCGGCCCCGCGGCGGCCGTCGCGCGTGCGCACTGCGCGCGGCTCCCGGCCCTCGCCCCGAGGGCCACCCCCAGCCCCGGTCATGGACACGGAGGTGGACGCGGGCTCCGTGGCCTCGGGCGGCGACGGGTCCGGCGCCGGCGCGGCCGAGGAGGAGCAGGAGATGGAGCAGGAGATGGAGGGGGCGCCCAGCTGCTCGGGGTCGCGCTCCTTGCCCTTCGAGTTCGAGCGGAGCCGCTCGGACTCCAGCGGCGACGAGGACGACGACGAGGACGACGAAGAAGAGGAGCTGGAGGAGGAGGAGGAGGAGGAGCTGGAGGGGGCGGCCGGGCCGCCCTTCGGCATGGACGACGGCGAGCTCGACTCGGACGACGACCGGGAGGTGAAGGTGGGGGCTGCTGGGGCGGCGGCGCCAACGGCCGCGCCC
>JAWLRI010000560.1:2200088-2223137 GCA_034781795.1 Crypturellus tataupa
CGAGGTTACAACAGTGAGACTGAGCATGGAAACAGAGAAATACAGAGCCAAGCAAGCTGGGGATTTATAATGCAGGCAGCATTTCCAGGTTTCTTTTCCACTTTGCTCTCATCCTGCTATTGGATTTGAGATCATGTATGTGTTTTGCTGTTGATTACTGGGGGTATTAAAATCTAATGAAAGAAAGGGATTCAGAAGGATTAATATGTTTTGATTCAGAGGGAATTTTTTTTCTTAACCCTTTTGTTGATCTTTATTAACACGGCTATATCTTCATTACTCTCATTTTAGGTCTGTTAATATTGTAGCCTTTGGAAATGAAAGAGATGGATTTTCTGAAGACAATCAGCAGTCAAGTCTGATCTGGAGCTATCTAGGGAGAAGCGCTCTCATTTCAGAGACAGAAAGCAGTGTGGTGCTGAATTCTGCCAATCACATTAGAAACCCGGTGTTTACTGAATATCAAGCCCGAGTGTTTGGAAATGTCCGATTGGTGGTACATGACTGTCCTCTTTGGGTAAGAGATCGGTCTGAAACTTATTAACTAAACTTGACAGTATAGGCTGTTATAATCAAGTGAAGTGTTTTTATTATTATGGAATTTAGTCATATTTTGCTTATCAAAAATAATAAAGGCATATAAAATGTAACTAAGGCAAATATCAAAAATCCTCTGGGGAGTATGATGAAATGTTCCTCAGTAACAGCCAATATGTTTTATATGTTTGATAGTGATATTTATTGTTTAGTGAAAGTTTACTGCAAATAATCCAGAAGTAAACAGGAACCTCTTTGTGAAACTGGAATATAAGCAGTGTCTCCAACTAGTTATCTGCAACAATAAAGCAAAATGCGTTTTTTTTTTTCAAAAATGAAAAGAACTTTGAGATATGACAAGATTATAATTTAATCTACTATAGAATACAGTATATGTAGTCATTTTCTTTTATAATGAATAATCACATCTTTACTTGCCTTCTTCTATAAGAAATAGTGTTAAAAGGATTTTGGCAGTGTTCCCATGTTGTCACCACTCTTGTTAGTAAGTGAGGCAGCTCAAGTATGAGCAGAACAGTGTTTACATAAGAAGTGACATTGATCATCTGAATGTGCTAAAGCATATTTTAATAACTAGTTAGCTGATTGTTTTCATGCACTTATACTGAGTCCTTGACAACTATATCTTCAGAGCTAGTAAAGAAAAGTTGGCATCTTTTATCAGTTTGTGTCTTATCTAGATTAAAATGTATGTGGTTAAGGTGAGCTAGTCCTTCAGCAACTGTGGGCACCGATAGCTGTGCCTCGAGTGAGGCAAACTACTCTTCCTCCTCTGCATGGTTCCTTTTAACTATTGGGGTAGAGAAGCAGAGGGATGCATACTCACACAGTAAAGTCTCCCAGTGCATAGCTAGGTGCTTTTATGAGATAAAAGGTGTTAAAGGCTGAGTTAACTCATTTTTCTCTTTTGATGCTAGGAGAACATTTCTTTATTCTGCTTCTGCATGAGTCTTTGTCAGCCCAGAATGCTGCTCAGCTTTTCGAGAGCTGAGATAGCAGCCTGCTTCTATAGTGATTGATATAAGCTGCTGAAAAATGGTTGATTCCTGGTTCCTGATGCTGACTACCCATAAGAAATGTCTGGATAGCTGTTATGGATACATTTTGGAGAATGTTTCCAACTTGCAGTGTAGAGCAACTGTGCAGTGGGGCTACCTGCACGGTTGCTCCATTTCCCTTGAAGACTGCAGAAGATAAATATTTGGTTTAGAGAGTCTGTTTATCTTTTACAGAGACGACATGGAGTTTTAGAGATGGTGGTGGAGCATACTTAACAAAATCTGAAGACAAAGTGCTACTGTTCTCCAAAACACTTTTATCTCGGTGTGCTGAGCATTCAGTATGTCCTTGTGGCCTGTTATGTCCTGAACTCTGTTTATAAAACTTTGTGCTGATATCTTACATGCTGAGTGGACAGATAACCAAATAGACAGTTTTCGTAGTGATTCAAACAGCTGGAAAATATTTTGACCAAAAATACAGACATAAGCTGAGAGGAGCTATAAAGAACTGAGTAAAACCACATGTGCTATCATCATTGCTGCATGGTGTGATTTTTCTACTTCATCAGTTGCCAATGCATACTCAGTTTGTGATGTTATATAGCATGCTCAGCTGAGGTGTGCCACTTTTTCTTTTTTTTTTTTTTGTAAACCTCAGTATGGCAGCTAGTATCCAGTAAGTAAGAATTTGAAAGATGAATTTTATGAATTGCTTTGGTAAGAGTTTATTTATTTAGCAAGGCATATCAGCCCTGGGAACTGAGGTGCCATTTCATTAGCTTGCATATAGTTTGCAGCCACAGTTGCTTTATGCTGAATTTTGTTAAGCTACTAGAGATGCAGGTTGTGGGAGCCATGCTTTTAAGGACTTTTTCTGGGGCATTGCCAGTGCCATTGCCAGACCTCCACAGGACTGACTAAAGTTCATAAACATATTATCTACAGTTTGGGAAAGGTGTTCTGCGAATCTTTCTAAAGAACTTCTCCCTTTCTACAATCTATTTCCATGAATCTTTATAGGTTTTTCTGTTTGCAGCAGCCATACTAATCTTTTGAATGCTGTGAGTTTTCTTACAGTTGTGATGCCATCCACAGTGTACTTTTTCTCTTCTCTTAGTGGCTTGCTTATGCTCAGATTCTTAGCTAGGTTGAGTGGCCCTTTGGGCCCTTTATATGTCTTCAGGGAAAACAATCTTCTTTTTGTTTTATTTATTGTTATTAGGAAACCTCTCACATTTCAGCTTCATTTTAGAACTATAGATTGCAGATGTCCATTGTTGTTGTCATCCTTTCTCATTTTAAAGCTTGGCTGTCTGAAATTGGCAGTTTGATCATATTCTGTTATTTTCCCTACTGCTTTTTTGTTTGTTTGCTTGTTTTAATAGCAGAGCAACCCTAGCCTTCATAGCATTTTTTGTTTGTTTGTTTGTTTTGTGCTTAGCCTATTAAAGATAAAAATGTTTTGGAAAGCCCTGAGTTAAAAAAAGAAAACCAAAAAGCTTTTCATGATTGTGTTATGACTTGCCTTGATTTATATGCTATAAGTTGCTTAGCTAAATTTGTTGAGGGCTTAGTAAATTATAGAGAATGCACCTACAGAATTTGTAATGCCAACTAGTGGAAGTGACTAATTAGGAATTCTCTTGCCTGGCAAACCTGCAGAGATCATCCTCAAATAATAGAGGAGCGCATAGAAGATGATGTAGAAAATGTTGTTTGAGGATTCTTTTTTATTCCAAATCCTGCAATATAAGAACTGGCAGACATTACAATCATTAAGTGATCAGTTCAAAACAGGTAAAACAAAACACTTCTTTATATAGCAGGCAGTTAGCTTCTGGAGCTCGTTGCCACAGGGGTTTGAAAAGGCAAATGGCACACTCCAAGTTGGTGAATTAATAGAGAATAATTCCATTAATGGATTTGGGATGACTTTCTAGCTTCTCAACAGGTTCTCTACATGTTCTAGACACCTTTCTAATATTCCTAATGACAGGAGTTTGGGATTTTGTGGAAGCAGAAGGCTATGACCAGGCTCCTGTGCTCTCCCTAGGGAGCATCTGCTATTCCTACTGATAAAAATGAAGTACTGAGCTAGAGGGACCATTAGGGCATTTCTCACATTCCTATGAACAGCTTTTAGAAGTGTGGGCATTGCAAGAGTGAACCGGGTTTCATTGCCATTCCAGAAAGGCATTCATAAATTACTTTCCACAACAGAAATATTGTACAGATACAAAGTCTATATGATTTTGTAGGGAAAACACATTCCCACTGCCTTTCAAGGCTTTGTAACCTTTAGTCCTTGCAAGTATGTTTGCTGATGGCAACAACATGTGCTGAGGCATGTGTGCATCTAAGACATGTAGAAAAGAACAAAGCTATTTTTTCCTAGTAAGTCTTGAGGGGAAGCAATGGGATTATATTTTAAATTAATAAGGTTGGAAGAAATTTAGTTGTGCTATTAGTTTTTCTTTTGTCACTGGTCTTGTCAATGACTCTCTTGGGAAGTGAATTGTTTCAAGAGCAGGAAGTGACAAGAAGTAGCTGCTGGTAAATTTCATAGATGCTGAATAGTCATTTGTCCTCTAAAGAAGGCCCTTCCACTATTTTTTGCATGAAAAGTGCCTTAAAGGTGGTAAGCAAGGTGTACTTAACTTGGCTAAGGCTCCAGGCGTTTCATCTCCGTGACGGGTTGGGCAAGTATCCCCCTGTCAGGTATATTTTCAGCAAATTCTCCTAATGCACGAGCAGTAACCTAAATAAGCTACCTTAGCTTTGCTGCAAGAGGAAAATAATCATGGTGAGCCCTCTAAGAGCATATCCTTCTCCTTTATCTCTGTAAAAAACACCCATTTCAAGACTAGTGTTTTGGGAGTGCTTGGTTTAAACTGCATGCTCCATTCTATAAGAAATTTCCATAAATACTTTTTACTAGTTGTGCTCAGGTTTTTTGAAGAGTTCATGTATATTTGTATACCTGTGCATTAGCCCTCAGTGGGGATTTTGCTGATTTTCCGAAAGCTCACACCGATGGACATGTACAATCCTGGACTGAACTTGAATGCAAGCATGTAGGATAAAACTGCAAAGGAATATATAGACTTATACCAGTCTACTACAAAATTTTACTAAATCAGAAGAGATAATGCTCTTGTTTCTAACCTGACAATAGGATCAGGTTCTAAGAAAGCTCATCTAGTTGGCTGTCTCAAGGTAATGTAGCTGGTAATCAAACAACTAATGATGCTACTCTTGTGTTTATGTTTTATCTTTTACTAAGAAGTACGTTTTCTCACCGTCAAACTGGACCTTTTTGTTTGTTTGAGCAAGGTTTCGCTGATTGCTAGGAGTCGAAAGAGGTTCTGCTGATTCTTGTGAGCAGCTCATGAGAAAAAAACATGGATTAAAAGCCAAACATGAGGTTACAAAATATTGTGCAGGTTTTAGTGACAGTAGTTATCTAGTTTTCTTAAAATGGGGCAGAACAGAAGCTGAAACGTCTTCGTTACAAGATGAAAACACCCTGCAAAACAGTTGTGTAGAGAAGTGAATCAAAACTGAAGTTGATAAATGGCTGGATTAAGGTAGTCTAAATGATGCTTTTAAGCACTATTGGAGAATTTCCTAAGCCTGAGTTTGCAATAGTCTCTGAGTTGAAAACAAATAAGATCATTGCTCTTAAAGCTCTTGTCAAGATGGTGGATAGCTTTAGAATGGCTGTTCTTACTAACCTGTCAATTAAATCTCTCAGATTCTCTTATTCCAGAACAAGAACATCTACTACAGTAATTCACAGGAACACCTGCCCTACTTTAGGCTTGTTTCCTGATCTAAGTCTTTGTAGAGATAAGGTCTAAACTGGGTACAAAATGCACTGACAGTCTAGACAAATATTTGCTCGTTGACATACTTTTGTCAAGGTAGTGTTCTTGTACACTGAAGAGTGCTGCAGCTAATTCACCACAGGATTGAAACAGTTATTTTGAAGCAATGAAAAATATCTACTCTACTGAAAATGAAAGCCATTTCACTTGCTGATAGTAATGATATGTATATTATATATATATATATATATGTATATAAAAGATGCCAAAATATCTATATAACTATAAAGGAGAAAACTATAAAGCACACATTCTGCTCTTTTGTTGTTGACTCTTTTCAAATAAGAGTTTGGAACTATCCTTTGAAGATCTGTCTGTGAGGTTTTGTGTTAAAAATACTGAATAGTTGGTGTTTCCGTTTATAAATAAGAGGATTCTTGATCAGTGTTTTTTTCTGTTTAGGATATATTTGACAGTGACTGGTATACTTCTCGCAGTCTTATTGGAGGAGCTGATATTATTGTGATTAAATACTCTGTCAATGACAAGACTTCATTCCAAGAATTAAAGGACAGTTA
This sequence comes from Crypturellus tataupa, assembly GCA_034781795.1. Lineage (NCBI taxonomy): Eukaryota > Metazoa > Chordata > Aves > Tinamiformes > Tinamidae > Crypturellus > Crypturellus tataupa. The sequence continues at coordinate 2,206,053 of JAWLRI010000560.1, forward strand.
TGTCCCAATGATAAAAAAAGCATTAAACCACTGTTCAGTTCCTGTAATAATTTCTGCTATTGGTGCAAGGAAAAATGGTACGTATTCAATCTCTTGTAGTAAACAGTAAATGCATCATTTCAAAGTTATGTATACAGTGAATTTCAGTAGAAGCTGATTATTTTTCCAGAATGCTAACAGACTTAAGTTTGAGTGTATGAGATAAACATTACAGTTTCAGGTTTTCTGTAGTCATTATATGTAGCATCTCTAGTGTGAGTTGAAATGAGGTCTATTAGCTTGGAGTCACTGGAGAGGAGGGCAAATTCTCTAGCACGTGGTTCAAAGAATTAAATCACCAACCCTTTGGATGGGTGTTGTGCTAACATAACCACAAAGAACAGGGTGCTGCCATATTAATACAGCTAAACTGCTATGGTAGAGTAGCTATGGTACTCTACCATAGGTTTTATCTGAGCTAGTAAGTACATCTGGTGTGAGAACTACAAAGATTACCTTAGCTTGCTTATATACTCATCACAAACAATTTTTTGGATCGTTGTTATCTTTTTTTCAATAATTTTGAACATCATAGCCACAAAACTATGGATTGCTATTTTTAGAACTGACTGAGTGGGCTTCAAAGTGATCTACAGTTGACAGGCATAGTTCCAATGAAAACATTTTTATGTTTTAGATAGATATTAGTAGCTTTGTGCTGCTTACATCAAGAAAATAAGCTTTAAAAAGATACTGGATAAACACGCAGACTTTATTCTGTATTTTGAAGCATTTTATATTGTACTGCTGTTGATTTTTCAAGCAAGTCTATTTTTTCATGGGATTTTTTGTTTGTTTGTTTGTTTTTAGTTTTTTTTAAAGCTTTTTTTTAGTTTTTTTCCCCCCCCTTTTTTAGTTCTGCTTCTGAGGCAAAATGAAGACTCTCGAAATTGTATCTGTAGTTGTCTTTTATTTTTAGCATTTGGCTAAAGCAAGTGTTTCGAGTCATCCATTCAGATTATTTAATGAGAAGAACTTATGAAAGTCATTTATTTTCTCAGAAGTGCCTTGTACCTGTCCGCTGTGCACTTCAGACAGAAGGAGCTGTGTTACTACTTCTGAAGGAATTCAGCTTGCTAAAGAACTAGGAGCTACATACCTTGAATTGCACACTCTTAATGACTTCTACATACAAAAATATTTTGGAGGAGTGGTAAGTGAGAAACTGTAGTGTTGTAAGTGCAGTATAGAGGAAATCTTTCCAATAATTAGTTCAAATCTTGACCTCGATGAATAACACTGTAGTGCAAATGTCAAGTACAAAACTAAGTAGAAGGCATTCCATCATGCTTCCCACTGAGAGTAAATTCTGACTGGTGCTAGCAGAGTTAGTAATACTAATGCTGCTCCAGTTTTATCCAACTTTTAAGAAATTTTAAGGAAACTGAAGTACAGAGGAAGATTTTTTTCACTACTTCTGGCCTTTCTGTTTGCTCAGGTAAGATGATCAAAACTCAACTGTAAAAGGCCCTCAGCCTGTCATCAAACTTTGAAGGTAACTTCTTCTTTCAATAAGGTGATTTGAGTAGATGACCTCCAGAGGTGACCTCCAAACTGTATTACTCCATAATGTTGTTAGTTCTGGATTTTAGTTGTTCAGTCTCTTACAGTTGTTCCACTTGTAAAGTGAGAATGTTCAAGTGCCTTTTTTTTTAACATGTTCCTATAGTTGCTTGAATCACAATCATTAAGCAGTTTAGAGTCCGGAGCAGAACACAGTCACTTGCAGTAAAGTTGAACCAGGCAGGAACTGCAAAGCTTGTTATAATCATCTGGGATTAGCTCCTTCCCTCACTCTCCTGAAAACATGGAATTCTGCTGTGCAGTTTCTGACTAAATTGTTTTTCTAGAAAACAATTTAGATTGGTGTGGTAGTCTTAGTTATTTGCATAAGGTTTTATGTAGTGGTTTGTTACGTCCATAACTAGCACCCAATCATTCAAGTCATACTTTTCTCTGCAGTTCTATAGCTCGTATCTGCTAGGATTGCAAAAGTCACTTTCTTTCTAGTCACGTACCTGTCATTGCTGCCATGTTTAGCCATCACCATTTGAAACTAGTAGTCTTTTAAATTATGCTAATTCCAACTACATTTGATTTGTTTTTAGTGATAAAGAAATATTACGACTCTGATAACCTGGATTATTGTTCATAATGCCACTAGCTTCAGTTTTGCACATAATACGTACTCATCATTCTTAGATTGGTATAAGTTTGTTCTTAAATGACTAGTGTTTTTAAAAAATGCACTTCATGTTTTAGCTGGAATATTTTATGATTCAAAGTTTGAATCAGAAGTCATCTGACAAAATGAAGAAAAGAAAAAAGACTCAAAAGTGTCACCGAGTTAAACCACCTCAGCTTGAACAACCAGGTGCTCACTGATATCCAATCTTCACTATATTATTTGTTATATGTATGGTGTTCTTTATGCAATAATGTGTTGTCATAATTATTGACCTTGATATTATCTGTCACTAGCTGCTGTGATTATCTTGCTATAGTTGCATAATCCTTCAGTGATGCTTTAATTTCCTCTGGGAGATTTGTATGCAGTATGTAGCATTGCAATGGATCTCTAATATATTTATACAAAAATATAGGAAACAGTGATTTTTCTGGTCCATTTGATGAAATAATACAAATATGTGAGTTAATAAAAGCTTGACATAAGAGTTTACAGATGTATTACAAAAAAACTTTTATATTTTCCTTTATTCTAATGTAATATTATCAAGTAATGGCTTTAGTTTGCTGCAAATAAAACATGGGGAAGTATTTACTTCGCTGCATTTGACTTCTGAGTGCTTAGTATGCATGTGTAGTAAAAGGATTATTGACTAGTAGTTAGTTCTAAATATGCAAGATTTTTTTGTCATTCTTACTAGAAGTGCACTCAGATCTTTTATGCTTGGTAATCATTTCTTTTAAATGTAAGCACATAAAGAAGTTTTATAAAATGGTGGCCACTTTTTGCTAAATAGTTTAATTCTGCTCATTAGTTCCATTGTTAAAATATTTTGCTAAACATATTTAAACAATATATAAGACATTCTCCTATAAAACATTTGTTTCAAAAATAGATCTTAATTTGATCAGATCTCTGGGAAAAATTGTACTGTATTTAATATTTAGAATCTACAGACCAACTCATTATCTTTTCCAGAAAAAATGCCAATCTTAAGAGGCGAAGCCTCACACTATGACTCTGATTTGCACAACTTGCTGTTCTGCTGCCAGTGTGTGGATGTTGTATTTTACTCTGAAGACTTAAAAAAGGTCGTAGAAGCCCACAAGATCATTTTGTGCTCCGTAAGCCATGTCTTCATGTTGCTTTTCAATGTGAAGAGTCCAGCTGATATTCACGATTCTGCTATCATTCGGACGACACAGAGTCTCTTTGCAGTGAACGAGGCTGTGTTTCCTGTTCTTAGCAGCAGCTCCTCATGCGACCCACCAGTAAGAGTAGTTGTTAAAGACTCTGTCTTCTGTTCTTGTTTGTCAGACATTCTACACTTCATTTATTCAGGTATCGCGTGAGAATGGGTCCAGCTAATTACTTCCTTTACAGCTTATGTGTTGCTAAGGTGTTTTGTCTGTCACCCCAAAAAATATGCTGCTGTTGAGATCAATTTCTTTGCTATAAAGAAATTGCTACATCTGTTTATTCCTTGTGATTATTTGGAACAACATCTAGTGGAAAGTTGTCCTTCATCTAAATTTCATTAAAATATGAGCTTTTTGCATATTAACTGACATAGAAAATACAATGAATGGAGATTAAATGCAGTATTTTATTTAATCAAATTCTTAAGATACACTTAAAAGCTTTACCAACAAAATGTAACATTGGAGACGAATAGTTTAAGACCTCTAAATCTATTTAAAGTGGGTGCATGTTCAAATACACTGAAGGGAATGAAGGTTTATTTAAGAAAAGCTATTAAGTACTTTCTCTTCCTGATGCTGTAGTCCTGCCCTGAGTGCATGGGACTAAATAGACTACATATGTCTCGCTATGAAATAAATATGGGCAGTGACCACACCTAACTAGAATTAATTCTAACCATCTGTTAAAACAGCACTAATATCTTTCTATCTTTTAAAATGTTGCTTAGTAATCCTCAGGTGAGAGAGGAATTCTTTTCATAGAAGTACCTGATACTTGATAATTCTTTCTAAATATTTTTCAAACTGTTAGTACAGTGTATTTTATATTTGTAGAAAGACCTAACAGACTTCTTAATGATGCATTCTGATTTTAGTTATAATAAAAAATAATATCATTAGAGATGCATACGTCAGGAAGCCTAGTTAATCTCTCTGTTAGCACTTTCAAAGCCATAGAGAGCTGATGCAGTAGTTTGTTTGTTGTAATAGCACATATCCTGGATAATGTGTTTCCTTGACTACTGTCATCTGAGTTGCAATGGACAAATCTGGTAATAATGTATATTTTATTTGCTGTCAAGAAATTCTTGACTGTTTGGGCTAGATTCTACTCCAAGTCGACTAGAAGCCCTCTCAGGCTATCAGAAGAAGTATGTTTTAAACCTGGATAACACTTGGTGTTTTACAGAGGGAGGTAAAGCATAGAGAAAATTAAGAGATCACCTCGATTAGGAATCTGAAAACAAGGAAGAAATTCCATTGCAGATGTTGTTGTCTTTTTAATTACTTAATTACAGCAAAATTGATTATGCTGCAAACTTTTCTGGTTCAGACGTTTGGTATGTCTCCTAGGATTAGATAGGAGAAAATCTATGGATTTCCTTTTTCTTCTAAAAGTCATTTCCAAACGTTATATTGTTCTGTGACTATATTTAAGGATAATTTAGCTTACTGTTCTTTGAATGAACAATTACTTTTTTTTTGTCTCAGACCATTCAGCCCTATAAGAAACTTTCATTAAATATCTCCAGTATTAGCTTTGTGCATTTGGTAAACCACTGAGATGATATAAAATGCAGGTTTAACTCTCATGTATAGTCAGAATGTGAGAAAGCTGCATAGTGAAGGAGGAGCAGCTGAGCTGCTAGCACACTGAACGTGTTTGCTGCAGTCATGAGGCAATAACTTCCAGCGCAAGGGAAGAGCAGCACCTCTTGGCTACCTTGAACAGATTCAGTATAGCTTGTTCAATGGAGACTAAACTAATAAGTTCTAATAAAAACATCCTTTTTTGCAGGTTTTATCTCAGTATTTCATTGAACAGCCGATCACAGATACTGTACTAAAATGGATTTTTTTCTAATACTAAATATTGTAAATTCTAATCATGCTATTTCATACCTCATATTATGCTTTCCAACAGCAGTTTTCTTTTAAATGCTGTTGGTATTCTCAATGGCTTTGACTAATTCTAAGTGTTAATATGTAAGTATTCCAAGGCAGCTAGATCCATTTCTTTTCTTCCTCAGTGAAATTAACATATCTGAATCCTCTAGATAACAGTGATTCACTGAAAATCTGAATCTAGACATACTGTCTGTACTGTCTGTACTTGGTCGAATTTTTGTAAAAAGTCACCACCAATTTACTGCAAATGTTTGATCATGGCAGAACTGCATCTTTAACTTTCTGAGCATAAAGATACGTCTGACAAAAATGCTAAAAATATCATTTCTGTAAGAACTGCTTGACACTGATGTGATCTTACTTCTTCCTGCTAAGTCCTGCACCTATTTAATTTATTAATCAATGTTATTTGCTTTTGTGATAGGTGCTTTCCAGTGGGAACGGTTAGAAGAGGATATAAAAAAGAAGCTAAAGGATCCTGAAAAAATTGAACACGTGCTTGAGAAAGTTAAGTGTATCCTCAAAACTCCTGGGAAGGTACCTTCTGTTGTAACTTTTAGTGTTAGTTAATTAAGTTCTTAGGAAATTCTTTTGTATATGTTTTTTCCTTCTAAGTCTTTGCTTTAACCTTATTTTGGTTTACATAGTCTTTTTGTCAATAGGATGCTCATAAGCATATACAAAATAGAAAGGCCTAGAGGGTGATATGCAGAATTAATATAATCAGTAAAAAGCACATAAGTAGGTTCCTTAAAAGGATTACTTATTTCCTGCTTTGCTCATTGTTTGACAATATGATTATGTGTTCCTAATTCTCGTGTAATAGAGGCTGCCCAGGAAAGCTTTGCTGTCCTGGGTATGTGCCCAAAAGCTTTGCTTCTGCAGTAGCGTGGAAGAGGCAGTTTCTTTTATAATCGTGAGAATATTGTGTGTATAGGAATCAATCTGACATACTCAATTCACATAATGTTAATAAGGAATTACATAGTAGAATTAGTTTAAGCAGCTATTTACAGGTAGAATTACAATCTGTGGTACAGTAGAAATTGTATAAATCTTTGTACTAGTTTAAATGGGAAATGTTCTGGGACTGCCTTGAGATAACATAAAGATCCAAAGTTGCCTACCTGTGCTAAGCTTCTGTCCTGCTTACTAATCCTAAGTGTCCAAAACTAAAACTTGAAAAGATTGGAATAAAAAGACCTACTAAGAGCTTAACATAATATGTATGTCTTTTTTTTTCCTTTCTTCCTTTGGAAAAAGGAAATCATGTCTTCAGTATACATTATTTCACATTTAAAAGCTTTTCTGCAAAGCCATGAGAACTAGAAACGAATTGTGATTTTTCTTGGTCAAATTAAATATTCAGGATTTTTCCTGTTTAATTTAAAATTTATCTCAACCTAATGGATTTCATTTACCATAATCTAGTGACATAATTTTGATTTTTTTTTTAGATAGGGAATGTAGTTCTAAATTCCATTTTTAAATTAAGAAAAAATAGGGGGGAAAAGTGACTGAAAATGATAGGTTTTGAGGATTTCAGTGCTAGCACACCCACATTATTAGAAGTCAGTGGTTAAGCCTTTGAATTCCATTTGTCTTTGGCAAGCAATCTCAGGACTTTATTAGTAAGAAACACAAATTACTGACTGCCTTGAACCAATATGACATTTCTCTGAGGGACTTGATGGATGTGGTATCGGCAGCTCTGGCACACTCCTGAAAGCTGTGTGCTTAGATCTGCACAAATCCAAACATGCCTCTAATTGCTCCTCTTGCAGGGCATCAAAGCTTCTGTTAGTGCAGCTTTGTGTCCACACGGTCTATATAAGAATAATGTTTGGACTTGAACAAGTTTGTAATCCTGCGTTCATCTGCCCAGCAATAACAGATGGAAATATTTGTCCTAGGTCAAAGAAGATGAGGACAAGAGTCAGTGTGGGTGTAGCAGAGATGCTTTAGATCTCTTACACCATGAAAAAAAAAACAGGAAAATAAATAATAAAAATAATTCCAGAATTATTTTTGTAAGAAATGTGCTGGAGCAGCATTGGCAAAAGAACTTAAGTGAAAGGCTGTTGTTTAGTTTCCCCATATTGATGTTACCTAGTAGTCAATTATCCTTTGAGCACCTACACATTACAGTATTCTATTAATTTATTTTGCAGCTCAACAATTTAAAGGACTGCAGATCTCACCAGATAAAACGACTGTGCAATACTTCTCTCAGGCTTTTCTTTAATACACCTGTGCTAGCTGATGTCATCTTCAAAATACAAGGTATAGTGCCTCTTTTTGTTGCTATGGATGCATCTGCAAATCCTGTCTGTAAAAAAGTGGAAAATGGAGCTGATCATTGTATTATATCTGCATTAAAGCCAGAATTAAGAAAATATATGCATTTATTTATCATTTTGTAAATTTATTAGTATAAATTTATTGGTTTAGAGATAATACTGTTCTGTACTGATACTTTTAGAGCAGTATCCACTTGCAATGCAATTTATGAGGCTTTGAGCCTTTACAAGTGACATCTGCCTTTAGGAGAAGGCTTTGTGTCTCTTGATTCATGTCTACTAGTTAGTGAAGTACTACTTCTAGTGCAGGAAATGCTATCAGAGCATTCTAGCAATCTGGTGATTTTTTTTTACTTGTATCTGCATACATACAAGCACCTAGACATGTGCAGGTGGTCTGTGCACCTTTCAGGCTCCAAAATGCATGTATTGAGGGGTCTACTCTAGTTTCCTTGCACTGACAGGATAGGAAATGCTGGCATTTTTATCTTTATCACATTTCCTGCTTACTTTGGTTAGTTCTGGATGTTCTTTTCTGCACACTTTAGAAGCAGACAGGGATTTACATCCCACCTCTGTGTCTTTAGGGTTTATTCATTGTCCATTTTCTCCTAAAAATCTCTTGATTTTTTTTTCTCATTCTTAAAAATGCACTTAGATCTGCTGGGATTTTTTTGACCTGCTAGTTTGTGGCCATCAACATGTGCCGTTTTTATTGTCCTTGCTTCTAGTATTTCCGTGCATAACATTTTTAACACTTTCTATTAGAATTCTCTACAGCACAGCAATCCACAATTGATGTATAACAGATGACTCCCCATGAAAGTAGCCTTCATCCTTGTGAATGCCTATGTTATAGCTGCCTACTGCAATCCTATGTGTGAAATATTTTTTAATTTTTTAAAGAATATCTTTTAAAAATATCTGCTGAGAGACAATAATAAATATCTCTTCCCCTTCATTGCTAGTAGTAAAATGTGTGTTAAATTTACTTTGGGGAGCAGGAGCTAACTTCCCATAATAATTTGCTTTTTACTTGAAATCCTTTTACATTTTATTGAGGAAATCCAAATTGGAGAGAGGCAACCAGGATTCACTCTCTTCATGCCGCTGAAATAGCCTGGAGGATCCAACCTTCTATACACATTGTATAGTACTAGTGTCTTTAGGATAATATCACCTTGTTAACTTAGAGAGTTGCTGGTGGTGTTTCATAAATCTGTTTGCAAAGATTGCTAAGCACTCCTTGGCAAAAGTACCAGAAGGAACCACGCAAATGAAACTATTTATTGTTTCTGTTTTGTCTGTTAGGAATGTACCAATATGCTATCACGGACAAATTTTCTGAAATTAAATGCATTTGCCCTTAAAAAATAAAAAGAGAGGAGGAAAACAGCATTGCACACTTTGTGAGATCAGAATGCGATGCTTTTTAAATGCTACTGTTTTTCATGTTTTGTTTACACCCAGCCTCCATGCAGAAATGATCTTTTAGGATTAGACAATTGTTTAATTATTCTCAGCTTTAAATCTCGGAGCCAAATACAAAGAATTAATCCCTCAAAAATGAGCACGGGCACAAATAGATTCTTTCTAGACGTTCTGTTTAATATGTAGGAAAAACAAAAAGACCTTTGACAAAGAGGACAAAGTGCTGTGGCTGAGTTTGATGACATAAACAGTTCAGCTCAGTGTCCTGTTCTTGAGAGAGGCTTTGTGGGAAGTTGATGAAATTGTAGCACCACTATATATTTTATAGAAAAAAAAATGTTTTATGAGTTGACTTTTTAAAAAAATACATGCTTATCTGCTCAAAATGTTGACTTTTTTTTAACTGTTTCGTAATTCTCTTAAGGTTTTATTCCTACTTCATCAATCACAATAATTGTAATATTTGAATAATAATTAAGACAAATTAAAGATTTTAATCTCGATCTGACAAAGGCATTTTAAAGTTTCTGCCTAGTTCCTTAAATACTGGAACAAAATTATTCGTGTATCATTAAAAAAGGAATAATTTGTGGAATACTGTGTTATTTTTAAAAGAACACCCAAGAAATTCCTTTTGTGTAAAGTTCTTGAGTTAATTCAGTTAAATACTGCAGAGGTAAAGATTTAATGTAATTTCATTTATGAAAATATGCCTTTCTATCTTCTGTGTTTACATGGACAGTGATTTCTTGAACACTGCTCACATTTGTTGCCAAAGGGATCACTAATGGAGGTGAATAATTCATATGCGTAAGCACTTACATAATAGTGTATTTATACCACACCAGAAGTTGAGTTAGTGTAAACTGATGGAAGTCCAATTCTGTTAGATGTTGAAGGCTTGTTTCTGTCTAATAAAAGTTTATCCTGTTTGAAATGCTGCTGGGAGTAGGGTATAATAATAAATGTCCTGTTTCTTTTTAAGGTCTAATCCTTTAATGTAATACTTTTGTTTGCTGGGACTATTCTTTATATATGTAAACCTTGACTGGTCTAAAATGAATGTGTTAATAATTGTCAATGTGATATTTTTATTTCAAACACTCCATAAAATTATTTTTAATTGTGCTCAATGATATGTGAGATTTATATGAGCCTTAATATTAAAATCTAACCATGTATATAAATTTATCTTAAACTTTTGTTGCAGGTGCAACTGTACCAGCTCACAGAGCAGTTCTGGTAGCTCGCTGTGAAGTAATGGCAGCTATGTTTAATGGTAACTATCTAGAAGCAAATAATATTCTGGTTCCAGTGTATGGGGTTTCCAAAGATACTTTCCTCTCCTTTCTGGAGTATCTCTATACCGACTCATGTTGTCCAGGTAAGCAAGTTTAAATATACACATGTATCTGTTGACACATTGGAGCATGGAGAATGAAGGGATATAGATCAAAGTAGCAGTATTTTTAGTTTCCTTTCTTTTCTTATCCTCATCTTATCTTGGTAAGGGTTCACCCTTTGTGTAAAGTGTTAAAATACAGAACTTCCCCCAGTGCACTTGGTACTGTAAACTCGCTAGAAAGTCTGCTTTACATTAGTAGAAATATTTTCAATTGAAGAGCTGGTATAGTTTGCAAACGTTTGTTGAAAGCATTTTTCTTCATTGAAACATGCCAATATTTTTCTGTATGATCTGCCGCAAGAAAGAGACTTTTTTCATTTTACAAATAAAAAAATAGTATTATTCAAGTAAAATCAATAAGTAGTCAATACAAGAATCTCTAATAAAATACTGCACTCGTCTTCTGATTACCTATCCAGACTCTAAAAAAAGTGTAATTTTTGGTCCATTCCATCTTCTGGAATTCTCTTTCCCCCAGGGAAAGAATATTGTTTTCTAATCTTAGTTCTAGATTTTATTTCAAAATTTTGTCTTTTGCCACAAATTTTGTTCAGTTTAACTGAAATAAGCTTGAATGGCCAAAATACTTGGATATCTTGTTTGTGTATTAAAATTATGTAAACTAAGATATTTGTCAAGATTAAGGGACTAAAATATTCTTAGCTTCTTAACAATTGTTGTTTTTAGTGAAAAGAGTAAGTATTAAATCTGAAATCTAATTTAGATTCACATAATTATCTTTTTCTACAATGAATGATGATATGATACATATTTTTACTTTTGTTTTCTTTTTAAAAGAGTTCTACCTTGCTCTTAGGTGATTCCCTTTTTTTAATCTTCCAAACTTTTCATTAGTTTAAATAGACAAAAAATGCATCTTTTTTTTTAATATTGTTATTCTATTACTCTTGGGTTTTATTCCATTTTCTTTCAGATATATTGTAGAGATTTCTTTTTTTTTTTTTTAAGAAGAGTTAGAAGGCTAAATCATTTTATTAATAACTCTCTTTAAATAGACCAACAGCCTTTGACTTAGCATCCTTAAGATACATATGACTACATAGCCAATAGAATACAATGTATTACTCTAAGTACTCTTGTTAATTAAATAGTTCATATGTTTAAATGATATAGCAAACACTAATAATAGTGGAAAAATAAAAAGAGGGGATGAACAGCAGTTTCATATTCTGTACAGTGTTAAACATTTCTGTGAAAAGTGACCTTCATCACCTTTACAAAAAAAGTCAAATAAATGTAATTTCTGCTCTACTGTTTTCCAGCTAGTATTTTGCAAGCTATGTCTCTCTTGATTTGTGCTGAGATGTACCAAGTAACAAGACTCCAGCATATTTGTGAACTTTATATTATCACGCAGCTTCAGAGTATGCCTAGTAGAGAATTGGCATCTACAAGGCTCAGTATTGTTAGCTTACTCAGAAAAGCTAAGGTATGTAATTTTTTTACATTACATAAGACTATATATGTTGATTCTAAATAATGGAGGGTTTTTTCTTGTTTTTAAAACATAATTGTTATGATTTTTAAGATCTTGCTTCAAATTTGAAAAACTAATGCTGGTATATTGTCTGTTGATTAAAGATTTTGGGGTGTCACAAGCGTGGCTAAAATATTTTTACCAAAATACCATTCTGACCTCCATTTTCCTTTAAATGTGTACTGAATTTAGAGTAACTGTATCCTTAATATAATAAGCTGACATGAGAAGTACTCATAAAAGAAGAAAAGCGGAGTGCCTTCTGTGCTCAATGGAGTTCAGACCACAGCATCTTTGCGGGTATACAGCTCACCAAGACAGAAGGAGGAAGGGAATGTTCCTCCTTATTTTTTTTTCCCCTGAAGTTCTGCTGCTGTGCAGAAGCAAAGAATATCACAGACCATGGGATCAAAAGCAGCCATAGGTCTGTAGCACAGGGTTAGGCCACACACCTGGAAAGGGGAGTTTTAGAATTTGTGCATGAGTTTGCATCAATTCACATATTTCCTTCAGTGACTTTTTCTTCTTTATCTCCTACTGTTAAAGCTTTATTTAATAGAACTGCTCTGTTGACAGTTGTAATCCAAAATAATGCACTGTAATGGCCTGTAAGCTTTGTCAATTTTTCTCTCCTACTTTTAGTATTCAATTTTTTTGTGTTTCTTTTCTTCTTGCAGTTTCACAATTCTGATTGCCTCTCAACTTGGCTTCTTCATTTTATTGCCACTAACTACCTCATCTTCAGCCAAAAGCCTGAATTTCAAGATCTTTCAGGTAGAATATCATCTATTTTCTCTTCAATAAATGTTTTTTTCAGTTCTGCTTAGATTCAAAACAAGTTTCCAAATAATGCTACTTCTGCATAAGGGAATGAGGACTTTTTTTGGATACACATTTTACTCCAATCTGGTGGCATTTGGAGCCAGATGGTCCACGAGCATATGACAAACAAAAGAGTAATATAGCTAGTGCTGCATCCACTTGGCCTTTCTTTTTTCCTGAGTCTTTTCCAGATGATTCTTCATGGAGAGATAGGTATGCTCTGCATCATAGACTTTGCAGTGAGCAAGATGAAGAGAAGAAATAAAAGTTCCTATATAAATATGTGTATGCCAGGGAAAAACATTCTCTTCTCATTTGTCAGGATGCAAATATTCTCACAGTTAGAATGCAGATGCAGAGTATACTTCTCAAAAAACAAGCAATTATCAGTAGGTGAACTTGGTCTTTTTTTGTTAAAAAGGATGTTTACTCCTCATTTCCATTATCTTAAGTTTCAAGACTGAGCAATTGCTGCTGCAGTCTGATTTAGAAAAGGCTGGGATATAGAGATGAAAAGTGTGTTTTTATGAAGTCCAAATAGAATTCACTTAAACAACATGACCTAGAAGTCCAATATATTTATATTTTATTAGAGATAAAAACATGTAGAATCAAAAGACGAAAACTTAATAAATTCTTTATAACCCTCTTCATCTTAATTTTTATTATTTTTATTTATATCTTTGTTTTTTTAAAACAATTGATGCACTTGTGCCTACATGTTTATGTACTATGTTTAATTTATTTATTGCTTTCTTTAGTGGACGAGCGCAATTTTGTAGAGATGCACAGATGGCCCTCTGATATGTACCTGAAGCAGCTTGCTGATTACAGGAATTATATCCATTCTCAGAAATGCTATTGCACAGTAATGTAAGAAGGCTGAAGATACTCAAATTATATCTCATCTGTAAAATTTCACTTGGGAATTATTTAAAAGACAAAAATCATATCAAGAGCAAGAATAAATACTGAACACTGTATGCTACGCTGTAATGCACTTATTAATATTCTTTCCTTTAGATAATAAATCACTCTGGTTTTGTTTTAAAGGGGTGAGAAATATTTCATGAGGATTTATTTCAAATACGAGGAGGATTTCACACTCATTAGGATCAAACTTACTATGGGTCTGTAGCAATACTGCCACTGATTTTCCCTTTCAGCTTCTTTATTGATTATTTTATTGGTTGTTACGGTTATTTTCAGCTGCTAAGGTGTTGGAAACAGATGTTCTTGTTAATTTTGTGTTTGGCCACAGTAGCAGTGCAAGAATATTGGGTAGCCAACTCATGAGCTCTTTAAATATCTCAGAAAGTAAAGACTTACCAAAATGCTTATTGGCTTGCAAAATTAAGGATATGTTTAAGAAATATGTAAGTAACTATCCATTTTCTACTTCAGGTGAAACTTGTAGTTCTCATTAACAGGACTTTTATAGTCATATGAGCAGAAAATCTTAATTCCAGTAGAATGCTTATGTGGCATTTGTTTAGTGTTTGTTTATTGTTAGTGTTTCTTAGTTATCTAAAAATGGAAATATTTTTTTTCTCCCAGTAAAGATGACAAGGAAGTTAGTCTGTTTTAATAACTTGTTAAGCATCTTTGCTTTTAATATTTTATTTTCTTGTAGGTAAAAAATCAGGAAAAATGTAAGTCTGCTAGGGGCATATCTATTCAGTACTGGTAGAAATAGAGAGGCAAAGGAAGGGGGTACTCAGTTGCTCTTACGTATTATAGGAGAAAAATCCCTAGCAGTAGTGACTCTTCAGAAAAAAAGTTTGTCTCATAGTCAGAACTTTCCTTCAGTAAGGAAAGGAAAGGAAGGTAAGGAATTACAGAAGTTTCCTTCTGTAAGGGATACCATAAATGTTTCAGAAAAGGTATGTAGTCATGGAGGGAGGACAGCTTTACATAGGTATGTCAGTACTATGAAGGTCTTCAATTGTTGAAGAAACATGAAATTCGGGTCTTGGCTCTCTTTGGGCACTCTGTATAAAATGAATCATCATAAAGCATTCACAAGCTACTACATATTATGCAAGTGTCACTCTATTTTTGAATGTGTGGATATGAATAGGAAGTTCCTTGTAGGCAGCTGTTGAGGTCATAGGTCTAAATTATTCATTTAATTAAGCTATTACAATCTATATGTAATACTAGTGATTACAGTATTATTACATAATGTATGCTGCAACTATATAATAATTGTTAGATTTATTATTATATAATTACATATTATATAATTACAATATATATTGTATATATATATTGTATAATTACAGTATATATTGTATAATAATGCGATAATCAATATTATTACAGAGTACATTAAGGTCTCTATCTAGGGACAGCTACCTGCTGTAATTGAACCTCTTCACTATCAGTGTACTTTTATTTCAATTCTATTTTCTCAGCTGCCTTTAATTTCATTTTGGCAGTGTTTGAGCCTAGAAGGGGACAGAAAAATATTGAAAAAATTAGAGCGCATTTCTGCCAGAACCACAGCTGACCATCTCTAAAGTACCTGGAAACTGTAACTATGATGTAAAGATGAAACTACAAATTGCTGGAACTGTTTTTTTTTTTTTTTTTTTTTTTTTTTTTTTGCATATGAAAATTGTACCTATATTTCAATCAAATTTCATAGGCCAATTGTTCTTTTCAAATTCCTCCCTAGAATCATGGGGTTTTTCTCTTCTTTGCTAGTATTTTGCAGAGATCTTTCCTATTTAGAGGCCCCCCCCAAAAGAGAGAGAAATATTGTGAGCCAGCTGTCTAAGGTTAGCTTTATGTAAGAGTAATGGTAATTTAATTCTATTTTGATTTCTAATTTGTCATCTGGACTTTCTGAAGTTCTTTAAAATATTAACGTTAATTGCATCTCATATAAGGAGACAAATTTAGAGCATTAGGTTGTTTTTCTCAGACTCACTAAAGAGAACTTAAGAAAAAAAAAGTAGAAAAGTAAAATATATAGAAATTAGATGTAAAGAAAGTTATTTTCTAAGGCTATGATATTTATTCTACTAAAAATTAAAAAATCTGAAATAACCAGATAGATAAGAAGAAAATTTATTTTTTGAAGAATAAGGCCGTGGACAAAAATGAGCAAGTCACTGGAACCGTGACTTGTGTAGATACCTAAGAGCATGTTTGCTTACAAGCTGTGCTTCTATCAGTAGGCAGCTTGCTTATTTAAGTTACAATTATATGCCTTACACTAGCTTCATATAAAAATGATACATTTATGTATGAATGTTTGTCTGTATTGCATGTAGTCCTGAGCTTTTAGCGTTTTAAAACTTTTACCCAGTATGTTACAGTTTTTTTGCTAGAAATTGGTCTGTTACCAGTAACATTTGGTAATATTTAGATATGTTATATAAGATAAGGTGCAAAACTCTTACTTTTAACTCCACATGAATATTTTATAAGCATTTAAACAATAAGCTTAAAGAAAATATAAACCCTTTGTATCTGAGCAACAGATATATTTTAATATTATATATTTTAGTCAATTGTTAAAATCACAGGTTTTATACCGAGAAGACAGTCAATGTAAATATTTGTTATTTATTCACTATTTGGACATTAAAATAGCTTTTCATCTTAAAATAAAACCTCATAGTGACACCTGTATCAGGTGCAAATATGCTACCGTGGCAGACACACAATGTATTTGATAAATAAATGAAATCATTTTCTCCGTTCTTATTTTATGTGAAGTTTATCTGTGAAAATTTGTCTAATCTATCTTTAAAATGGATATTTAAGCATTCAAAAACATACCTGAAAGTAGATCATGATGCTCAATTAGTTGGTAAACTTTGTTAATAGAATATCTCATTAGCCTTTAGGAATCTACAGCTCATGGATATAGACAAATTAGAACATTATTTAATTTGTTATTTGTGATTTTTTTATGTGTAATGGTAGGACCTTTGCTAGACTATAAAGTCAAAAATAGGAAGCAGATGAAAAAATATTCAAACAAGTAACTGTGAAGAGGAAAACGTACATATTAGTTTAACTTCTCTTTAAAAGAAAATTTTAATATTTTAAAAACAATTTAATATATTACCCATAGATCTAGTTTGTAATTTCATAACTGCCCAAAGATCTCTCGTTTGTGCAAAAATTAGGATTCCCCTGATGTCAAAGTGGAATCCAGAGAATCAGTGGCATTCTTAATCTGATGGGGTTCAAACTTGCATTTCTTATATCCACATATGGTACATTGATAAAGTGAAGTGATAAGTTAATTCTTCATCAGCCTTTATGATTCCAGG
>JAWLRI010000560.1:2232696-2247754 GCA_034781795.1 Crypturellus tataupa
CCCGCCCGCCCCCCCCCCCCCCCCCCCGCCCCCCCCCCCGCAGGAGGCTGCCTTGGGCTGGGGTGGGCAAAGGGAGGGAAGAAGAACAAAACGCTCTTGTGTTAACTGAGAGGAGTTGCAGGAGAAAACATTCTTTCGAGAAAGCAGGGGAAGTTTCTCTTTCATTCTATGCGGCTACTTCAGCACACAAAGCTTTTGCGGGCCCTAGCAGCATCCCCCAGGCCACAGCAGCAGCTCACACAAGCATTTTCTGTCACCTAGTTCCCAACAACCTCCCACCCCCTTGTCCTCACTTAACAAGGCAGAAGGTAAGCAAACCCTCTTCCTCTATCCCTCTCCTGATGGGAAATTACCTTCTGTTTTCATTATTTCTCTTGGCAAAGCTTCATTCCTTCTCCGTCATTCCTTGTCTGCTAGGAAATCTGCTTCCACTTTCCATTTCCAGCCTTTCAATAGTAAAGCTACAATCTCTCTCCTGCCAGGAGATGAGCTGCTGCTGCTGCTGCTTGGTGTCTCTAGCAAAACTCTCCATTCTTGCTGTCCCTCAGAGTTCCTTCTCTGCTGGGAACATGCTTCTGCTTCCTGTTATTGATTATATTTTCCAGCATCACTCAACACCACTGATTTAACAAATTCTCAGATGTGAACCTGAGGTTTCTTTAGTAAAGACATCCATAGGCACACGGCAGTATATCATAAAGGTCAAAAATGGTATAGGGCCAGGAGCCAGGGAAAATGTAGTCATTAACCAAGGCGAGATGGGCCAAGCACCACAGAAGGCTGAGGCAAAAGGAAGGCAGTGAAAGACATTTCTTGGCGAGCATGTTTCCTTAATGAAGTCCCACAGAGCAGGAGGCGCCCTCATGCCCACACATGCGCCTCTCCCCTGCCAGTCAGCCCGCCCCAGGTGCATCTGCCACCCCTTGGCCCTCTCGCGGGCCTCATTGTATCGTCCCGTTGCAGTGGCTGATACTCCGGGTGCAACTGAACGGGGCCTCCTTCATTGTCGGGGTAAAGTGTCCTGATCCAGCAACAGAGGTGACCAGTATCGCTGGCGTTGCATTTACACGTGTGGAATAAAGGTACCAGGGTTCTCCTGTGGCCCCAAACATGGGTGTTCTCGGGTGTCACACGTTTCCATGTGGCTGACCAAGACGTCTCTGCGGGTCCTGCGAGCCATATTGTAGTCACAGCAGGCTAGGGGCCAGGCTGGGCAGCAGCCACTAGATCCAGGCAGCCTGATAATCCCCAGAGAGTAAAAGCTTTGATGTTCTTGTGCACATCCCCCAAAGGAATGATCTACCAGCACGAGCTTTGGAAGCTGGGCTACAGTGAGCTAATGAACTCATCCACAATGGACTTCTTACTTAACTCAAACTAGAAGGTTGTGTAGGTATAGACCTGGAAAGCAAATCCCAGCTTCCTGAAGACAGGTCAGGGATCCCAAAGTTTTATGCAATGACAGTAAAGCTGGCTGTGCCGCTCCTGCCGCTGAAAGCACTGAATTCACTGTGAATGCTAAAGAGGAAGGGCTGCTGTCAAGCTGAGCTCATTTCTTGTGCTCAAAATTGCTGGTCAGTTGAGAAGAACAGTCAAAGTAGCAAAGTCTCATAGTTGTTTCCCCTCTTTCCGCTTCAATATTTTCCCCTGTCATATTCCAAAAAAAATAAGAGTGTTTATTTTTCCAAGTTCTTTCTGTGTGATGGAAGGCACAGAACTGAAGTCAGTGACAACAATCATTCTGTGGTCTTTCTGGCAAGAGGGTCGCAGTTCTGAGGCAGGCAAAAATAGTGGAGAAATACCCCAGAGGAAGTCTTTTTTGCATTGACTCAGCAAATTCCAATGATACAGCCACATGTATAGTGGGAAACTAATTTTAGCAACTGATTAGTGTTTGAAAATATCCCATTCCAAAGCCAATAATACTTAGAAATGTTTTTACTTAGTGCTGACTTTGCACCAAAGGAGAAAGAATATATGGGGTCTTGGTCAAAAACAGGGCTCACAGGGATCTGAATATCTGTAGGAATGACTTAAGGACGATGCACAGTAATGAGGACAGGCTTATGAGATCCCTGTGATTCCTTGTGTTACGCTGCATTGCTTTCTTTGGAGAGCAGAAGGTTTTGCTTCCTGGGATGTGTGTGTGTGTGACAGAACCTTGTTGTGATGAGCAGGAGAGGAACAGCAAGCACCTGGGAGACTTTGCATAGTTAAGAGAAGCATTTAGAAATATATCTGGTCTCGGGGCTCTCGGGGGTTCTTTATCCTTTAAAAAGACAGTATCCTTTATCCTTTAAACTGACAGTAAAAATAATGATGTTAGCTGGATGTCCTAGTGATCTGGAAGGAGTAAATAGTTGCATATATTAATGAACAATGTTTCTTTTAGCTGGGAGAGTAGTTTTACTGTCATTTAACAGGTAAACACCTTAACAGACAATTTCTAGGTTCTCCCTTCCCATGATCAGGTCTGGATTTTTAATTGTTTTTTTTTTTTTCTTTTTTTTCCCAGAAATAAAGATGTCTGCCTAGTCTTCAGGAGCCCAGAAAACTCTGTGGCGCTACCAGGATCACGAAGGTCTTCACCGGCCCTCTGCTGTGGCTGGGATTACTGCCAGGCCGCTCCAGCAGGACGACTAAGGGAAAAGCTTCACGGGTACCGTGTGTCTCTTAGAGATCTTGCCGCGGTTCTGCCTCCTGGGTCATTATTTACACCTGTTTGCAGTGGATATTAAGTGTTACCGGGTCAGCATGGCTGTGTTCACACCTGTACGTGTACAGGAGGATGGAGCTAGGAGCTGCTGTAAGCAGTGCAGAGCTGGGTCCTGATGGGTACAATCTTAACCAAGGACAAACACAGGAAAACTGGGGGCTCTGCGGTATTCCTGCTGGCGGCCCTGGGAGGCCGCCCATGCTCGAAGCCCCTGTCTGGGCAGCGGAGCCAGCGGTGCCACCGGGCGCAGCTCCCAGGAGGTGGCGGCAGCACCTCGCGCGGCAGCACCTCGCGCCGCAGCACCTCGCGCCCCACGGCGCCCCACAGCCCGCCCGCAGCCTCTGTGGGCCCGCTGGGGGACCGAGAAACCGCCTGGGAGCAAGTAATGCCCCGGGGACGAGGGGGTAACTGAGCCGGGTACAGCCCGGTGCCTTCCGAAACCCCCGAATAATGAGCGCCTACGGCTTGTGTAGCCGACGATGAGCCAAACGCAGAGTTAAGCTGATGCCCTCCACTGAGGGGATGTTGGCTTCTCACGTCTTCCAAAATACAAAAAAGGAGAGTTTCTCCCCACCCCTATTTATTAAACTCTTCATGTATTTATTCATTTCTGGCTATCTTCCCCCAGGCTATCCCGCTCAGGTTTTCAGAGAGCAGCAGTCTGTAGCAGGCACAGGAAGGCGCAGCCCAAGCGAGGGTGTAGGTGTTGCATGGCAGCTTGCTCCTGACAGCAGGGAAATGGTGAGAGCTCCGTAAAGAAAGGCATTAAATGGCAAGAGGGACAACGCGAATCTCTACAGGGTCCGACTCAGGAAGAAGTCTCATGGTGAAGGTTTGTGGCCAAGATGGCTGCAAATACGGCCTTTTCCTAGTCAATATTTGCAGTGTTTGCATCTGTAGTTCTGCATGTGGCATTGAGAGAAACCAGTGTTCCTCATTGTACTTTGTAAATACTAAAAGAAAAAAATAACTTATTTTGAAGCTGTTTTCCTTGGCCTGCTCACCTGAGTAAAATGACATTTCCTGGCTGACTCTCATAGGTGTTGCATATGCACAACAGGCACCCCCTGATTTTTTTTTTTTTTACGCTGGCCTTAATGCCTCAGAAGTAAAATCTGGATAGTTGGAGGACCTTGTTTGTGATTTTGATGCTGTTTTGGACCTCGTTTTTATTAACTTTGATATCATTAAAAATATCTCATTCATTCTCTCGTTCACTTGCAGAATACACCAAATAAATAAAAAGGTCCAGGTGAAAACAACAGAACTTATTTGAAGAAGAAAGGGGGGGTGGAGGGGGCACAAGTCCAACCTGTTTTTGTCTGTTTGCAACTTGCTAATGAGGGCTGAGTAACCTACCTGGTATGCGAGACAAAAGACGAGCTGGTTGGGTCCTGTCCCTTTGAAGGGCTGTTGATCTGGAAAAAAAATAAACATATCTGGAATTTAAAAAATGATTTGTCTTTGTAAATAAATAATCGCTATTTACTAGCAGCAGTAGATATTTTCACTAAACTTAAATGTGTTAAGGTTATTTTTATATATGATATTCATTATTGTCATTGAGGCATTATATTTCTGTATATTTATTTAATAGGACTTGTAGTGGTTTGGTGCTTCTGTGATGCAGAGAAGCGATATTGTCTCTATTTTCAAAAGCCGAAAGCTGGGGGTAAAATAAGGTGAAAGGGATTTACTACAGATCACAGAAATCACCTACAATCCTGAAAATCTTCACTTTTACCACTGTATTAGCACAGAATACTAACAAGCCTTCCTTCCAGTGAACTCAAACTTTTGTCATTTGTGTAAATTAATATGACAGTTTCTGGTAAAGTCTGCTGTATGTTTGTTCAACAAAATAAATAATTCTCATGTTTGTGCTATTTTTCTTTTAAGCAACTTTCTTGTCCATGTTTGCTAATTGGATAAAAGCCAAAGTTTTTATTTGGTTGCACTAATGAAAGACAGGAGACCAAATTCATCTTTTGTGTTTCTGCATCATAAGAGGACTGGGAAAGGTTTTGGTAAACCCTAGTCTACTTGGCCTAGCTTCTATTAGTAATTTCCCGTCTTCTATTTCTATTCTATGTTTGACTAGCTGAGTACATTTCCTGCTTTTATGTTTCTCTAAGTGTAATTTTCCCTGGGCGATTGAGTGTTTATTTAATTGAATAATATTACAGCTGAGAAGTGCCTGAAGTAATCTTTCATACTGGACTATTGGAGGGCTGGCATTCAGTATATTTCCTCTTGCCTTTGTAATTTTATTGGAAATTTCAAAGCAACTTCCTAGTGATAATGCTACTGCTCAGCAATATATTGGGTGGGCATGCAAACCTCTGTCATTATGTTATCTTGCCAATGCTTTTTGTCCACAACTGTTCTTTCCTCTTACTTTGATATACATTAGCCATTAAGTGAGCAAAGCTGCCCGAGTATAAAAGATGACTCTGGGCTAGAAGTTTTAGAATTGATAAATTTAAATGAGCAGAGTAAGAGGAAGGGAAATATGTGAGAAACCTAAATGATTCATGTATCAAAACAGTATTTCTTTAGACTTCCATACCAATGCTTTTTATATCTGTAGAAGTTTTTGAGGGCACCATATTTGCACATGATACTATTATGTAATGTAGGTTTCTGAGAATTCTGGTTAAATAATTGAGTTAACGTTTTTTCTTTCCTTTTATGAAAAGCTGCATTATTTACTCCATGGATAACGTAAACATGAGCAGAAGCAAGGGAATGTGGTGTCCCCTACCCCCAACATGTTTCCAAGGGTATAAAAGTTATTTGCAAATCTGTCTGTATTTCGTAGTTTGCAATTTAAGTTGGGAGATCAAAGCTAAAGCTAATCCTTGCTTTCTAATATGTTTTGGCCTATATTGCCTGAGTAGATTAGGCTGAAAAATCTTTATAAAAAGGATCTTGTCTTGTTTGTGGTTTGGTAGGATGATGGTGTATCCTATTAGTTTATTCTGAAAATTGTGCTAATCTTTTACCCATGAAAAGTAGAAGCACACAAAGCAGAAGGCAGAAGGTTCATGGGTATCCATTCTGCCAGTTTGGGCTTTAAATAATACTTTAAATAAATCAGATTTAATTCCTTTGCTTCTTCTATCTTTTTTTTTTTTTTTTTCTGTCAAAAGCATATTCAGTTATTCAGAGGATTTTTATTCTGGATAAAACTACGGTTAGTGTCTGCTGGTCATACTCACCTTGGTGAGCTCAGCCAGGCATTTCCTAAGGATCTTCTCTCTGAAATCATACCCAGGAATAGACACAGGTTTCAGCATTGCGGGACACAGCAGGCCTGAGCGAGCTGCCGCCTCCAGAGGAGGGTGCCGGCCGGCACGGATGTGGTTGTGTCCATTGCGTAGGACATTACGTAGGGAGGCAGCAGCCTAACCAGCGCTGATAAATCTCTTCCATTAGGTGACAGGGTCGGATGTTGATTTTGCGCGGTTACCATGGGACGTGGACTTCCCAGACAGGTATCCAGGTAACGCTGCTACAATAAATTCTGGAGGAGGAACTGCAGCGCAGGGTATGCAGGGAAGTCACAAAATATGCTAGTATATTTAAAGCATGAAAACAACCTTTTCTTCCTCATGTGGAGACCCTAGAGAGGGTCCACTCTGAGCGTCGGTGACTCCAGCTGTCATCAGCTGCTCCTGAGGTTGTGCCATAAAATCTTGCGGGCTCCATCATGCGTGATGCCATCATGATTTTGTTTTCGGATCTAATTGAATTTATGAAAAAAGAGAGAACTTCCCAACCATCTAATTAAAAGATGGAAAATACTATTTCCTTTTCGGTGAGTTTCTGTATGAGTCCTTAGATAAAGATTGTGGCAGCGCCTGCAGTGACCTAAGGGGAAGCTGCTTGGGGTGTGTTCCCGGGACGCCGATTTCCTCAGCAGCAGGTGACTCGGCACCGGGACATGTCGAGGCCTTCCTGGTTGCCTCACTTGGAAGGAAGACAGAGCCTCCTGGAAAACTTGTTCAGTCAATCTGAACATGCCCTTAGATAGTCTGATTTTGGGTTCATTTGAAATGCAGCTGTTGTAGAATTGTAATTTGTCATCCTGCCTCCAGGAGAGCATCTCCTGCCTTGCAGGTGTTTCTGGGGCCAGACCATCACTACTTGATGGTGGCTGGGGCACATGAGCTGCAAGACCGTGACTTTCTATTGCTTGGCAGGGAGGGAAGCACAAGGCTTTATTTTCAAGATAGTTTTCTCTGGGTTTATCCCCTTTACTTAAGTAATAAACGCAAGTGCTGGCTTTGCTGCACTCACTGGTGTGCTGGGGTGTCTCAGAAGGCTGCGCTCTTGTCTGTAAAAACAGAAATTCCCCAAGCTAAGGAAAGCAAGACTGGGAGTGACTGTGAGTCGCTTGCACAGGCAGAAAGGGCTCCTAGAGCCACGTGCCTAAGCAAACAGCTTTAAAAACAGAAACTAGCCCAGCTGGTTCGGCGCTGAGGCCGCCAGTCTCTACAGTGCAAGCTCAGGGATGGGAGGAGGAGGGGAAATGAGAGCGAGGCCAAAAAAATCCCAGGATTTTAACTTCCCTAGAAACAAAGCTATGGGGAAATGGAGACCTACTGCATATTGCTATGCCTCTTACCTCACTATGTAGCAATAGTATATACATTTAGTATAATGCATACTATTGCTTTAAACTACGTGCAGAGTCTTATAATTTCTAAAGAAAATTTGTCTCTCTGAAATCACATCTCAGAGATCTTTTCTGTTTAAGTCAGCTGACTCCAAAGTAACATGATTTCTGATTTCTGCTTTCTGAAACTGGTGCAACCCAAAGACTCTCTGAGAGGTAGGAGGTCGGTTACAGCTGCAAAAAAACATTCCATGATGTGGCAAAAAGTCCCCTGAGAGGTCTCCGCCATTTTAGTTGGCTTCCACATCCTCGAAAGGAAGGATGTGGACATGAGATCTTTATTCAAAAGAGGTGATTTGGACACTGAGGATTTCTTTCTCGCTTGTTTTTGTTTTGTTTTGGTGTTCAATATTATAGAGAAAATAACTTATTTGTAAAGTATTTCAGAAGGGAAAGGAAATTGTGCCTTGTCAGAGTGATAAGCACCGTGTATGGAGGGAAATGAGGAGGTATTTCTAGCTGTGCCGTTGCTTGCAGCCTGGAACTGTTGCAGAGAGATGTGGTGTCGCCAGACACCACGGTAGTAGTGTGCTAGCGTGGAGGTGGTTAGCCAGTGCAACCGGTCACTCCACTCACCTTTCACTCGTAGAGAGCTGCGATCGTCGTAGCAGACATGGGTCTGCCCCATGAAGGCTGGAGGGGTCAGTCATCCTCCTTGTGTTGCAACGACCTGATTCCATGGCTGGAGTGGGGAGGAGACCCCTCCTGCAGCACATGGGGAGCTATTAGACCAGGGTCGAGTTTGTTTTAAGCACAGATGTTTATGAAAGTGTGGTCAGGAGATCCGGGAGTTGAGCTGAATTCGTAATTATCCTCCGAGCACAGCCGGGATGCGCCCGTCCACGGGGTTTCCTGCTTCGCCCGCGTCTCGAGGGGGCCACTGCTAATAGCTGCTGTGTCTTGGAGCTGTTTTTGCATTCTGTTGGGAAGCTTGAAATGAAAAGAAGTTAGATCATAGTTTTTATAGGGGATAAGAAAATGTTGGTGCTCAGAGATCTTTCTCACTGGAAACCTGGGCCAGGACAGCGGCATGAGCTGAGCAGGAGACGCTGAGCAGGTTCCTTATCTCCCGCAGGACTCTGAGCACTTTCTGCTCTCAGCTTTGAACCCTTGATGCTTGGTGACAAGGTAAAAGCATGAAATTCTAGTCTTGGTTTAGTTCTCATTTTTGGAACAGTTTTTGCCTACTGATCTTTTTTTCATTGCTTGTCCTGCAAACTTATACTTTGTAATATACATATCACAAAAATCTGAAGCAGGGAGAAAGTAAGAGGCAAGTGCTCCCCACTCCCCTTTTGTGGTAAATACAGGTAAGACATTGCAGTGAAGATGAAGAAAATCAAACTAGCTGCTTAATTTACCATACAGTGAGGCAGGCTGTTCAGAAACAAGAACAAGCTCTGTCCGTACACTGTGTTGTTCCATGGCTTTGTCAAGGTTTATGATGTGCTGGGTAGTGGGGGCAGTACGCTCCACTTGGTCTGTTTGCTTCATATTCAAAGCCAAACCTGGTTGCTAATTGAGAGACTTTCTTTTTTTTCTTCCCATTATGGCACCAGAGTTATGCAAGGCTCATTATCTATAGCGCAAGAAGACAAGGCTGTTGCCCCTAGGAGTTTACTGAGTCGCTTGGTATCTTTTCTCGAGTAGCGTGCAAACTGCAGGTACATGAGGGGCACGAGAGGGCCAGGGTGGCCACACAGATGTTATCTGTATCCGCAGGGCCGGAGCCGCTCGTAAAGGGGCAGGTAGTGCAGCGGCAGCCGGAGGTGTTCGTCTGCGGACAGCCCATGGGCCTGTCCTCTCACTCCTCCGCGGACATAAACAGGAAGACTTTTCTGACTGCAAGACTCCAGCGTGGTGAGTGTAGCAGGTGATTCAACCCCTCGCTCTTGTTTACAGCCGAGTGCGCAGCTGCGGTCTGCAGGCACCTTTCTGGCTGTGCTTGGAGAAGGATAAAACCTTTTCTAAAAACTGTGGGGAAAAAGAACAGTCTTGCCAAGCGATTTGGGGGCGCTCATGCTGCTGCTGTCTCCTCAGACCTGCATTGCTTTTCATGTTATATAACTTGATTCATGGTTCCTTTGTACTTTTTTTGCTCGGCCAATTTCAGAGGCCCGAGATGTGCCTGCAGGAACGTTGCACTAGGTGTTCCTGAGGAGATAATAATTTAATCCTCTGTGTATCCTGTCAGCTCCAGCAATTACTCACCAAGAGGCCTCCTATGCAATGCGCTTTTATGTGCGCGTACCTCGGCAGGAGTCGGGCTGGCTGTTAATGGGCAACCGGAGGCTCCTGTTTTCTGCGCCTTGACACAAGCAGCCAGACAGCTTTGAAATTTAAGTCAGTGAAGCTCTGGAAAACGTAGTATGATTCAGCCTGACCTCTAATCACCAAACCATGCAGTTCTTCTCCAGCGGAGTCTGACCTATTTTCTTTTTATAACATTATATCTCTTTGAAAAGCCCTGGCAGTCCTGTTTTAGCAAGCACTGGGTCACTAGTTGAAAATGTCAGTAGTTTTAGAGAAAGCTTTTCTTGGGTAAATGTTTGGCAACTTTTACAGAAAGCCCGAGATCCTGGTGCTGCAGATCCAAAGCATGAGTTTGTTATGGACTGGAGAAAAATGAGAATACAGATTAAAAATGACAGGGGAAGGAGTGATGTCTTAATGGCCCATATGCTATATCTGTAGGGTTCAAATCTGCTAATGGTAATGGTTTATGAGAAAATGAAGCTCTGTCCCTGACAGCAATAAAACAGCAGGTGCCGTCTCCAACCAAAGCAAACAGGCCAGGTACGAAGGTACCTGCGTAGCTGGAAAGAATAAAACATCCCCGAGCACGGAGGCCAGGCCCCAGCAGCATTTCCGGCTGCTGGAGCAGCAGGCAGGCACGGGGCAGCGGTGAGGGCTGCTGACTCAAACAGGCCTCTCTCCATGTCTGGAAAGTGTGGCAGATCTTGTGCTACAACTATCTGTGTGGACCTCTGTGCTTTCTGGGCAAGAACATGATCAAAGCTTGTTTTGTAACACTTCTGGCCCAGCCACAACCTGAACGTCCTGTAAGGCTTTTTTTTTTTTTCTTTTTCCAGAGGGCTGATCTTGCCAGTAAATCTTTGGGTAGGAACAGCCTGAACTTTGGGATCCCTCTGGAAAACAGAACCTTCGCACAGTTGTTGCTCAACCAGCTCCTGAGTAATGACGATGCTAAATATTGCTGCTCCTGCATCCCAGAGAAACGTGCAACACTGCTTGCAGATGCCTTGAGCAAACACAGAGAAAGGCTAAACCCTTGCAGGGGTTTATTATTTGCCAGCTCTTGTCAGCACAGCTCGGCAGGGCACGCTGGCCTCCTTTCAGTCATGGAGCATGGGGAGCGCTTCCTGGGGACTCTCACGATGGCACAAGAGCCACATCTTGCACAGAGGTGCCCAGGGCGCTCGGCAGGAAATGCTGCCAAGCGCATTTCTGACCGATGTCAGAGGAGAATGCAAATACGGGTAGTAACTCTGGAGAGAGAAGGAGAGAGAAAAACAAAAGCAACCCAAAATCCAAGAATCCCAGAGCCATCGAGGCTGCTGAAGCTACTGGTTACTTGGCTAAATGATGAAATGTTTAAAGGAAGCTGGCAGCAGGCTGTACTCTAATGAGACAGTATGGGTGTACACCACTTCCCCCGCCACCGCTCCCCCTCCGACCTCAGCTCTGAAACCAAGAGCAGGGCTATTAGTCACTTCTGAAGTTATTTGAGTTGAAAAACTCAATAGGGTACTGGAATTAGCCAAGTCTGACTTTGGTCAGGCTCAGCTTGCACAGCTCGTTATCAGCAGGGCACCTGAGGAGGAGGGAACCTCCAACTTAAGACATTTTCCTGTGGCAGAAGGAAATCATACAGGTTTTTCCCAAGCTGTTCTTCTGAAATCAAGCAGGGCCCCAAGTTCGCTGAGTTCATTCTGCTGACGTCGCCCCTGGCAATGCAGGACAAGAGTCTGAAAATGCCCTGGGTGATTTGTTGAAAGCTGATGATTTTTGAAGCTGTTGCTTTCAACAGGGCAAGGAGTCTCTCATTTCTAAACCCCTCACCCCCATATAATCAGCTGCTGTTGCACCAAAAGTATCAGCTTAGAAACAAAAGGAAAAATAAGATCTTTAAGACATATTATGTATAATTATGTATAATGGGAAGGTCTGTGGAGGAAGCAAAACACTATAAATAAGATCCCTCGGTGTGTTTAATGAAAGAAAGCCATAGCAGTCACTTGAGTGCTTTAAAGGGCACAGTTTAGCCGCAGCTCTTGGGGACGAGACAGGACTAGGACCTGCTGCTGTGGCCTGGGCCACGCGGAGGCTCAAGTTTACGAGGAAGTTGAGGCTGCTGTGGTATTTAAGATGGAGATTCTCTGGTATTGTTAATCTTGCTGGTAAATAAAGTTCCTGGATGCTGCAAAATTCACTGCTTCTCTTTATCATGGAAGGAAGCCAATGTCTGAGGTGGAACGAGGTGTTTTTTGTCTTGAGACACGCCGGAGCCATGCATTCGGGAAGGTCGGTACAGTTTTTCATGAAGAAACACCCTCTGAATAAAGGCAGGGCAGGGCTAATTGTACTTGGCACACTGAACGCAGTTTTAAGACAGCCTGCGGAGACAGGAGCGTCGCGCACGAGTGGCCTCTGGGGCAGGTCGGGCCGCGCGTCAGCTCACGCTTCACCCCGTAGGAGCAAAGACGCTACTGAAACGCAGGCTCATCCCACTCGTTCTCATCAAAGCGTCGACTCTCGCTATGCTCAGCATTTACTTTGCATCACTAAATGTGGGTCACCTCTATGGTAGTCAATATTTGCTTATCAAAAGGCTTCCACCTCCTGACATCTCAGAGGGATCCTTGGCCTGCCTTTCCCTTCGTCTTGTCTTGGTACAACCAGCCTGCCTTGAAACAGTTATTGTTAATTCTTAACTGTCAGCATTTCTGTGAGGATTTACTGAATCAAAAGTAGCTTGAAGAGCTACAAACAGGTTCTTTTTAGGAAGAAAAAAAAATCTCATTTTCATTGGAATATTAAAGAAGGAAAAACCAAGCTCAGGTTTTCCGTAATTGTTTGGGGCTGGAGAGGAATCAAATGAGTATTTAAGAAAGATCCCTCTTTTGAGTCTGCCTCTTACCACCACATCCTGTACCATCTGGACTTCTTGATGCACGCACCTCTGACTCTCGTAGTTGCCTGTGACACTGTTTTCCACAGGGACGTCCCCCGTGAGACTGACATGGTATCAGAGCATCAGTCATGATTGAAAAGGTGTGGACATGGCTTGTTCAAGTCCTCCCCTGGTGTGTCAAGTTCAGGAGAAGAACAGAAACAAATACAGTCTGAGCCTGAGCTCGGACCCACGTCAGTGGGGTTGGTTGCCCGGGGCAGCTGGGTGGCGAAGGCCCCACTCCAGGCGAGGGCCCTGCTCCAGGCAGCGTCTCATCTCCTGGTGAGGGCTCCACCTCCGTCAGGGCCTATCTAACTGCAGGTGACTTTCAGCATCCTGAAGAGCCTCTGTGTGAGACCTTGCATGATGTCAGCCTTTACACTTTTATTGACTAATTTAGCTAGAGTGCATCTTTATGTTAGGAGCCCATTGTTGGAGCTATACCTTGATGCTCAGCATGTGTATTTCCGAAAGGGAAGTGATCTTGAGAAGTTTCCAGACACCAATCAAAAAGGAGGGGCGGCTTTCGGCTGCTTTTCCTTCCTGAATTCTTTATCTTAAAAGGCCTCAATAGCAGCCACACTCAGGCGTTTACACATGAAATCTTGTCAGAGAAAACCCCCCATGCAAGGAAAGGACTCCCTGCCCATCATCACAACTGTAGCTTTAGTTCAAGCTGCTTAATTAGTAAGATCACAGACAGAAGAGAAAACAAGTCCAACTCAGGCCGGTTGCAGCATAGGAAATTCAACACAAGCCCTCCGTGAACCATATAAACGTTGAGTGTTGCTTGCTGGAATTGGTGTCCTCTGATCTCAGCTCGCTTCTCCTAGCAGTGCAGTGCTAGGGAAGCGTTGCGACCGTAACAGTGTTGATTTTTAGTGGGAATGGGATGGTAGGGGAAGCAAAAGGGAAAACAGCCCAAACAGACATAGCAATTCCATCAAAATGAAAAATACTACATTTTAAGTATGCTTTCGTGGGTCATTTATGTTGCTGAAATAAAGGGTGGCTTAGCAGAGTATCAGGAAAAACAGAAGTGAACTGTAGATTGTGTGTTTCTTAGGAAAAGATGGTTGTTTAAAATACAAATGGGTTACAGTGAAAGTGAGTAAGAGTTCCTCTTTCTTGACAGTAATTTAGAGAAAATTGCAGATAAAGTGCCACGTATCTGAAATGCACTTCTGATTATGCTGCTTTGTGGGCCACAGGAATAAGTGGCTAGGAGTTTATTTAAACCTTTGGGATAATTTGGTTTATGAAAGGTGCTGTCAGGCTCTTAATATAGAAACCTTCTATTCAGTAATGGGCTTGCTTCCCCACATGACTCCTAGGAGCTCCAGGGAGTGATTACGGCAACCGCCAAGTTGCTGCCATGAGCAGCAGAGCATATATATGTGCAGAAGAAAGAACATATAAAAATATATAATATAATAATAAGAAGAATAGATAATGTGAGCAGAAGAATAGACCATGCCTAAGCGTAGCAGTGGCCGCACATGAGCTGGGTGCTGTGGCACAGGCCCTGTCAGCGGGAGATGTGACCAAGAGGAGGTCGGGCCGCATCCCAATGATGATCTGGGCCGCGTGCAGCATCCAGTCAGGAAAGATGCATCCAGATGCAGTCGTGGTCTTGTGCTGCCAGACGAGAGGAGGATGCTTTCAGGAAAAAAGCACACAGCAATTGCACTCTGAAATGCTCCTATTGTTCCAACATGTGGCCCTATTGTTTCAGTTCTCAATGGGCCTTGAAAGGAGCCAGAAAGGACAACTTTGTGAGTATCGCTCCACAATCATCTGCATTATCTGCATGGGCTTCTTACTGCCTGTGAGGGATTCTAGGGACACCTCTCTCTTGCTTCTCTTGAAGCACATTGCCCTTCCTTTTCGGGTCTGCAAAGTTTTCACTCATTTCCAGGCCACCATTCCTGCCCATCTCCATCCCGTGCTACTTCTCCTAGGATTTTTTTTTATTTTTATTTTTGGTATGGAAGGCTTTATAATCATCAGTGCAGTTTATTTGTTGTCAGTCTTTTTCAGTTTTTCTCAGTGTGAAAGGAATTTCAGCATAGGATACTGTTAAGTTGGTTTTATCTTTCTTCTGCTGTTATTATTACTACTGTGCGTCTGCACATCTTCCTCATTTTTTTCCAGGAAGCTTGTTGAAGTATGCAGGGAAGTGTGGTGAAATTTTGACTTTGTTGTAACAAAAAGAAGTGCAGCTACAAGCAAATTATTGTGGAGTCTCTTGTAAGCACAGAGATACTTAGAAATAGTGGTGGTGACACCAGCTACCTTATTTCAGGGACTGTGACATGCAATTTCAGGATGGTGGGTGCTGTGGAGTTTCCTGGGGCTAGTTTGCGCCCAATTTGCAGCAAGTGCAGCAGGGTAAGGTCTGTTAGGACCTGTTAGGTCTGTTAGGAACAACAACATTACTGCTGCTTTTAATCTTACACTTCAGGGA
>JAWLRI010000560.1:2270252-2289294 GCA_034781795.1 Crypturellus tataupa
ACTTACTGGAATGTGTTTTTTGTTGTTGTTGTTGTTGTTTTTTGTTTTGTTTTTGGAATTTTGACTGTGACACCCCAGTCACTAGATACAGGTTTCATTTAAAAGTTTAACGCATTTTTATCTCTAGCCATTAAGAAGCTAAAATTTTAAATTTGAGCTAAGTTTCTCTATTTTATCTCATTAATCTGCAATACTATAGCAAAATGGGGTATTTTGCTGTACCTTCAAGTTCAGCATTTCAAGTGGCCATTTTACACCAAAGCTTTAGAAATAAGCTTGATGGTTAAACTCCTCTATTATATATGCTTCATACTACTGGACTTTAGAGTTTGCTTGCTATTTTATCCTCCCACTTAGTGAAAACACAGAAAAGATGCCTGAATTTCATATGTTCAGTATTTTCACATCAGTTGTCCTGTGTTGACTCACCTCTAAAAAGCACGTGTTGGTATTCCTTTTCTATCTTGCTATTGTAAAGGAGAAGGATGAGATTAAATGACTCAAGTCTTCTTCTGAAGTGCGTATATACATAAAAAACTTGGTTTTAATACTTTTTGCTCAAAATATTAAGAGTCATGTCAGCATTTAAAATCTATTCAAATAATGCTCCTGTCTGATTTAAAAGAAGTTGTCATTATTCTAGATATATACCTTGGCAAATTTAGAGTTTTGCAGCGAAACAGAAGTTTTTACAGGCAATTTTTCAACTGCTTCAATGAGTGGCGAGAGATTCTTGATCACTATATTACTCACATGAAGTAGTCTGGTAGTTGACTTGTGGATGAAGGAGGATCCGTAGAGGCAGTGCAAGTTTCTTTAACTCCTATAGAAAAGCAGAAGTTTGACATTCACGATAAACCGTTTCAGGATATTCATGAAACGGAGTTTATTACAGCCAAACAATGCCAATCCGATGGGCCTGCACAAATTCTTTAGAGTTTTAGTCACACATGGATTTACTAAGAATAAGCTCTACAATTTAGTAATACAGCTCACATGGGCTTAAAGGCAAGGCACAACTACTGTAGTCTGCAGGGAACACATGATTAATGCAAGGTCCCTATTTCTTGCTCCAAGATCTGATGTGGCACCTGCACAGCAATTCATGGTGTGCAGCAGATGTAGCTACACAACTTCACATAGCTCAATATCAATCCCAACATTCAGGTACCAGAAGGCTGCAACAAGTAGGGTAAGAAGCTGAAGTCCTTTCCAGGCCATGTTTTCCCTCCCCCCACAGTTATAGATATGCAAAATTTTATTTAATTTTGGCACTCTTCCAGCAGGGAACAGCACTCTATAGAAGTGACTGTCATTCGGGCTGCAATCACATGCAACAGATTTGCTCTGCATGAAACCAGTAATACGGGATTCAATGCAGTTTTTTGCACTTTGGGTTGGCATTATGAAAGCAGAGTACACTTATGCCCCAACTCTTCCATTTCAACCACTGTTTTGCCACTGTTTAAACACAGTATTTCTGCTAAAGCTCAAGCTTAGAGACCAGTAACGAAGCTATTTGAGTCTCATATGTCGAGGAAAGTAAGAATCTATCATGCTGTATTCTACTTGATTCTTTTGCTTTTAACATTAAATGTTATGTAGTATAAAAGGCAGAAGAGAGAAAAAAATTCTAAGAGAGAAATGCAAATAGCAGTACAACGGTTTGCTATACATATATACAGTAGAACTTAAGTGCATATGGTTTTGCTGTGAGCATTTCATTTCCAGAAGCTTGAGTAGGATTTCTTTGAATGACTCCGTACACTGAAGAACTTCAGTTCAAGCACCAACCTGAAGCATAAGATCAATTCCCCATCGCTTTGGTCATGCAGAATTTTGTTAACAGTCTTAGAAGAAAAAAGTTTTCATGCTTTTAAACTCAGCACAAGTACTTTTCAAGACCATCTGCAAGCACCAGCAGTATTTCAGAGAGGCAGCCAAGACTCTAAATAAACCCAGAGATTGGAGTAGGTAAGGGCCCCAGATGAGTTCCGGGTTGTTAGCCAAGCCTCTACAACACAACTCACGGATTGAATGAATTGATCTTTTCTCTATGATTTTTTTTTTAAATAGATTCCATTTAGCTTTGCAGGGGTGTTTTAAGAGTTTTTAAACTTTTAACTTTTTTTTTTTTTAAATAAAGAGTTTTAGTAGCCAAAAGGGAGATGAGTTTATAGTCCTCTCTAAACCAAAACTGTAGTAAACCATTTGCCAGTTTACGTCCTAAAAGCAGGATAACACGAACATTCACATGTGGTAAAATGTTTGCATCTATTCCATCTGCTTCAATAAACAGTAACAAACCAAATAAACTTTTAATTATGTAATTCGAGGATGCAGAATTTAAAACTTGCTGATTTAAAAAGCAGTAGGTTTCCATGAGGTACCAGTTTAATGGAAATCAAGGGGAAAAAAAAAATCCATCACTTGTGTTTTTCTAGTAGTTAGCCCTCCCTTTTAGTCAATTACTAACAGCAACCCATTAGCATTTCTTTGTTCTTCCGTTTTGTTCTTGCTCTGTAATATGGAGTAAGAATTTATAAAAGCGAGCCTAATTTTAGCAAAGCTTACAGGAGAACAGGATCAGATTAAATATAAATAAAATATAGCTATAATGCAATACAATGACAGATGAACAATTGTTTCCTAACTCTTCACTATAAATAATGGTAAGTAACTTAATTCCTGTTTCCAGACCCTGGTTTCACTAATCAAGTTATAAGGATTACCCACATAGGTAGAAAAGGCAGCACATCAATACCTTCACTTGACTCCAAACTGAAGGAGCTTTTCAGCTTGGCAGTTTCCTCTTTCCCAAGGTCTTTCTCCTTTTTGTCCACATCTGCAAGATCACGCTTTTTGCTTCGGTCCTTCTCCTTATGCTTTTTTGCTTTCTTTTTGGATTTTTTGTGCAATGTCGAATGCTTCTCATCTGTGGACTTTGTGCACTCTAACTGAACTGCAGTGGATGCTGGTATTTCCAGAGGAGTCCTAGAGGTATATTTTTCTTGCTGGTCCTCATAGATGCTGCTGCTGTTGTGACTAAAGCTGTCTACAGGCAGATCTTGAGTCCCCCGGCCTTCGGGAGTGCTAGGGGAGTTGGAGTTGACAGTCTGTGGAGGGTTGGAGCCAGGCAGGTGAGTGGAGGGAAACGGAAGAGGAGCAGGAGTGGCAGCAGCTGTAGGGGGAGGCGGCAGCAGGGGGGCTGCAGTAGTCTTCTCACAGGAGGCAGGAGGCAAGTGACTATTGAAAGTTGGCTGCACCCGATTGGTGAGGTGAGATATCCGGGGTTTTTTATTCATTAGCGGATCAATGAAGTCAGAATCCAAAAGCCTTTTCTGGAAAAAAGCAACATTAGTTTTGCTCCACTGCTGAAAGGTACCTTTTCAAACAGGTAGTTATGGAAAACATCTCTCAAAATAACCAGCAGAAAAATTATTGCAGCTAGTATATGCCTTAGATCATATATAATTTTTAGTCTCTTATGATCTGGCAAGTTCTTCTTCAGATCTACAGCTAAGGCTTTTGAAAAAGATGCTCCACTGAGATGCTCTATCAAAGCCTTTACACTAAAAATAAGGTCAGCTCAGTATTAAGGTATCAATTTCTGTACAGATATATCTGGCAAGGGCAAATCCTTGCTGCCACAAAATGATGTTATTTATTAAAGCAGTTCTAAGTAGCATGCGACACTGTAGTTACCAGAACATGTAAAATGCAAAGCAGAAAAACACCCATACACAGGTTGTTACAGCTGTGGTTCTAGCTTTTCTCCATCTGAAAAAGATAGTTTGTGCTTGTTTAACAAGCATATACTGCTTATTTTGATGTACAAAGCAGTAACTCCGTCCACAAGTGACAGGCACAGCTTTATACTACTCAGCTGAAATAATTCCAAATTCTGTTTATCTGAAAGGAGATGTGAGGAGGTCCATGGGTCTTGCATCATTTCATTGTCTCTAATGGGCAGCAAATTAGCAAGCAGGAATGTGACACCCTCCCCCTCACACACACACACACTTTTTAGAAACAGAAATACCTCAAGGGCAAGATATTTTTGGTAGTTACTAGTTCATTATTCCACACAGACAAGTTTGTGTTGTCCACTACCTTCACATTTCAACTACATTTACTGAACCGCAGTTTTAGTCACATGATTCTAAATGAATCTAAATTTCCTAAATGAAGGTTTTCAGGCTTCTTTTAAAGAGTCTATTGCCCTGCTTTATTGATAGGAAAAGAGGACAAAAGTCTTAAATCCAAAAAGCTTGACTCATGTTCCTTAACATCTAGGCTACACTGAATCATAAATAATATCTACAGAAAAAGAAATACTACACCAGTATCTCAAAGGAACAGAATGCTGTTTATTCTGAGCTTCTTTGAATTTACAAGATTGATTGTGCACTTTTGACATTAAAAAAATATAGCGAAGAACCTGGAACACATGTAATGGTAATAATACATATCACTTTTCTTTAGAAGAGCTCCCTATACACAGGGATAAACAAGTTATTTAGCAATACAAAACAATTTTAAGCATTTAACCAAAGAGCAAATGATGGTATAACAATAATGGGTAACTAAAGTTAAGCTTCTACAGGTGAATTTTCCTTCAATAAGGTCAACCTACTATAAGTTACATTCTAGGTGGATGTGTTGGCTGTTCAGACATTATGTGGCTGGTCACTCAGAAGTTATACGTTTATTTACAAAACACTGCGTACACAGGAATCATTTTTTCCTGAAGATTTCAATCAATATTCTGAAACAGAACACTAAGGACATTGTCCTTAGCATATGTGACCATAAGCTTTTAAAGTCCTCCACAGTGCAACCTTTTTTAAATGGTAACCATCCAATTGGAAATAAATGCTTCCATATTTCATATATTAAAGATTGCCTCACGACTGCCTCATCTTGCAGCTTTTACACCAACGTTAAAGTGCACTAAATCGTAATACACTAAGTAATATTAGAAAAGCCACAAATTAAATACCTGGGAAGGAGAAGTTGATGCAGCATCTTTATTAGAAGTTACTGGAGATTCCATATGACTGCTGCTGGTGGCATTCTGAGATGAATTTACTTTTCTGTAAGGATTACCCACATTTCAGGTTACAAGGTAAAAATGTCTGTGTCAATTTTTTCATTATTTGGGAAAACATACACTCAATTTCCAGCAGACATGTTTAAAAGACTGCTATTTTCCTTCCCCTGAAAAGGGAACTTACCTAGCAAGTATTAACTCCAAAGACTGCTTATCTATTTCATTGTATCCAGGCCAGTCCTTCTGAATCTCTTTAAATACATAATCCTTCAGAATGTAAGAGTTATCCTTGGGATTCAAGTTGGCTACCTACAGGCAGACATTTCAAAAGCAAAATATATTTATTATACTTAAATATGTTTCTATGCTCAATAAGCTACAACAGTAAGATTAATACTGGAGAGCTAAATATAAGCTGAAAACAGACACAAGCAATAACTTTCCAATTTTGGACTACTTTTTAATCAAGGTAGTTCTCATCTAATAGGCACCAATTTTCAAAACATGGTAAATTCTGGATCTAAATATTTAACTGAATTCAAAATTACCCTAGGTAAAAAACTATTAATGAAAAAGCTCTGAACCACATAACTGTATTTTCTCATTTTTAACCGAGCATTAAGATTCAAGACAAACTATACCAAAATTTTTCAGTTTTCAGTGCACTAATTATGTTGAGATGCTCGAGTACATACTTCCAAATACAAAATCCATTTGGTTTAATTTCTACAGCATGTCTCTTGTTCTTTTGTTTCATTGAGGTATCCTGGGTAAACATGATACTCTTCTATCAAGTGTTTCCGGAATACAAGCTATTTTTGGAACAACGTATGCTTTCTACCATCATACCAATTGCTGTACTACAAGCAACAACAGCTTTATTTGTCATCATTTGTTTCAATAAATAAGTGCTTCCTTTCTGAAGTGACTGAGTCATGTAGTTTAATTCATGCAATGCACGAGGTGCCACAAGAAACTATCTTCCTAGTGAAAATCTTAAGTGATTACTTAACTAGCACTAAGCTACTACTTCTGGTATAAAGACGACATCCCACTCAGTTTTAAGCCATATCAAAGATTTACTGATGAAAGAAGCAACTCTATTCACATATCTAACAAACTGTTTTGAATGCTAAATTTAGTGCTAAAACAGTTCAGATCTATTCAGAGTTTCAGAGAAAACCTGGGAATAAAACAGTCCCTGGCTGTTTATCCCAGACAAAATGCTAGATTACTCTTTGACACAAAACCATTGCTTCATGTAGCTTAGACTATTTACCCTCCTCCAAAATATTTACTCAAAATGTAAATGCTGGTGCTCAAAGGACGATTTAAATGTCTGCTAGCCTCCATATGATTATCATTCTAACATAGATGAGAGAGGATTTGAATGTCACTTGCAGGCCACTAATACATTCAAATGAACTTCTCCCTCTATAAAGTCAGCACAAGAAATATAAAGCATTAACTAAGCAATTCAGAGTCCAAATTAGTCCCTGTTCAAAGTAACAGGGAGAGGGGGAAAAAGGGAAGAAGTTTTTCTTTTTGCGCCTTTCTTTTCTTCCCTTGCTTTATGCAAATGTCTCAAACTGCAAGTCAAAGCTGATCAGGAAAAACTTAAATGAGAAGAGTATCATAAGGCGTTTACCATTTTCTAGCTTAAATACAGGAGCAACATACCTCAATGTTACTATCAGAACAGCAGGAAGAGAAAAAGCTGTCAAGAACTCAGCTGTCTCACCTGTTGAAGGATAGCTGCAAGGGAGTTCTTGTCCTTCTGGTTAACACCATCTCTCTGCAAGCGAGCAAGCAACTCTGGTTTCTTGTAGGTCTTCAGTGCGAGCAGGTGAATCACCCTGTCCCTGTACGGTCGCTGAGAAACAGTGTTATTCATGTGCGTCTTCCGTATCGTATTGGCTGGGTTCATGGGCATTGATCGCTTCCTCTCAGGCACAGTATCTGGAATGCTTTGTGGTGCTTTTCTTATCTGAACTCTTTTTCCTAAAAAGAGAGTAAGACACGACACGAGTGGTCAGGAAAAAAAACAAGGAAGGTAATGTTAAAGAAATTACTAAACCAAATGAATGGTAAAAGTCATATTTATTCAGCATTTTAAGATCAAGACCTATTAACATACTGAGGTAGTAAAGATGCA
This sequence comes from Crypturellus tataupa, assembly GCA_034781795.1. NCBI lineage: Eukaryota > Metazoa > Chordata > Aves > Tinamiformes > Tinamidae > Crypturellus > Crypturellus tataupa. Next base: position 2,277,461 of record JAWLRI010000560.1, read on the forward strand.
TTAACCAGCAAATATTCTCTTTCTCTCTCGCTCTATATATGTATATAAATAATCAAATGAGCAATATTTGTAGGAAGATGTACTCCTAAGCTATCTTCATATATTCTTATATATTCTTCATATATATGAAGATATAATCTCATTCTCATTATCTTTATATAGATGCTTTGCTTATTTTTTCCTCCCCTCAGTTTAGGGGCTAAGATCCTAAAAATGCAAACATCAGGCAAGCTCTTTTTTGGAGGGAGAAAAAAAAAAAAAAAAAAAAAAAAAAAAAAGTACTCTAAAGTATCAAGAGCAGCTCTTCTATTTAATTAAAAAGATGTCTGTCTAAAAAGATTGATGATGTCTGCAGAGCCTAAGTCTATAAAAACAATTGCATCCCGACTTAAAAACAAAACAAACCAAAAAAAGCTACCAATACTTGGTATTATTCACTGGAGTTTCAGTTTGCGTCACATTGTAAACTAAAGTGTTCACCTCTACTACTTAATATATCTATCAATTCATAAAAAAAAATTATCAATTTCTGGCCCCAAGTTTATGGAAGGTCCAAAACAAAGTCCGCAGAACATTTTCATTCAGACTATAAAAAGCCCTGTCCCTCAACTGAAGAAACAACTCAGCTCTGTAAACACCACAACAAATAACATCTACCCTAAATTAGAATTTTCTGGAAACAGTCACAACTTCCCCACATTGCTAGCTGTTTCCAATGGCAGTTACTATAGCACAGAACAATTTTAACAAAGAATTAAAGAAAATTATTGCAGTGAAAATTACTTGCACTCTGACAGAAGAAGTGATACAAACTAGGGATTTTTTCAAACTAGCAACTGATAGGTTTTACATATGACCAGCTAATGACTGAAGCTGTATCTCTATCAGAGACTTGAAATTTAGCAATTTTCTACAGTAATAGAGCTGTATTTTTATTGGTATTACCAGGAACAGTAAAAAGTTGTTTCATTGTCCATTGTAAGTCAAACCTTTATAACCTTTCTTAGTATTGGGCATGTTCCTTGGACCTTGCCCTTCTGGTTTTCAAGAACTTAATCATGTAAACATACACGGTTACATTTTTAGCACAGCATGAACTTATCTACTGTTTAACTGAATGAAATACAAATATTTTGACAAGTTAAATTCTATTTAGACACGCATATACCTGGTATGTTAGATAAGAAAGGGTTTGAATACTACTTACACTAACATGTCTTAAATTGCTTTAGGAAAGTTAGCTTCCAACATAACCAAACCTTACACATAGTTAACACTGGTCCCTAATTTACACTGCATTAGAAGTATTACAAAGTTTAACTAACTCTCACACGCCCTAACAGCAACTAGACCTGCCTGGTATCAGAGCTTCATCTATGCCAGTCCAAAGCAAAGCCCTAGAACACTGCATAGCGTTGCTGTCCCTGTCTAAACTCTATTCAGTATATTCACTTAAGCTCTATTTAAACAACCACTGAGAATTATGTAATGATTTACATGTAAAATAGGACTACGCCATCTCATGTTTTAAAATAGTGATATATGTTAAACTGCTATTAAAAGACATTTTCCAGTAACACATGGGAAAGATCTGATTTTGCATCCTAACATTAACAAATGCCTTGCCCACAAACATTTAGTTTTATATTCCAGAAAGCCAGAAAGGTGCTTGCTTAAAACGTCCCGCAGCAAGACCAGGCATATTGAGCAAGCGTTGCAACATCGCTGGCATGAATGTTCACGTTGGCCGAGGCTCGACAGTTAAAGCTCTAAGGGAAAACCTGCTGCGTTACAGAGCTTAATGAACTCAAGAGTCCCGAGTACAGCAAAAATGGCAAAGGACTCACCCAACTGTGGGACAGGCAGCACAAGGTGCCTTCCATCAGGTCACCTTTGGTTTTGCCCAAAAGGACAAAAACTGTCTCACCTTCCACAAATCAGGGTGGTGTCTCCTGCAAGGCTCAGTCCTGCAGAGTCCTCCTCTTGGGCCTATTTCCAATGACTTGAGACTCCCCAGGGAGTAGTATATAGAACAGTTCAGTAATAGAATCACCTGAACACTTGGCTTGGCAGAAAACTAAGCCAAGCTAACTAACTCTTCATAAAGGACTCCAATATTACTTAACATCTTTATTAAAAAAAAAAATTCCAATGGTCTCGAAATAACAGTTGCTTATTGATAAATACCAAGCTGTTGTTAGAAACCAGTCTTGTTAAGTAAATTCTAATTAGCATAGACATTAACATGGGTAAAAAAGGAAGTTTTTCCTCCAACTAGTATGCTTACGAAGTTGTATGAGAGAATTTCCCAATTTTATTTATTTATTTTTAAGGTTACAGGTTAAGGTAATGTTTCATGTAGTATTTAGGTATTCAGAAGAATTGTTACAACAGCATTAGCTTTTAAAGAGAATTTAAGTGTATGGGAAATTACAAACTCTTATCAATGGACAAGATTTTCCAACAGCCAAGCAATATGGGAATAAGGAAAAACAGACTGCCAGACTTTTAGGGGAAAAAAGGCAAATATCTGAATGGAGCAACAGGACACTAGATCTACAATGCAAAGGTGGGCTACCTAAACTTGAGATCTTTGTTTCCCAACAATAGACTGACAAAATTACTCAACAAAAACAAAACAAAAACAAACAAAAATAACAAAAAAAGAAGCAGAGTCATCTATTAGAAAATTAAACACAAACATACCTACAAATGGTCCTCCAGGTTTAATAACCTTTGCACTTCGATTGCGTGATTCTTCTTCCGCTTGGGTCATGCGCTCTCGGGTCATCTGATAGGAATCATTTGTTGCACATACTGTAATTTTATCCTGTATAAATCCCAGGCACCTGAGTTGAGAGACTCCTGAACTATAAGAACAATGAAAAAAAAAAATTGAGGCCAGGTGCTATTTCCAGTTTGAGTGCATTAGAAACTTTAAAGCCCATCTTAACAAGCAAAGATAAGAACTTTCAATTCTTGACTTCTAGCTAACATGTAAATATATTTCAAATGTTTCAGAACCTCTTTAGATGAGCACTGTATTGATTTTACCAGTGAACACAATTACAGTTTTCTCATAAATATGTATGGCTTCTTTGTGATAGTGTTAGTACCTGTACCAAACTGATAACTACTGCAATAAAAATCAAGTCTGAACAGAAGTAGTTAGATCAGTATCCTAACTGTACACACATTATGTCTTAAGGGCTTTTCAAATAAATGGTCAACTTTCATTAAAAATAAACATTTGAAAGTCACATGCTTCCTCTGTTTGTCAAAAGGTAGTCCATCTCCCTTATGAATGCTAAAGTCCTTACAAAGTTGAAGGTTAAGTCAGCCACCCTGCAAAATGACATTTTAATGACTTTTTCCTTCTTAGTTTTCACAGCTTCTCTTATTTTTTTTTCTTCCCTCCAGAAAGGCTCTCTTTTCTCTTTATTTTGTACTTTTAATAGCACTGAAATGTGTTTATGGTCCTCCTTCCACCACTGGAAAGAATTCAAGGGCAGATGCACTATCTCTTGAATAGAGTCAACAGAGGCACTAGATTTCAGAAGTTTCTTAAAGGTCAATGAATACCTTGCATTCATACGAGCAGCAGAGATCAGCAGTGGTTCATGACTAGAATTGCTGACCAAACTCCTCAAAAGGTGAGAGAGTGTGTTTTACTGAGCTGGAGGGGGTTTCTCCCCAGAATTTTGTGCTTTTGTTTCCTCTGGGTCCCTTTTGCATGCGTTGTTATAACACAACACGTGTCTATGCTCAGCCAAGAGTGCAAGTCCAGCAGTCAAACAATGATTTGAACTGGTTCAAGTATTATAGCCACAACAAATCTGTTCTGCTGCACTTGCCATTACAACATCCAAATAACTGTGATGATAGAAAGGATAACAGGTTTAGCTTTAGCTAATCTGAAGCATTTCTAACAACCCTAAAAATCTCTAGTTCGCATTCCAAAGAGAAAGGTTCAGAAAGATTTGGCATCTAGTTTATCACCAAGCTATTTCTGAAAGTCAAAATGCTGGATCAAGCCAAGTCTTTATACCGCAGAGTGTTTTTAAGAATTTAGAGTGATGATTTGTCTAAATGGGGGCTATTGGGCATTATTTCTTGCCCTCAAATCACACTATTTATCCATTTACCCCAAATGCTAATTCTACCCTTTGCCCAGTTCCTTAAATACTGCTGTCTTAACACTTCATTCAAATTCAACATTTTAAAAAACAACTAGCACTTAAGCACTGTACATCCCTCAGCTACACATGGCATGGTATCGCTTCCAAGATTGCCATGGCCAGTCTCCAAGTGAATCCACAGGAGGAAAAGTGTCCCTAATGGAGACACATTTGTCTCTGTGAGAGTGCCAGTGCTCAGTAAGGCCAATACATCTCACACCTAAGCGAGACAAAGACCAGAGAGGCAGTATAATCCACCCCTCATTGGGCTGGAGATTTTAAAGACTTGACTGGTCAAGACCTTGAAACGATTCTGCAAGCAGACCTGCCTTGAGCAGACAACTGGACTGGACAGCCTCCAGAAGTCTTTCCTGATCTAGCTTTCTCTCTCTCTCTCTCTTTCCCCATGCGCTCTAGCTCCTTAGTTTGTGCCAGCCTCAGTAGCTGTTTGACCCCTTTCACAGAGTTTAATCCCCAGTCCAAGAATGCCCTAGTCTGGCATGAAAGCATTCAGCTTTTGGCCACTTTATCAGTTAAATCAGTTCACAAAAAAAAAAGTGGTACTATAGAAGTGAGCTGAAACAAAAGAAGTAGGAAGATGACAAGGGTATTCAGAGACCTCCCTACCTTAGGCAGTGGAGAGCTATTAAATCAGCTCATTTTCTTACTGCTCTCAAGATTCTCCATACAGACAAATCCCTTTCAAGAATGAGGGCAGCAGCCCTCCTGTGACTGTGGACCTCAATAGCATCTTTCACAGATATGCATAGGACAGCTGTTTGTTATTATTTTCCCTGATTAATACATAAAACCTGACTGCAAATTTGCTACTAATCAAGTGGGTTAGGCAGTAGTTACACAGCACCCAACTCCACCTGCATTTGGGGTAAATATCATATTCCAGGAGCTGAAACACTCATTGTGAAAGCACAGTATTCTCTTGCCTAATAGGTAGACATTAACACTGTTCACTGTTTTGAATTCAAATGAATCAGGACAAGGCTCTGCTGTATTGCATTTGGGTTCTGAAACACAATAGTTGTGCAATTAGGTCCTTGATTTATGTGATTCTTGAAATAAGACAACTATCCATCATGGCCAGCATGCTAGCATGCTGCCAGCTATAATCATATTTACATATAGTCATAGATCTGGTTTACCTTGGACAATGCTAAACTCCACATACTTTAAAAAATAGCACCAAGATATAAGAAGAGATGAAAAACAAACAAGCAAGCAACAAAAAAAAAAACCAAAAACCAACACAAGTATTTATAATTAGCAAAACATCATGCTATTGCTAGGAATTAATTTTCTGTTGCAGCTCATCACTAAGAACATGCTTCTAGTAAGCCTTTCCACTACATGTTCAAAGCCACAGAATCTACTTAAGTTTGCTATGAAAGAAAATGTTAAGCAAAACTTACCTTGAGACTATTTGCTGGATGCAGTCAAAGCTTCCCTGAGGATTATCTTTGCCAACATTTGACAAGTAGAAGTTAAAATTATGTACTTCATTTGGGAGATCAATTTTGGGAATTTTAACAAGCTAAAATGAGAGAAAAACTTTATGTAAAAATTTCAATCTATACTCCTTTGCTCTTAATACATTAAAATCGGAAGTCTTCATAAGTTTTAATTTTAAAGTAACAAATTGCATTTAGAAAACAGTTTTTACACGATTACAGTCATATCACCATAAAGTCTGCTTTGACATAATTTTCTGGCACTGTCTTACATTCTTAACCTTACTAGAAGAGCTGCAGTTGTTCCAGGTTTAATTCAGCAAAGCATTTCCTAAGGCAGAAAATAATCCTCTCAAACTTAGTAGAATTAACACATATATACCTAACTTTAAATGCAAGTACCTGAGTATAATCAAATGATCTGAAGTTCAACTGACAAGAGAGACTACAGCAATTCACACAGAACCCATACGATACTTCCTTGACCTAATAAAGGTCATGCAGGATTCACTTATAGGAAAAATAAGAAAATAGGAATGAAAGGAGAAAAAAAAAAAAAAAGACAACCATGTTACAAGACTAAAACTTATTAGACTATGAGTGATGAATTTCAACTCCAATAAAGAATAAAATACTTTGTCCTACACAAATCATTTGTTCTAGAGGTGAGCAAGAGTGAATCGTATAGAGTTTTTAGTACATTTAGTCAGATGTAACAGAAGTTGCACAGCAACTGATCTGATGACCAAAAATCAACCCTTTCATCTTGAATTTCAACCATCAGGTTATTTGTTACTTCTACAGAGCAAGGAAGAGGCAACAGTGTAGGCTTCTGACTAGATCTAGAGTATGAACAAAATTCTTAATCATTCTAGATTGATATGAAGTTGCTTGTTTTATTGCAAAACTATTATTGCATCTGTAATGAAACAATTCCATCCATAAAGATGGAGAGGGTCTTTTTAAAAAGTTCCGGAACCCAGAAAGTCGTCATTTTGAAGAACTCTAATAAAACAATGGCATAGGGGGAGAGAGGGGATGTTGATGTGGTGTTTCTTGCCAAGGGTTTCTGAATCCAGTATAATGAGGGACCCATCAACAGCTATCAGAGCACTGAAAAAGGATCTGTTCAGAGCATCCACAGAGTCAAAGCTCTGTCCCTCAAGCAAAATTACTACAGAAAAAAATCCATAATAATTCAGATAACATAGTTTAATAAACACTGCAAAAGCTCTGAATAAAGAGTTTTATATTACACCAATTACATCTGATAAGCTTATTTTCCACATTACCATTCAAAAGTGAAAACCAAAACATTTACAAAGTAGAATGAAGTCCAATTACTAAACTTGCAGATTAGACAAAGCTGGCAAGAACAAAAATATACGATGGAATTAAAATTCAAAGCTGTCCTGAAAATTTGGAGAAAAGGTCCGAAAAACAGACCAATACTACTATTCAAAGAGTGTAAAGTACTTCAGAGATAAGAGATCAACTGACTGGGGAGGCAGTTCTACCACAAATGATCTTCAGGTTACAGTCAAACAGAAAATGACTAGAGACTTCTAGTGTCAGTTTTTTTTTGTGTGTGAGACTAGGATGTACAAACATGAATGCAGCAACAAGAAATAACAGCACGAGCTGCATGCAGCAAGATGACATGAGAGTGCATGTAGGAAGCAATCCCTCTGCTTCTCATAGGTCTCTGTTGCAATACCAAGTCCTATTTGGATCCACAGGGGAATACAGAGCCCACAGGAGAAGGACAAGGAAAGCTGGGCACGGCCACAGCAGGAGCCACGGGCCAGCCCGGAGCAAGAACACAGACTAGTTTAACAAGGGGCTGCAAACACAGAGTTGCATTGGAGGAAAAGGGCATCATCTGCTCCTTGTGTGTGCAGTAGGAGGGAGGGCAAGACCTGGTCTGCAGAGAGTGCTGGTAGCGCCCCAAAGGCGAGACAGCTGAGGAATAAAGGAACTCCCAAAGAACAAGGCATAGCTCAAGCTGCAGACCTGCGCAATAGAACTGCTGGTGAAACTGGGAGGTGAGAACAAAGTGCACACTGTGCAGTAGACAATAGACAGCCTCCTAAAATCTTTTCAAATCCTAATTTTTTATAACATAATCACATTAAGCAAAACTCCAATATCAACTCTGCTTCACTATCCACCCGTTTTCCCCACACTTCATATGGTTCTTAACTGCTGCTCTTGATCAGTCTTCCGGCTCTGCAGAGGTCACTGCTGCTTTTGGCAATTCCACCCCTGTCGTGCACCTCACACATCCTCTCCCAAGGGAGCCCAGGGCTCCCTGGGCCCCTCTGGGCAAGTCCTAGCCCTGGGGCACTGCACTCTACCAATTACATGGGCTTCCAGTCTCTTTCCTTATTCCCTCCCACAGAAAATCTCACCTCCTGTTAGCTTACTCTAAATGGAGTGAGCTTTTCTTAGAGACACAAGCATAAATTCTACCTAGGCAATATGAAGTCTGGAATATATTTGCTAGATATAGATTAGCTATAATGCTATTTACTCATTTTTAGTATAAATAATAACCCTGGGGATAACACTTAGGTTTGCAGAAGCTAGAGCTACTGGCACTTTAGATCTTTCTGAACTTTAGATCAAGTTTTGATGCAGCTGACATTGTTACTTTGCAATTTTTTCCCTTTATAAACACTTTAGACTAGATTCATCAACTCCTGCACATAAGGTTCCTATTTTGAATACACAGTTTTCATACTGTAATTTTTTATTGTCATTAGAAGTTCAACAGGTAGTTCAAGGACTTTTGATTTAATCAGAATTAAGGAATAGCATTCAACTTGAGATAAGCATAATGACCTAAAGTTTGGTTTTCCTATTTGAGCTATGCTTTCAGCAGAAGGTCAGCCAGCCTTAATTAAGAAAGTGCACATTGCAACTGTGTTAGTCCAGAAAGATTTTTTCCTGGTATCAGGAAGCAACAACACTGCAAACCAGTTGCCAGTACATTTGTTTTTAAAACACTGCTTAATTTTGAAAAGGAATTTGATCTATTCTCTTACAGCAATGAGAAAGATATCTAAAGAGCAAATGCCTTCTCTAGCAAAAAGAGTCCATATCGGGCATTTTTGTAGCTGGTGTTTGGTGCTCTAGTGAAGTCCTTGTCACAAGCCTTCACTAGATGTACTCTGTCCTTACTAGCAAGCAAGGAAAGTAGAAAAGGCAACAAGAGTAGAAAACCTCTGGAGCAAGTTACATCTACCTTACAAGGAATGACTTAGGTTGTGTCTAGACAATAAAACACTTCAAAACCAAGTTGTTATAAACACATTTCAAAACAACTTCTCCCTCTGGTTTAGAGGCAGCCCTAATAAAACAAACCACATATCATCTTCTTGATATTGCCCTTCTAATTCAAAGCATTTTCACCAACAGGTGATGGTTCTGCAGCCCTTAAACTCAACAGGAAGCACACTAGCTCAGGAAGGCTGCACATCATTCTCCTCCCACATCTCTCCCTCACTTGCCCAAGTGCTTTTAACTATGTGCACACCTTTCCCAAGGAGCCTATCACATGCAATATTTTCCCCACCACTCTAATCTTCCCATACATCATTTCATATGAAAAATACCAGTTATACAGGTGGCTTCTGTCTGCCACCTTGGCCCTGGATGGTGTCTCCTAGGCAAGCAGCTCCTGTTATGCTAATGTTCAACTCTGTCTTAAAGCTTGTCTCAAGAGATAATTTACAGTTAGCTTGTAACCAGGAGACTGCTAAGAATCTTAAGAGTATTTAAGAAAATAACTTCTGCAGGCAAGTTCTTACGTCTTATGAAATTTGAGACTTCATATAAAGCATTAAAGCTTTTTGGAAGCTGTCTGAAAACAAAAGGTTGCAACCAAGAGCACTTTAAGTCTTCTAAAATGAAAATAAGCTTCTAGGTTTAAGTGACCAGAAAGACTTAAAGCTGACCAAAACTCAGATTTAAGTGCTTGGGCGACCTGAATCAAGCTGGGTAAGCAACTATATTGTCAGAGGCGTACCTTGAAGCACACAACAAACACTATTTTGCCTCCTTTTTAACATGCTTCTATAGATACAGCTTTCCCTATAAAAACTCCACCTACAGAAGCTTTTATTTGCACCATCATGCCAGCCTGAAGCACACTCCAACCTACAGGTTGTGCTTTTGCTGACCCAGCCTTAGTGTTATGAACTACCAGCTTGCAGCACTTGAGTTTGAGCATCAAATGCTCTTGTGACCCTGTAAACGTTTTAAAATGTATATCCCCAATTAACAATCCTTACAGTCTAGTGATTTAATAACACAGGATATCCACTACATCTCAGACACTTTACTTTAACCCGTCTCAACATATTATTTCCAGATTAATCCGTATCTCTTCTACTCTGTCATATTGTAGCCTTTCTTAACTTTCATCCTGTACTGCTCCATCACTTCTGTCAATACCGCACACTGTTACAATGGCCTTGATCAAGACTACACATTTTGCTTTGCAGGTCTGAGACATTTTGTCTTCCTTTCCGAAGACATCGACGCATTTACTCCTTTTGCTCTTCCCTATTTCACACACCTTTCTACAAATCCCCAGAGGAACAATTTATACCATACCAGCCTTTGGCTCTTGGCTGCAATGCCTTTGCCCAAGGTCCCTTGTTCCAGAGCTCAAAACTTTGCTCATTCTCTTGTATCAGTACAGATCTCTAACCTGGGTCTTCAAGGAGACAGAAATGCTCCCAAAAAAACCCACAAACATCCCCCCCAAAAAACACCACCAAAAAAACCCAAAAACACACACAACACACACACAGCAGACCCGATCTGAAATGCCAAAAAGCTTAGGTGCAAGAAAAATACTCTTGCACTGATTTATATTCTTTTCAATTTAAAATAACCAATCATGTACAAAATGCTGTTTCCTTCAAGTATCCAACCTCCCCTTTTGTTGAAGTTGCACTACAGAAAAATAATAAAAAAAAAGATGATCGATGCCATTTTCTTAAGAAAAATTCAGATTCCTTAGTCTTTCTACAGAAATAATGTGATTATACATGGCTGCCTTGCAAACAAATTTAAATAACTTCCTACACAAAAACCCTGTGTGATGCCTGTGTTATGCATATATTTTACTGATTATCCTGATCTGTGGACCCCCAGAGGATGCTAATGGGGAGAAGAGAAGGGGAGGAAAAAAAAAAAAAAAAAAAAAAAAAAAAAAAAAAAGCGAGCTTCTCTTCAGCCCTTTTGCAATTCTCTTTTGTATCCATTGGCAATATTTGCTTGCCCTTCTCAAGTTCTCAAATTCATAAACATAACTGTGAGAACAGTGCTGTTTTCACTGCCTCTCAGCAGAAACGTCTCATGAGCTTTCTAAATCTACTGCAGAACAGATCTCCTCACAAGAGTCAGCAGCAGTGCTCCCCGACACCTACGCTGCTGTATTACCTACCCATCTGAGGTGCCACAAGTCGGCCACGAGACTCTTGTTGCTGCAGGGAAACTGCATAGTGCAGCTATGTCTCCTGCCTTTCTGCATCATTTCTAGTAAAAGGTTAAGGCTCCTGCTGGCAGCTTGGCATTTCTTCCCCAGAGGATGCAAACGTCTGACTAGCAGCAAAAGAGGATTTAATCCTCCAGAAACCACACAAGAGTAGATATTTAGTAATACAACACTTGGAGATCTTTTTTTTAGTCAGGGCAAGGTACATAAGGCACATGACAGGGGATAACAGCATTTGCACAAAAGTGATTACAGTCAGGAGAAAAGACCAAAGATCTGCACAGGAACAGAGAATAAGGCCAGTTAAACCAGGACCTGACACTAATGTTTCAGCACCTTGTAAAAATGAGCAAGTAACAGTGTGACTGTGCTGGTTCTAACCTGTACTACTACTGCACAAGTAGTACATTACAAAAACTTATTAAACAATAGCACTTTATTTGCAGTGTTCTCGGAAAGGCTTTTTATGAGATTACCACTGAATAAACAGTAATTTCTGCAACATACAAAAAATATAAAAAGATTTGTTTGAACAGTAACAGGTGGCTGAACCTGAACAGGTCACACAGATACCACATATTAAGTTTATGAAAGGAGCTGCACAATTAGGATGCTTTATCTCACTTGAGTTTCCAGGAAGATGATGAAAATCCTGCAGAGGTTCAGCTGGCTACATGCAGT
>JAWLRI010000560.1:2291143-2303278 GCA_034781795.1 Crypturellus tataupa
TCTCTCTCTCTCTCTCTCTCTCTCTCGTGCCCAAATGCTTTCATCCATGTGCACACCTTTCCCAAGGAGCTTATCACATGCAGTATTTTTCCCACCACTCCAATCTTCCCATACATCATTTCACATGAAAAATATACCAGTTATACAGGTGGCTTCTGCTTGCCACCTTGGCCCCAGACGGCCTCTCCTAGGCAACCAGCTCCTGTTCTGCTAATACTCAACTCTGTCCTAATGGTTGTCTCAGGGGATAACTTACAGCTAGCTTGCAACCAGAAGACTGCTAAGAGTCTTAGAGTATTTAAGAAAATAACTTCTGCAGGCAAGCTCTTGCGTCCTATGAAATTTGAGACTTCAGATAAAGCATTGAAGTTTTCTGGAAGCTGTCTGAAAACAAAAGGCTGCAACCAAGAGCACTCTGAGTCTTATAAAATGAAAAAAAAAAAAAAAAAAAAAGCTTCTATGTTTAAGTGACCAAAAAGAAAAAAAAGTTGATCAAATCTCAGATTTAAGTGCTCATATGACCTGAATCAAGCTGTGCAAGCTGCTATATTGACAGAAGGCTACCCTGAAGTACAAAACAAACGTGCTATTTTCCCTTCTTTTTACCACCCTTCTGTAGATCAGCTTTCCCAATAAAAAACTCTACCTACAGAGTAGGCATTTGCACCATCATGCCAGCTTGAGGCACACTCCAACCTATGTCCTACGCTTTTGCTGGCCCAGTCTTAGTATAATGAACTACCAGCTTGCAGCACTTGAGTTTGAGCATCAAATGCACTTGTGACCCTACGTTTTAAAAATTATATCCCCAATTAACAATTCTTATGATCTAATAACAGATGATATCCACTACAACATCTCAAACTCTTTACTTTAACCCCGTCTCAATATATTATTTCCAGATTAATCCTTATCTCTTTTACTCTGCCATATTGTCCTCATTGACCCTTTCACATAAAGAATATTTTTTAGCATTTTCTTCTAATGCTTCTCCATAGTCTCCTTCCTTTCATAAGGAAAGGTTCCACTATAACCATACTGTAGCCTTTCTTAATTTTTGTTCTGTACCTCTCCATCACTTCTTCATCAATACTGTACACTGTTATAGATTTAATCAAGGCTGGATATGTTTTGCTTTGCCAGCCTCAGACATTTGTTTTCCTTTCTGAACATATTGACGCATTCGCTCCTTTTGCTCTTCGCTATTTCACACATCTTCCTACCAAAGGAACAATTTTTACCATAGCAGCCTTTGGTTCTTTGCTGCAGTAGCTCTGCCCAAGGTGCCTTGCCCCAGAGCTCAAAACCTTGCTTATTATCTGTGTGAATACAGATCTCTAGTCTGGGCCTTCAAGGGGACAGAAATGCTCCACAAAAACCCAGCAGACCTAACCTGAAATGTCAAAAAAACTTAAGTGCAAGAAAAATATTCTTGTACTGATTTATATTATTTTCATTTTAAAATAACCATTCATGTGCAATATGCTGTTTCCTTCAAGTATGAAACCTCCCCTGTCGTTAGAGTTGCACTACAGAAAAAGCAAAGATGACTGATGTCCCTTTCTAAAGCAAAAATCAGGTTCCCTGGCATTTCTACAGAAATAATGTGTTTATATGTGGCTGCCTTGCAAACAAACTTAAGTATCTACCTACACAAAATTCCTGTGTGATTTTACTGATTATCCTGAGCAGTGAACCCCCAGAGGAAGCCAAGGGAAAAAAAAAAAAAAAAAAAAAAAAAAAAAAAAAAAAAAAAAAAAAGCTTCATCTAGCTTCAGTCTTCACTCTTCGTCTCTTTTGCAATTCTCTGATCTCTTTTCTATCCATTGGCAATATTTGCCTGCCCGCCCCCCCCCCACCCCAGTTCTCAGTTATCTTTATGAGTTTCAGAAGCAAGAACAGTGCTGTTTTCACTGCCTCCCAGCAGAAATGCCTCATGAGCTTTCCAAACTCACTGCAGAACAGGTCTCGTCACAAGAGTCAGCAGCAGTGCTCCCTGACACCTACACTGCCATATTGCCCACCCATCTGAGGTGCCCCAAGTCAGCCACAAGACTCTTTTTGCTGTAGAGAAACTGCACAGCATGGCTATGTCTCCTGCATAATTTCCAGTAAAGTGCTAAGGTTCCTGCTGGCAGCTTGGCATTTCTTCCCAAGAGGATGTAAACGTCTGACTAGCAGCAAAAGAGGATTTAATCCACCAGAAACTGCACAATAGTAGATATTTAGTAATACAACACTTGGAGGTCTTTTTTTTTGGTCAGGGCAAGGTGCATAAAGCACATGATGGGAGATAACAGCATTTCTGCAGAAAGTGATTACAGTCAGGGAGGAAAGACCAAAGATTTGCACAGGAACAGAGAATAAGGCCAGTTAAACCAGAACCTGACACTAAGGCTTCAGCACCTTGTAAAAACGAGCAAGTAAGAATGTGACTGTGCTGGCTCTAACCTGTACTATTACTGCACAAGTAGTGTGTTACAAAAACTTATTAAACAATCACATTTTATTTGCTGGGTTCTCGGAAAGGTTTTCTATGAGATTACCACTGAATAAGCAATAATTTCAGCAACATAGGAAAAAAATATAAAAAGATTTGTTTGAATGGTATGGGTGGCTGAACCTGAACAGGTCACATAGATACCACATATTAAGTTTATGGAAAGAGATGCTTGAAGGCCTGACCCACTGCAGAGGGAGCAGCCATAGGCCCAAGAGCAAACCACCTTCACATGCAAGGCACTACCTAGCCTTCAAAAACAGCCACTTGCTGGGTCATGTTCTCTTACTCGTGAACAAGTCTTACCCCAAGACATGCGAGCAGTGTTTAGAAAAGTAACCAGAGCCAGTATTTCTCAATTCAGCATTAAGAAAAACCATCTTGCCAAAAGCTCCAACAGATGACGTGTATAAACTCAAGTAAGACTGATTTCAAAGCACTTTACTACCTGTTTTGACATGATAGTTTAGCAGCACTTCAGCTCTTGCATGAAAATAAAGGTTGTTGTTTAAGTAGCTGATCTCACAGCAAGAATATTTCCCTTTAGTAGGACTAAGGCACCCGATGAGCATGATGTGCATGAAAGGCAGTAGCATTTGACAAGATGAATACTGTAAGCATTAGTCTACAGAAACATATACAAAGAAACCCAATTAGACCTTTTTAGGCAATCAAATCTGCTTCTCCCAAGAACCATTTATCCTGTAAACTGACTTAGGGCTGCTTCACGGCAAAAAACATAATTTCAGTCTGCAGAACAGAAGAAATAAATGACCTAGTTAAAAGCAAATTTCAGCCTAATACTCAATTTCAAGCAACTCCAGTAAGATTACTGGAGAAAAACAAGAAACTGTGACTTCCCAAACGCATATAGCAACCAAAACAGAGACATGCTGAAGTCAGCTCAGTCATCAAGTTGTCCATGTATTCCAGAAACCATAGCCACTCCTCCATAACTTCCATTCTTATTCTGTATGTTGTGGGTGTTTGCTCTCAATCTAGAGGAGGATAATGCTCCATTTTTTGCCATTTCACTCTACAGATATCTCAGAAGATTCAAGAAGTTATAACCCACATTTTACGACTAGAATGTTCCAGGAGAAAAGCTCCCTGCCTTAGGGGTTGATACATGCTCTGCTGCAAAAGTTTATTCTAACGTTCATATGTATTTTATTAATTCACAAACAGTTGGAAATTCTTAGCTATGTATTATTCTCAAACACACATCATCTTTCTGAATCACCAGATTTTACTGTACCTTCTGAGGCTGCCAATCTACTTTCACTCCTTTTCAAATCCCTCCAGAGCAATTCTATCCATATTAAAAATAAATAAAATAAGTAACCTTGCTTTTCAATGTTGGTGTGTGACATTACCCCAGAACCAAAAAGGCAGACATTCAAACTAGGAAATACACTGATACAAAGTCTGGCTTTGCAGTATGTCAGACTCCACCTCCACATGGAGGGCTTCATGCCAATAGACAGGTTAATTATTTATAAACTGAGGACTTCTCTTGAACAAAAGAAGTAAAACCACAACGTGTTCTAGGGTTTGTAAGCAAGAAAACAAACAAGTAACTTTTCCGAATGATTACATGGCCATAGGGATACAGAAGAAATACATGCCAATGTCTAAAGGGATGTTGCTGCATTTCTCCCAGCTGCTCCCACCATGCCCTAAGGTTACTTACCTACACTGAAGCACTGTTTTCATGGGAAGCTTGAGCAGGTTTTAGGTTCACATTCCCACTCCCCTGCTGCAGCATTAGCAGCCCTGGTGCCATCAGGCAACCCACTACCCAGGCTGCCTAGGTTTTTTTGCTCCGTTACTCTACAGCCAAACTTCCCACTTAGATGGCTGCATGGATTCCAATGGAACTGTGCTCCCTGACACTCCATTCTGGAGTAGTTTCTGGTACAGCTATTTTGGCTAATCATCTTAGCCAAGCTGGTTATTTATTCTAGCAAGGACTTTTTTGGGGGAGGGGGTGGAGGGGAAGAGGGGACAGTGTAATTTGTACTGAGAATAAGCTATTCTAAGAATGGATTTTCTTAGAAGCACTCCTGAGTTAAGAGGATTTTGCCAGTATAAATAGCTTTGTTACAGATATGATTCTCCCAGAAACCTGATTACAATTCAGTCAGACTTATGCTGGAACAAGACTATAGTTTCAAGTGCCTCTGGCAGAAGTACCACCTTACAAATCATTTCTTTTCATTTCAAATTTAGGCTAAAAGGGGACACAAACAAGAAGAAAACAGTGTATTTCAAGCATGGTTCTTTCCCACATTGAGCTATAGGTCTCAGTTAAGTATACAGTGAAGCACATCTGGATCCAAACACACAAAAAATTCACAGTATCTTTAAAAAAAAAAAAAAAAAACTTACGCTGCATTTATTTGTCAATGTAACAAGAGTAGAAAATACTCACCCCTTGGAGTCCTTGAAATTGAATTGAAGGTCGAGACGAAATTAGATCCTATGGGAGAAATAAAATATAAGCAATGAAATTTAAGTAGCTTCATTCCCACCGAAACTTGACATTGTAAAACATAGTCACCATGCATTTCTGAACTAAAGATATGCTCAAAATTATGTCAAAAGTCTCCAACTTTTGCATATTTGATATTGAACACACTGGACATTCCCAAGTCAGTCAGATATAAGTATTTGCAGTTCACAGATTCTCTGCACCTTCAACAACAGATAAAGCACCTTTAACTACAGATAAATTTGGATTATTGGATTACTGTACAGTGTTATTCCTGTCACACATTACAAACTAATGCTTATGAACAGATAAATGCTTAATATAGTCTCCCATGATGTAGACACTCCACATGAGGAAACACCTAAGCTCCTGCTAGCTCCTTGGCATTTGTTTAGTTTTTGAAGAGACCATTCAATGACTTCACTTTTAACATATATTACTTTTGTATACAATTCAAGCTGACACGTGATGTAGCCTGCTTGAAAGATATGAAAAAAACATGGGCTTAACCACTACGATAGCATTACTGCCTCTATTACTTTCCAGCATCGACAAACTTCCATATACAAAGATGATGGCTTTGATAGGAATATTTGCATCACGCAAAGAAAGATTTTAAAAAAGGGGTTTTAACTTGCATTCTGTGCACCAGTACCATCAAGAATATTTAAAACGTTGCAAACAAAACTGCCAGTCAATGTGGCTTTCAGCCCAGCTATAGGAGGAATACCATCCTTTTGAACTTAACCACTCCTAGGCTAAACTAATGTTCTCAGCCTGCATACATTTTAAAAGATGAAAAAAAATAAACCAATAATCTCTGAGCTCTCACAAACAACCCTGGCTTCTTCAGCTAAAAGAAATTCTCTGCCAAAGGAAATGGGCAATGCAGCCAGAAAGCTGTCCGTACACAACAGAGACTGCAGCCTCTTCCTGAATATTGACCATAAACCTTTTCTATTTCAGTTAGAAGAAACACCATAAAAAAACTAAATTCAGTAGCTTATCAAACAAAAAAGGTTTCACCTGCTCCCTAGTACATCACCTGTAGCACTGTACCTTATGAGTGAGAGAGGGGAAGAAGACTACCCATTAGGAAACCTTTTACTAGGCTCTGTTATGAATTCTGGTGAGCCTACCACCTTGAACAAAAGTTTCTTCGAGAGAACCCCACTAAGCTTTAACTTAGGGCATGACCACTGGAACAGAGCAAACGCCTCCCTCAGTGGACCCAGGCAGTCAGATACCTAATAGTGGGCAAGTTCATCATTCAGCTCAGCAAAAGACATCTTGAACATGGGTGGAAGAGACACGTGGCAAGAGTGGAAGCCCAGCAAACATGGGGCCCATCCCTACTCTCCTGTCCTCTTGATCACGTGTTGCCAGCACAACTGGGCAGAAGCCATATTAGTGGGACATATTAGACCCACTAGACATATTAGTAGGACATTTGGTGTTCCCTTCCAGTTCCCTGTTTTCTTCCTTTTCATCCTCCTGAGGTCACTCAAGTTTTCTCTTTATCTTCTTTTTGCAGGCAGGAATGTGAAGATTTGGAGAAACCATGACGTGGCATCAGAAGGTGTTTGGGGAACAGCGTGCCTAGGACGCCTCTCTCATATAACCTGGTGACCCACACCAGCTTTGAACAGCAGTGAAATTACATCCTCTGCATTGTTCTTGATGCGTTCCCTGATAATGCACAAATTTTCTAGCCCAACTGCTGCTGCATATCAAGTTCATGATTTTAGAAGACCGAAAATCCTAACTATAAAATCTTCTTTTAACTACTACTGCCCCTGAGTGTAGCGCCACGTGTACTTTATAATTCCGTAAGTATGTTAACTTAAGCTATGCCGAAAAGTCACTTGTCACTTTTTTTTTTTTTTTTGGTCTCTCATTCAGGTTTGTGAGGTCTTTTTTGGAGTTCCCCAACATCAGTCTCTGACTACCTGAAAAAGCGTATTATTATCTGCAAGCTTGGTCATTTCACTGCTCATATCTTCTCCAGGTCATCACTGAACACACAAAAGACAAAAAGCACTCTAGGACTGCAAACTGGGAAACTGAAGCTGACTCATTTTTAACCTGAAGAGCAGCCACCAAGCCCTACCCATTTCTTCATGTCTTTCCTTTGATAGGAGTTTGACACTAACTTTCACTTCACTTGCTGATGATTTCTCTGCCTCTTTCCTCTGCTCCGCACCCTCCCTGAGATAACTGCTTCACTGGTTCAGCCTAAGGCCCATGCAACAGTGTGAAACGTAAACCTGCTGTGATTCCAGAGCCTGAGCATGAACTCCAGAAACCACCACAGCAATCAAGGGAAGCGATCCTGGAAGAGCTAACAGCCTAAACAAGCAGCTGAAGTGCATCACCTTACTGCAGCAAGAGGACAGATGTCAACTCTCCAAAATTCAAAGCTGCAAACAGTTCGAGGCATATTGTACTCAAGTAAGTAACAGGTGCATTTGAAGATTTTATTTAGGATGAAGGCTTTCCTACACAGGACTGGTTTAAAACAATTACCGAGAAGAGGTACTACATTAAGATCTAAAATCTCTGATTTGGGAAGAAAAATAATAGTAAATAAATAAAAAACAATAAACAAAAAGGGCTATCTAGCTTCTCCTGTGTTGTTCAACACTGTTTGGGCAGGGACTATGTCTGCTTGCAAGACTCAAGGCTCAACCACATTTGGTTCTTTGTAAATAACTCCACTTTTATAGTGTATAAAACTACTATCCTTGTGTATAAGACTGATTATTTACTGTTTTTCAGGTGAATTGTCTCAAAGTGAATAGAAGATGCCTTTGTAATCAATACATTATTAGAGATACTGACCTATATTAAGATTTATATGTCCTTTGCTAACCTCTGAAGAGCCTCATGCAGAAGGCAGTTGGGATGAGATGCAGTTCTAGGATACAGGTGTTTCAGCAGCGATGCCAACCTAAGGAGTTCCTCCTCTCCCTCAACCTTGCCCTACCTGCCTCAGGGCTTGCAACCACTCACTGGGTCTGTAAAAGGTTATTTATTCTGTTCACAGCATGGCCCTACATCAACACAACTTGTGCGAAGGAATGACAAAGGCTTCACAAAAAAAAAAAAAAAAAAAAAAAAAAAAAAAAAAGCCAGCACACTATTTGGAAGAAAGACAATCCACATCCACACTGATTAAGTTTATTAGACTATTACAGAAACTGCCCCATTACCACCCGAGATATTTCTTATGTGCACATTCCAGGAATCAGTTCAATCAGGCCACACTTGCAAATTGCTCCAATGGCCAGAACACCAAAATAGCTAGCTAGGCTTCCTTGTAATGAAGTTCAGATAGCTAACTTGAATCTGAATGTGTAATATATTTAAATCACTGCTGTGAGGTGACAAAGCCATTTTAATACATGGATATGGAGATACAACATTAACTTTGGTTAATGGGCTCTTTGGTGTATACATTCTGATTATTCTTGGAATTACACGGATGTTTTTCTCCATACACAATGTCTTCATACAATCCAGACAGTACTCAGTGAGCAGGAAAACCCCAAATATCAGAAAAAAATGTAACATGCCTCCATGGCTTGGTTCAGAGAACCTGCAGAAACCAAAGAGATACAGTGCTCAATTACACTGTGAGTACTTTACAAACATCAATGCATTTATTCCCATATTTGCCATAAGGGCTATTACCATTTTACAGAGAACTAGAGGACAAGAATATTATGAACAGTATTATCCAGTAGTTTTGAGGATCAGCTGTGAGAAACACAGGTTCTAATTTTAACTGATACTGGCACTTCATGTTCCGGTTTACTTTCATTGCAACACAGACCAGCTTATGGTAAATTGCAGTCCCAATGAAAGCTGCTGCCAAAACAGCTCTCCTCGATACTTGGTGCTAAATCTAGACCGCCTGTACTGGTACCAGGACTGGAACTGGGACAAGACAAGCAGAACAAGTGTGCAGCTGCAAGCAAGGAGCATTTCTGTGGGCA
This sequence comes from Crypturellus tataupa, assembly GCA_034781795.1. Taxonomy (NCBI): domain Eukaryota; kingdom Metazoa; phylum Chordata; class Aves; order Tinamiformes; family Tinamidae; genus Crypturellus; species Crypturellus tataupa. The sequence goes on from JAWLRI010000560.1 coordinate 2,300,136, forward strand.
AGTGCTCTATCAGCTTTCTGCATCTCCTGGAACCACAGCACTGGGGAGAGGGGCAGGCTTGGTGCACGGGAAATGGCAGCACTACTGACTCAAAGTGAACTGTCCTTTACAGGGAACCTATCAGAGAGATCTACCTAGCTTTACTGGTGAAAAGAAAAGTTACCTTATAGTTGCACAGCCATCAACTGCTAGCGCCAACTGCTAGTGTACAGAAGATGATTCCTTTTCAGTGACCCACAATTCAGTAAAAACCATTACAATCCTGGTAAAGGACTAGCATTAAAGCAACTCCGTGGCAGGGACAGAAACAATCCAGTCTGACAGTCTGTTAGGGATAATCTAATTCCCCCTCTCCTCATCAACTACAGTCTCCTGATACGCACTACAAACTAGACACTTTTAGTCACCTTCATACCAGATCCCTGTCCAGGACACAGGCCATCCTGTAGACTAAACAAGGTAAAGGTTTGGGCTGGGAAGAAAGAACAACAATACTATCAATAGTAGTAGAAGAAAAAAAGAGTAGACATAGCTGTTTCTAGAGTTGTGTCTCACAGCAGATTGGCAACACTGCTCTAACTCAACCAGGCAGTCACCCTTCCCTCATTTCAGTTTTCTTCTGGTCACATCTTTGCACAAAAAGACTGCTCCAGAAGGGTAAAAAAGTAATTAAACAGGATAGTAAGTGGCCAGAAGGGCTGCTGGACTTCTTTGTAGCAGAGGCAGCTTTCCTGTGTATCAAACACAGCACTATTTTTCATATAGGCCAATTAGCCAGCACAGTGCCAGTGCGGCCATGCAGTCCATCCAGGAGCTCGCACAGGGGGGCACAGGAGGGTTGATTAAGCAGCCTCAGGCACTTGAATTCCCTCTTGTGTGGAGCTTGTTGTCTCTTAACAGAGATGTAAGATGAGGCTACAGCCTTTCTCTCAACTCACCTGTTAACGGGTACCTCTTCTCCATTTAGCTACTTCACAGAAATTGCAGGAACTAAGATTTTTTTCCACTATCAGTTCATGAGGACACGAAAACAAGTGGAGCAACATCACCCAGGCCTTGTTGCCATAAGAAACCAGGCTAAAAATAGCTTGTGATCAGCCAATTAATGATGAAAATGCATTTATACCAAATTCTTGCTCATATCAGGAATTAACTTTGCAGTATCCATTGCGTCGCTTTGAAATATATGCAGTCTTTGACTTCAAGAAATCAAGCAAAAATAAATTAGGCAACGTATCAACAATTCTTATCAGTACCTTTAGACTGGCAACTTAAGAGGCAAAATGTAGAGACATCACAAAAACTTCCCTTTTTTGAACAGAAGGGAATACTAGTCTAACGTAAGACTATGGAGCAGTAGCCAATGTCGAAGTAGATTTGGGGAGTGACATGAGCTATGGTTAAGAGATCCTTTTGCATCCCCATTGCTTAACTGAGGTTATGTTTCCTTCCTTAACACAATTCCTGCCACGCTTTTGTCCTGTGATAACTCATTCCACTCCTCTTCCCTTTGAAAAGGGAGGAAGGGGAATGAACTGACCTCACTCAGAGCTCCAAGTTATTGTGGCTCACAAACTTCTCAGTCAGTCCCAGGTACCTCAGTCTGCAGGGTCTGCTTTTTCAGTCCTACAGGGCTTATTTTCTTGTTTCACCATTGTTACCTCTCCATTAATGGCCAGACTGCTCATTCAGAAGCAGCTCCTCCCCATGGCAGGCTCACCAGCTCCCTCACACCTTTTGCAAGCCAGTCCTTTTAACTCCACCTAAGTGTCAGTGTAACTCTTAGCATATGCAAATTGCAGCTTCCCCCAAAAACCCAGCAATGCACTTTTGAGCAGACTGAGAGGTAAACAAAATAGAAATCCCCAGAAAATTCTCATGTCTATGAATCCCCACCGAAAACAAAACACTGGTGGACTTCAAGAGACCAAACCTTTCAAACTAAGAAAAGTTTCTCAGGCGCCCACCACAAGTCCCAGCAGTTTACAGCATATATTAGTCAAGGAGAATTTCAATCCTGCCAAATGAAATATGGCAGAGTTCTGTGACTCTGTTTCAACTGCTTGGAACACTGCAGGGGTATCAGGCAACTCCAGCAAGCATGGCACTTCCTATACTTACCAAGTCCAGCATCTCTGCAGCTAGAGCATCTGTACGATTTTTTAGAGAATAAATATTCACCTAAACTCAAAGTGATTTGGAACCGAAGAACTCAAAACACAAGGTACAAAGTCCCAGAAGCTGCAATTATCTTCTGATCTGAAAAGCTTGGATTTCATAGGCCAAAAACATTAGCTTTAAACCCATACAGATTAAGATTTGCTATTTAAATTGTTTTTATGTGAGCAATCAAAGCTGAAATTTCACCGGGGAAGAGAAGTTCGTTTTGCCAAAAGCTGTGCCAGCTGAAGTGCCCCTATGGCACCACAGATTGAGATGGCTGTGGTCTTCCGTGACCTGCCTCAGGAGCAGCCAGGATGCTAGGTCTGCCTACCACCAGCAAGAACCTCGAAAGACAATTCCATTTCTCTTGAATCTGTTCTTCTCTACTGGGTCTGATGATCACAGCGCAGGCCAACTTCATTGTTATGCCAATAAAAAGTTGGCAAGTTTCCGCTGGACCAAGAAGGGTAGAGTTGCATGCTATGACTTGGGCTAATCTAACAGCTGCCACTGCACCAGGCAGGCTCTGCTCCCACCTCTTATCCTAGTTGCACACTCTCTACTCCCTTCCATGTCAGGTCTCATGCTTGTCAGTCCAGCACTAAACCCCCAGTAAAATGAACTCTTCAACTAAACAAAGAAAAAATACTTCAAGTGAGTACCAGATTTGAATGTAAGAGTGGAGAGTCAGATGCAACACGGCTAGCAAAGTCCTTTTTGGCAATGGTGGGATACCAGTACAGGCTGGGGACCGACCTTCTGGAGAGCAGCTCTGCAGAGAAAGACCTGGGCGTCATGGTGGGCAACGATTTGACCATGAGGCAGCAGAGCGCCCTCGTGGCCAAGAAAGTTAATGGGATCCTGGGGTGCATTAAGAGGAGCATCTCCAGCAGGTCAAGGGAAGGGATCCTGCCCCTCTACTCAGCCCTGGTGAGGCCACATCTGGAGCACTGTGTCCAGTTCTGGGCCCCCCAGTACAA
>JAWLRI010000560.1:2327559-2341201 GCA_034781795.1 Crypturellus tataupa
GCTACTGCATTTTTGGATGGCGTTGTGTTGACTGCACACCTGAGTCTGGAGGTAATGCCTCAGTGTGGCAATAAGCTATTGCTGCTGCCTCATTCCTCCAACAGCTGGGACTTCCTTCACCCAACAGTCCCCGCAGATCTCATGACATGACTCCGTCTGAACTGCTAACCATCCGCACGAAGCTCCAGAGCCACACGCTGCCTGCCTCTGCTCCCAGCTACAGCAGGCTCCAGGGGGGCACCTAAGCTTCTGGACAAACCTCTGGAAGCACCTCTGCTCTAGAAGCACCTCTGCTCTAGAAGCCAGGCAATGTCAAACTCAAATGCACTTAGTATGATAACAAAATTAGATCCTTGCTAGTACATCACTAAAAGGTAACCCATTTGTTGACTTGCAATACTTCCTAAATATTGCTAGTAAAATGGTTCTTGGTTTCTCAGTTATAGGAAATTTCTCTTGGCTACTCAAGCTTTAGAAAAGGTGTTTCAGGACAGGGCTAAAGGAAAGTGTGAGGATGATTCAGCAAAACTTGGCAACATTTTTAACAAGGACAGTGGCCTTCTCTAGAAACTTCAATCATCTAGATGCTCAGACTCTAAAAATTGCTAATGGTTTATTGGTATTTTTAACAATGAATTCTTTCGTGGAATTATGGACTCTTCCTTTCATGATAAGTAGACAGCATTCAGCACATTGTGATCTCATAAAAATAAAAAATGTAAATACAGGTTTAATTAGAAAGAATGGCTGTCATTTGCCAATACAGGAAATAATGTAAGTGATCATGATTATGAGCTTTTCAACTGTGAAGTCGTCCTTTTGGGAGCTGGTGCATAAGCAAAGCTGCGAGAAGTCAGTATAGCTATTCCCTGGAAACCCGCAGCAGCAGATGATGAACTAGGCTTGGACACGTTAGGGGAGAAAGGGACTCCCTTTGATTTGCTCACGCTGACAGAAAAGAGATAAATCAGAAATAAATCACCTCTTCAGCATGCGCATTAGAGCCTAGCTACAGCAGGCTCCATACTCATGTGGTGGGGTAGGCTATTTTAAAAAAGGTTGCATTGTGAAAATCAGCAAATATGAGGAGAACAGTAAAAACTGTAATCATGTCTTTATGAAGATATAATTAGATAGCTTCCACACTGCTTTTGGCTACTATTTAGCTGAGCTCATAGTAGATATATTAAAATTAAATTCTTGAACGATTATTTCTAGATTGAGCCTTTATTTGATTGTGAAAAATCTGAGTGTTAGACAAAATCTTTCAATTTTTCCTCCAGATCAAAGCTTACTTTGATAGCAAATTATAGGCTAGCTCTACAGTGCTCCATTTACTGACTTAAAAGTTAAGTTATTCATTTCTTGGTATTTCAGATAGATTCAAAGGATACATTTGGTAACAAAGATGGAAATGAGCAGTGCAATGATATTACAAATAAGAGACTTCTGAATACTCTCACATTATAGGAAATGTCAGAATGTCGGAAATTAGAGCACAGCTACTTTATGCATTCGCTCCAAGCAGAAGGGAAATGTCTTCTGCCTCACTAAGCCACAGGCAAACAAACCCACGGCATCTTACAAAGTCCAGCACAACTGCTGAAACTGGAGTGCTTGCATCTCTTTACAATGAAGAATAGGGAATACCTCAGTTTATAATCCTGACATCTTTGTTTTTCCTATAGCTTATAGTAAGGCCCATAGCTGCATATTTATACCCCTTCAAACAGAAAGATCAGTGTGATCAGTACCTCTAGCTGCAACAAATGCAGGGTGGTTCTGGAAGGGTGTTGTGCTGGGAAACAGTTAACATTACTGCCAATTAAGTGGTTATAATTAGTCTTCACAGACAAAATCTCCTGTATGGGAGAAATTCACAGAGTTTAGTGTTGTTGATTCAATCTGTTTGATTGCCAGATCAAAAGATAACAGCCCTTCAGCTTACATTGCTGTCAAGGCCAGATGAGGTGTTGAGAGCTTGAGGGCTTCCAACAGAAAGTTGCCCAAATATCTGTGGTGGAGCTGGCAAACAAGGCCCGTTTTCCTTGCTGCCAGCCCACTGCCCTATCCAGGACTGCGCTGCATTAGTGTAGCTTGGTTTCAGTTATGGGAGAATTCCTACTTCTTGCCACTGCTGATAGCTGGGAGAGCTCGTATTGTGTTAGCAGCTCGGCCGAGGGATTATCCAACTAGCACATTCACAAGCTGTGGCCCCTGGCCCGCAAATTTACACTACAAGCTACAATAAATTAACGGGGCCACTGTGAGGAGGGTGTGAGGCGATGGGCTGACCTCCAGCCAGGCAGCACACTAAACTTTTCCAGCTCAGGCCTGATTTCTCACAAGTTGTTGACACTGTGCGATCTGCTCCAGTGTTACAAGTTCATTTCATAGAAGTATTTATTTTCCTATGCTACATGAGTGTGATCCATGTGCCAGAAGCTCATGTACCGTGTACATGAAGATCAGGCCTTAGGATCCAATCTGTAATTCAAAAATGTTATAAAGTAGCAATATTCACATCTGCTAACTAGAACATACATATTTTTTAATCTTCCATCAGGATAACCATACAGGAATAAAGCAACTTTACTATCTCATGGTACATAATATTACACTGATATTGCACGATTACCCTTTATTATCCTGGAAACACTTCTGTATCTGCAACTACAAATCTGTTGCAGGTGCTGTTGCTACACCTTATTCTGACAGCTTTGCAGCTGAATAGCTAAAATTTGCCAATGGCTACAGCTGCTTTTCTGAGAATAACAGATTTCTTATAAAAGTGAGGGACCAAGCGGAGGCCATCCCCTCGGCCGTGGCCCGGCATGTCGGAGGGACTGCGGAAGCCCCAGAGCAGTGACACCCTGTGCTAGGATGGCTGCAGATCTCCTCGCTGGGCCGAGGACACCCAGGACACGGTTTGTGGCCGTGCCCACAGCTGGGCTGCGATACCCATGGGGACGGTAACCTCGGATGATGGCAGGAGGGAGGTGGGAAACACTGATGCTGGTTCTGGCTCTGAGCAAACGGCTTCTCGGGACTTTTCTCCCTAGTCCTTCCTCCTCTACCTCAGGCAGCTGTATCTCTTCTGAGCCTGCAGCCCTTAATCATGGGAGAAGCGAGTATGTGGATAAAGAGAAGAAGGAGTGGGGTCTGTGTGTACAGAAGCACATGCAAAACAAGCAAATCAAAAGTAGATGTAGCATTTAGAAGAGCAGATATCATGGAGAAACAAAGTCTTTTTTTAATATCAGGTTGTATCAGAAAATTTAACTGTATTTCAGAGCTAAATCAAGCACATGAGAGCATATTCATCAAAACTGCTTTAGAATGGGCTTTAAAAATCAAAAAGAAGGATGAGGTGCATAAAATGCTTGCAAAAATAACTCCAGTGTATTAATCTAAATCAACAAAAGCCAGGAAATGGAGGGTTAAGATTAATTCATTTTGTTTTGCCTAGAGATTTCAGTAATCTCCAAGCAGTGGGCGATCTCACATACCACATACTTCGTGCTGCAATAATTAGACACACAGGGCTAAAGATGGAATTTCAGCCTCTTACTAGAAAGCAAGCAAGTAAGCAAGCAAGCACAAGCCTGACTTATGGGCTAGTTGTAGCTTTATGTTATATTAAAGCTTTTGCAAATATTTCCATTGTGCTAGTTTGATTCCTCATCACGAGTGTGATTTACGTTTCACTTGGAAGGAGTATAAAATATTAATGTGGACAGCCTCCTAGCTATGTCCATGTTTTGATTGGCTTTCCAAAGGCTTTCAAAGTGCTGCTTTAAACTGTTGAACACATCTCCTTTTTAAAACACCCTGTGCATAGTAATTTATTCCAGCTGCTTATGAAATACTGGACTGCAGTATATGCTTCTGCTTTTACAACAAACACTTCAAAAGTCCTCATTCAGTTTGCTTCAGAAAAAGCACAAGAAAGAAATAGCAGCTGTATTGTAGGCTGATGAACAACCAGATAGCATACTGGAAGAAATCATCTAAATATAAGCTTAAGCAAAAATGTTTCTATTTTTATTCCTTTCAGCAAGAAAAATGGTGATGGGTTCACTGAGATCATTTTTATACTGGTGTTAATTTTACCAGAACTTTCAAATACCCAAGTACTAATTCGTGACTAGCCCATTTATGGTGCTTCTGTAAGCTGCATTTCTCTAGCACAGGAGGCAGGTGCAGAATCAGGGGGGTTTCTTTCAAAGCTCTCTTTGGTGGTGGAAATAGGATTTAGCCATGGCCATTGCACCCCAGCTCTCCCACACTGGTCCCTTCTAACTGAGACTGAAAATGGGCAGAGCAAAACACAGACTCACAAAGAGCTTTGACCGATGCTCATATTGCCCTTGCGGTGTCCCTTGCCTGGGTTTCAGCTACAGCAGCCAAACCGACCCAAACTCCCCATCCTTATATGCCTTTAAAAAGCTTTTAAGAGTTGCAAAGCTTTCTGTTTTCGGGGGGAACATTGTGCTTCACCCCATCGTTCCATAGTCACGTTTGTGAGAAGGCAGAAATGACTCTGGTGAGAAGACAACAGATCGGGAATGCTGATGGGCTTATCATGATGTGCTTTTGAGAAGAGAAAAAAATAGCATTGCCCCAGAGAACTGCTGTGATTCCTTGTGTATGCGAATGACCTCTCCTTCTGCTTTCATTCGCCTATGCCAGATTTCATTTTTTCACTCTACTGCTTAAACTGAGAAAAGTTGCTAAAGGAATTTACACCTGCTTTCCAGACACAAAATAAACTATTCAGTGCAAATTTTGATTTTTCAGACAAATTCTACTGTTAGGCTCCATTATACCATCTAGCAGGACAACATGCCTTAAAGACTGAAATCAGGCTTCCTGCTCGTGGTATAAAGGGGAATGCAGGACTAGCTCCGAGCTCGTGAGCTAATGTTAGTCACAGTGCTGGTTTGCCAGCTGAAAAAATATAGCAGAGAGATGCCATTTGATCACTGCTAAATACTGCCCGAGAATTTACAGCAAACAGGATCAACAGATTAGTGCCTTTCCGTGCTCCTCACAGTCTGCTTACCTGTCTGTGGCACTCTGACTCGCGGTAGGAGGGTAACGCTGATGCAGTCCAAATGATAGTGGATTACTGGTGCGTTGCATGGCATATTAAATGAAGGATTTTTAACAGTTTATACATCAGAATTAACTTGGAAATGTTACAGTGCCTAATATTTGACTTAGCACATTCTCATTTGGCTAACTGAAAGGTTATTCTTTCCATTCAGATTTAATTCATTTAGCTATTGCTTCGTAGTCATGTGGCCATTTGTCATGTGGCAGGTTACATTCATCACTGTGCAGTGGTTCTTTTATGTTATGATTCTATATGTTCAGACAAGAAACCAAATCAAGGCATATTCTTTTTCTTTGTGCTTTATAGCACAAATGGCTTCTTTTTCCCCAACCACCACAGAACTCTGAATCAGGAGTGAGGGTACCTGACTTTAAGATAATCTCTCAGCTGCAGGAGGATTATCTTAGCTGCTCGTGGAGCAGCAGCTGTAGTTTTCTACAAACTAATGTATTAATTGATTTTGATTTTCCTTAGGCTGTAATTTGCATTGTTTCAGTAGCTGCAGGTGAGTCATTCTCACAGCAGGAGTGGAGACAGGGAGATGTCGGGAAGATGTGGAAGAACCCAGAAATGTGAAACCTAAAAGCTAACCCAGGGGAATCTGTCCACTCTCATGATTCAGAGCTCTCAAGCAGAAACCCATTTGCACAGAATATTCTGTCACTGTAGCTGGAGGGGAAAATAGGACAGTAAGACAGCTGTACGAATTAATCTAGAAGACTTAAAATGGTCTTTATTTTGTGTGTGCCTATTCCTTCATAGTAGCAACACAAATAGAAATATTTGTGCTGAATTTTGTGAAAGCTTAAGTTATTTCTTTAATGTGTTACCAGAGCAGGAGAAGACAGACATTAGGGCCTCTGTGGCCTGTGGTCATCCTATGAGATTACAGTCTCATTAATAATAAATAACAAAAGTATATGTTGTCAGCCATCATGAAGAAAAGCTTGGAAACATGAACGGGGCATGAATTGATGCCTGCGTGGAAAAAAAAAAATCCTGTATTGCCAAGATATGCATTTAAACTTGTGCATTTATACTGGAGTAGTCTTCTATGGAAATAAGATTGCCTGTGTCAGCTGAAGAGGGCTTTAGGTTAAGACAGAAACTCACCACACTTCCCCCAAGATAATGTCATCCTTGGGTGCAGAAGGTAGAGCAGATGAAGCCTTCCTGTAACTTCCTCTGGCTGCACAGGCAGACAGTGACATGAGCAGGCCGTGAACGTGGGGGCTTTCGTGGGGCACCGTGAGCATCTCTTCATTCCCCCGCTCCTTGCAGCTTCCTCCGGTGCTCCAGCCGTGAAGGCTCAAAGGGTTCAAATGACCACAGGAAGCTGGGTGGTCCATGGCAGAGGAGACAACAGCAGTTGAGCTAAGGGAAAACAGTCAGGCTAAATCCTGTGAGCACAAGTGGGAGACCCAGGCTTTGAAAATGCAGTACAGGAAATCCTGAGAGAGGTAACAACCATAACTACACCAAACTGATATCTGCATGGCTGTGCAAGGATACCGGAACACGGGCTCTGTTTAAAAGTACATTTAGAAGTCCTTGGCTCCAGAGCACACGTAAATGGTAGAGCGGAACGCAGAACAAACAGCTTCATTATCTTAATTCTGAAAACTGTAACTCCAGGAGGGTCCCCAGCGCTGCCCTGTCAGACGCTTTTAGAGTCTGGCACAGGGCTCTGCTGCTGCACTTTATGCAGTGGAGCATGGGCAGCCTCTGGTCTCTGTTTCTCTTCCGTGGAAGGATATTTGAAACCTCAGATTTGAAATGTCACTCCTCCAAAACACCGTCTTACACATTCCTACTGCTCCAAGAATTAAAATTTTACCCTCCTAAGGCTGCCTGTGAATAAAGGTTAAAAGGTGGGCTTTATGGTCCTTTTTTCAGTATTACAAAAATAATAATAAAAAAAATGAGCTACTGCTCTTAAACTTATTTTTCATCTCTAATGTATCAACAATACCAGTTTTTGTCCTGCCTGATACTGCTGAAGAACGCTGTTGTGGGGAAAGGTGTATCTGAGAGCTGCATGTTGAGCTTTTAAACCATAACTGAAGAGACAGTGAGGTTCTCAAATAAATATAATTCTTCATTCTTTCCCCTTTGTTGTCCTCACTGTTTTTTTTAGAGAATTCATTAGACACTGGAATTTAAAAGCACCAGAAAGAAAGGATGAGATTAAAACAGTAACTGAAATTATTTGTGCTGGGAACAAATTAACTTTTATTTTAAGCAGTCTTACAAGTGTTAAAGTGAAAAAAATTGGAGTCCTTTTTCTTTGCTTTCTCTATTTTATTTCCCTCAAAAAATTAGAAATATATTTTTTTATTAACCCTCTCTGGGGATGTTTTGCATGTTCAACCCTTTCTGGTGGTTTCTGAGGTGACTGGCACTTACATAACAGGTTTGCAGAGTCTCTAAACATGATGAAAATCCTGATAAAAAGTTTTTTTACATTAATTTTTCCATCCCAGCTAGCCCCTTCACAGTGGAAAGTTAAACTCTAAAACACTCTTTAATTGATTACTCTGTCATATGTTGCAAATATTTCAAGTTCAGATAAACCAAAGATTTGTGAACTAGGATGCTCTGATATTTTTCTTTTTTCCAGCCACATGAAAATCTTCTAGCTCTTTTTTTCCCCTTAATTTCTCAGAATTTTCATGCAAGGCCTAGCTGACTCGATAAGAGATTGAGAAATCGGTTTGCATACTGCTATGCAGTTTTAGAGCCCAAAGTGAATTATTTAGAAGCATAACTTTGGCAAAAGCCTTTGAAACTGGTACTTTGATCTGTGTACCATCTTCTTGGAGAAAAGGTGGTGGAAGGATTTAAGAGGTTAGTGAGAATCTGCTTCCTTGTGTGCCTTCTAATCTCGCCCAATCTTGGTCTCTTGCAAGGGCTATACTAGAAAAGCCTGAATAAAAGATAAAACCTTCTTCAAATAATGTTTCTGCTCATGTGGAAAAGGAAGGATCCTCCAGGAATTTGAACATGCACTAAAAGACAGACATTGTAACAATAAAAGCTGAAAATACTCTGAAGCGACCAGTTTCTTGTACTCCGGAGGGTATCCTCTGCCAACATCATTCCGGCTTAGACAACATATTTTCCCTTGACATTCCTTTACATAATATCCACTAGGTTAGGCTCAAGATTCTTCTGTCTGCATCTCGGTTACCGTCTTCAAAAGTTTTGCATTTTGTTGTTCTGAAGGAGGCAGGAAAAGGTCTCACAATCTGTTACGGCCAATCTAATGCTTGCCTGCAGGGTTTTTCAGTGATGCAAAGTATTTTCTTCAGCTTGAAGCTTTACTTATTTAGCTGGTTTCTAGGATTAAATGTCTTCAGAGAACTTTTGTCCTTAGAAGAGTTCTAATTGAAAATTTTCCCTCAAAACAGTTTTCTCTAGAAGAAATACTGATTTTTCAACAAAGGACTGAATACATACACAGAACTCAAAATATTTAGATTTGGCATATGCTACTAGATACATCATGTCTCTATTTTTCAGTGAGATCAGTTGCCCCGATGCACCACACCAAGGATTTCCAAATCTCTTGCACTAAGGTCATGGCGCATTACGGGTGAGATGGAGACATCAGGGAGTTTGGCCCTGAGAGAACACGATCAAGGGCCATGAAGCTGCTTCTGGTAGTGGTGATCTCATGATGGCAGCAGTTCTAATCAATTCATTTGCTTTTAAATTGAAATATTCTGTTTTTCACCACAAATGAAATGGTTTCAGTGAAAAGCATCCTATTTTCCAGACCATTTTTGCCTCAGATCCAGGCAAACAAATACTGCCGAAGAAATCCCATTTGGATAAACATATCCCAAGGCCTGTATTAGAACTGTAATAGTGCCTGCTTTATTAACTAATTTTGTTTACTTCTTGTGTGTTGGTTTGAATGATGAATACTGACTTCTGTGTTAAATAACAACATTCCTTATCAGATGCTTTTTATATTGTGTTGTATATATATTGTATTTTATAGTGCAGTGTAGTATTACTCTGCATTTATAAAACAACTTAAAGGAAAGTTGTTCAGCATGTTTTTGTAATTTAATGAGCCTTGAAAAATATTTTCTGAACCTGAATGATTCTAAATTTGGGAATAGTCGGATATGAGAGTTGTGACTTGACATGTTTCTAGTTTTGCAATATTCAGTTATGCTTTTACATCTCCAAAGAATTAGTCATAAGTAAACAATGTAACAATGTTTTGTTGCAGAAATAAGTGGAACGAGGACAAGGATGAAGGAAGTTTGTATATTATGGGAAATCCAAGTGATAGGGTGATAGGGTGATGATGTCTATAGTGATAACCATTGATATCAGTAACAAAACACTCCTTGACTTCAAGTTCCAGCCAATCTAATCAGTTTCCACTAACTATGTAGATAAGAGGAAGGAGAAGAGTGGGAGGAGAAAAGAAATGAAGGGAAAGGAAGGAAAGGGAAGGGGCAAAAGAACTATTTAAGTTAAGCAGCACTGCTGGCAAAAGAATAGATTTAAATCATCTGTGATAAATTTAAGCTTGAAGTCATAAGAAAGGAAAAACTCATTTATCTTCCTTCAGGTCGACTTGAACCACGAGCATCCAGGAAAGACTTTCCTGTTTATGTCAGATGTTAATAAAGAAATAAATTGGTGCTCAGCTGCTCACACAGAATATTCTATTCTTATTGCTATCTAGAGCAGCTTTGATAAATACAGCAGTGCAGGTCAGTGTCATCAGTTCAAGCAAGTGGATGTTCCACCAAAATGAATAACAGGACATCCCATGCTCTATCCTCCTATATAAGCTATTTGTTCTTTCTTTGGTAGCTACATTTTGTAAAAGCTGTGAAACATATTTTACCTGATGTCAAGAAAATGATGTCTCTTTGATGGATCATATATATTTTAGGATAATGTTGCTAAGTCAAAATAATTGTTGCTTTCATGAAGGAGTGGAGCAACCAGTTGTTCCACATAAGTTTCCATCATCTTGAACTATCATGATCTTCCAAAATGTCATGGAACAAAATTTTAAATAAGTATTTCTGCCTGAAGGACCAGATTTTAATTCTGTTTACTCCAACAACACCGAGAACAAAAGTACCACCAACATATAAAGGTGAACCTAATTAGATGCTGTGATACTCCCATCACAAGGTGAAGAAACTAGTAGCTTTGTTTCCATGCATGAAAAAGCAGAATACATGATGATCATTAGCAATATTACTGAAAACCTTTGCCACTTCCTGTCACAACAGTTTTTGTCATTTTGACAGGACGTTGCAAGGTCAGTGTTTGTGATTAATGCACACAGTGTGAATGATGTGTTTGACAGTATGGGCAAGTTATTTAAAACAGTTGGATAAGAAATGATAGGTTTGGCCAGAAACTAAGATGGAATTTTGGAAAAGAATCATCTTAACCCAACCGTGGGGCTCGAGTTGGTAAGGCAATAGTCGTATTCTAGGCCGTGGCCACACAGAAAGCTGTATTGTTTTAATCATATTACTGTAAGTCGAGAGTAACCATCCCGTTTGTCCACAGAGAGATTAGGGAGTTTAAACGTGGACCTTTCTGATCCCAGCAGATACTGCCGAGAGGGCCAGGGCGCAGTCCAGGCACGGGGCCTCGTGGCCCTCGCAGATAGGTGCCCTGCAGCAGTGCTGGCTGATAAGCAGCCGGGGACGGGCTGAGGAAGCAGCTCCTGTGAGCAGCCCAAGAGGGCCCGGGGACGACCTGAGCCTGGAGCCGCCGCGCAGGAACAGGCCTGCAGCGGAGCGTCAGGGCGACAGCCGTCTGCTGGAGCTGGAGCTGCCGCTGTTATTGCCATCTCCCTGGCAGGCAGGTTTCAGCGTGAAGTATTGCAGTAGCCCACATAGGATTTGCCTCATCTTAATAAGCTGAGCCTAGAGGTAGGGAGGAGGGGGAGGGAGCTCAAGAGCCGATTCATGAAATCAGGTGTCCCCCTCTCATCCAGCAATGGGATGGAGAAGAGGGAGGAGCAGTAGCAGCTTTAGCCATCTGATTTATATATATTACTGTTTGCCTAGGATATCCTTATTTTTAAAGCATGCTGCGGTAACATTAGCAATGTTCAAGAGAGACCTCTGCAGAATGAATACTGTTCCACATCAGCCTTTCCTGGAGGCTCAGGAAACTGTGTCCGTGTTTGTTTTTCTCTTTTTGTTAGTGCGGGGGCAAACTGTCCTAGTCTGGACAAGGTCCTGAGCAACCTGCTTTTGCTGGATGTGCTTTGGAGCAGGAAGCTGGACTAGATGACCTCCAAGGGACCCTTCCAAACAAATTATTTTATGATTCTGAATATCAGAGTGTTTTTCCAAGCTTTGTTTTCCTGAAGGTCCCAAGCTGGGAGCTTTTCCCCCAACACTGAGTACAGATGGATAGTAGTCTCAACACTAATATTTGTATATGCCAAACTAGGTGTTGTACAAATGCCAATGCTATAATTTGGAAAAAAAATCGTCCTAGCTTGGATAGTTATATCTGTACAAATACTAAGCACATCAGTTATTCCACACACTTTCCGGGGCTTCTTTGAAAATTCCAACCTTAAGTTCTTACTCTTCTTTCTCCAATTTGCATCGAATGTGCTGACACAATGAAGATGTCCCCCAGCCATAGCACAGCTGCTGGCTGAGTAATATCGGTAGAGAATGAGGGAAATTTAAAAGGTGAGTTTAGTTGTGACTAGAGACAAATCTTTTCAATTATTTGTTCTGCTTACTGAGAACTATACTTAGTAAAGGGTTGTTTCTAAAGCCAATGGCTTTTTACTTAGTTCCCTATTAGTTCCTATAATCAAGTCTATGCACATGTCAGGTCCCTACTGGCCATTACTTACTTGTCTGCAAGTCACTACTTGAGAATCATTGCTCTACAATTACTGTTTCTCTCCCTTAAAGAAATCTGCCTTATGGCAAAACAGAATTAATTACTTGGAAGGTTTCACCTCCAAACTATACAACTTCTGTAAAAATAAAACAGTGGAGATATGTTGGAGGCTATATGCTATAAAGAGCTTCACAAACAGAATGGATAGGAAGCAAGGAAGAGCCTTGCACATTAACAAGACAGCCTAAAGCATATTTATGCATTTTAAAGTATCCTTCAAAACAGGTTTTAATTTGGATATTTTTATGATCATGCATCCTCTCTCAGGGATTAAAATATTTTTCTTGACTATGGCTAACTTTTGAGACACTTGTAAAATTTATCAAAATTAAGAAAAGAGGCTAACTTTTAATTAGAATTGTAAGACAAACTTTTTCTTCAGGGAGAAGTTAAAACACTTTATCCTAATTTAAGCAACTGTTGCTAACACTTGCAGAAAGGCCAAGCAACCTGATGTTGCTTAATGTGCAAGCCACATGAAAACACTGAGTTTTTGCTCCTGTTTTTTGCCCCCGTTTGTAAAGAGCTGGGTTTTGCTGCACACTGCCTGCACACGGGCCCGCTCGGAGGCAGAGCCGCGCGGCAGGCCCGGGACGGAGCCCAGCCCGGCTCCCCGTGGGCCCTGGCTCACAACGGGGAGCGGTGCTTTGCGGGCTGCATAGGGACCTGCACACAGGTCACAGGGCACGTGCTAGACTTGTAGCTACTGCCCTTGGCTCAGTAGCTCTCAAGGCCCGTGGTGGTCATGTCCAGTCAATGCCCTGGCCAGCCCAGCTTCTGAAAAGTGCTAATCATGCAGCGCAACCCAGGGAGCTCTGCTTACTTTGGCCCAGCATTTTGTTGACTAAGTTTTGTTATCAGCATTTGTCCAGTTGGCTCTATGCTAATACGTGATTTTCCTGATGGGCGGCATTCTTCTTGCTCCTATATGGAAGACTGGAAATGGTAACAGCTGAACAGAAAATAGAGCTATCTGGAGGTTCATCTTTTGTGATCATGGGATGAAGCACGAGGATGTGGCAGGAAAGGACAGTCCCGAGGGCTCACAAAGGATCGGTTGATGCTGTCCTTGGTCACAGCTGTAAATATTCACTGCAGGAATTCAGAGGTAGTGAATGAAAGCAAAAGGAGCGAGGGGAGCGAGGCGCGGGCGTGCGGTCTGCCTCACCTCAGCGCAGCTGCTCGTGCGTGACGTGGCGCGGCACGGCGGGGGCACGGCCGCACGAGCCCCGCGTGTCCTGCGGGGCCGGGGCCGCGGCCGCGCACGTCCCCGCTCTCCGCCCGCAGGTTTCCTGGAAGGGCCCCCAGCCGGACGCGGGCCGCGCAGAGCTGGTCCCGCGCGCGGCCCTGCGGGGCAGGGCCCTGTTCATACCCGGGTGGTTTGCAGGGTTCCCCAGCCCCGTCTGCCCGCCCTGCTGCTCTGCGGACCCTGATCCCGGGCTGCGGGTGCTGCACAGGGTCTCCCCGAATCCACGTGGAACTGCGGTGGCTGCGGGCTGTGGATCTGCAGGTACTCCGGCCAGACCCAGCCGGAGCTGCGAAGCAGAGCCCTAGACCGCCCAAGGGCAATGTGCTTTGGGCTGACTTAACCCTACCTCT
>JAWLRI010000560.1:2359714-2374663 GCA_034781795.1 Crypturellus tataupa
TAAATAGTGTTGCTAAATTTGGACAAATTATTGATAAGCATCTGAGTTTGTAGATTTATCTGATCTGGACTTGTGAATCTGCTGAGTAGGTGGTACCTCTGCTGAGGTTTCATTGTAAAAAAGAAAGAGATCAGCAGATTTCAAGCCATAAAAAGAGATAATATATTATGTTACAGTCAGTCTGTAGAGAAAGACTGCTGTTCATTTCAGAATGAAGTGATGAAGAGATATCATTTCATCTTTATCCCATAACTCTTTGCCATGTTTTGCATAAACTACATTTTATTTCCATGAATTCTCAGTCAGTGCCATAGACATGGTATTTTAATGTATATGAACATCATTTACACTAGGTAGTTGACCACGACACTCTAATAGGAGACTCTAGAAGAGTTTAGCTTGTGTTGTGTAGAAAAAGAAAGGCTAGGAAGGCTTGTGCTTGCTTTCTATAAATATAACTTCCTTACCACAACCATCATCGCAAGCTGGAATAACTGCTTGAAGAGGTAAAGCTGCCTGTGGGTTTTATCTAGTGAGGCTTTCTGGCTGCAACACTGCCTGTGCAATGAACCAGGAATGACAGAAATAAATCGTATGCCAGAATGGAGCGTACCTGGGTAGCACATTCAAGCGAAATACAAGAAGGACTTGGCTGGCCTTCTATTTGATACTTCTCCCTCTCTGACAGAAATACGTACAATTCTTTCTTCAGTTAGTTGAACTGATTTCTCAAAGTCAATGTATTCACTTCATTATGCATCTTTCCTGGCACTTCCTTTGAGAAAACAAAAAAATAGAAAGTGGAGCTGCCTGACATGAAACTTACCTCAAATACCTACAAGAAATGAAGCTCTAGCATAGCTGTCTGATTCACTAAACCCACAAAATAAATAATCAAAGACAGGATTAATAATAAGAATAAAAAGTGTGTCATCATTCAGAAGAAATATCGAAGAATCTAATTTAAATTTTCATTCATAAAACAATGCTTCTAACATTAATGGACCCAAATGAGAGCCACCATTTATAAGCTGCACAGTCTCTTAAGGGATTAATAAAGTATATTTTGAGCATGCTTGACTCTCCTCTCCAGAAGAACAGTAGCTATGGGAGTGTTAAGTAACCCACCTTGCTGTCCTCAGCAATGGCCGTCCCTGTCAAAATGACAAATCGTGGGAGAGAAAGAAGGCAGCTATCCGATAGAGGACGGAGAAGAGACATCTACCTGTGAACAGCGAGGCAGAGAAAAAATAGGTGCCACCTGTGTCTGAAAAAATAATCCTGATTTCAGGATGCTTTACCAGAAAAAGCCTGAAGGAAAATACATTTCAACTCCCAGATGGCTCTAATCTTTAGTTTTCAAGCTTGGGAAAAGCTTGCAGTTTCCTAATGTTTGGACCTAACTGTCTGAATTTTCATTTTGATCCACCACTGCTGAGCAGTTCCGAATGACTTGCAACACATGCCCTTCCACAGATGTCACTGCACCTACCTTTTCTGTGTGTGCTAATAGACTTCATGCTCTGCAAACAAGTATTCCTAGTGCGTAAAAGGTCACATACCAGGGATCTGGCATTTCCTGTTTTCATTTGCAACAGCTATTTTCCCCTCACAGGTCCATGAGAATTCCTTCAGCCTTTGCCACTGGGCTCTCGGAACTGCAAATTCTTCAGGGTCTTGCCAGGATGTTTAATAATTAATTAACATTAAACCACATACCATCAACTCTGGTAATTTAACAAATGGAGTGTATTGTGAAAATCAGTCACTGAAGATTTTTTCTGCAACAGTCTATAGCCAGGACAGATGGTTAAAATCATTTAGAAGTGAACTTGACACCCCAAGGTTTGGACATGCAACTGAGCCTGCATCACAGACACTCAGCTTGGTCCTAGATTGAGTCTAAATTACACAGATACTAAGGTCCTAAGTCTTGGCAAGCAAGTGGCTGAGTTTCTTGTTAAATTTGGAGCTGCAAATTGCAGCTCAGTGTTTTCAAAAGTCAATGCCAGGGGTTCAGCCAGAAAGATTGGAACAAAACTGACCATGCCCTTAAGTGCTTGTTCCATCTAGTCTTGCCTACCTATACACTGTGAAATGTTACTACAACTTGACTCAAAATTAGCATTTCTAAGACAGACCCTCTCCCAGGCCAGCAAGTGGCTGAAGTAGGTGTTCTACAGCTGTAAGCCCTTTCTGAGGAGCTTGTATAAGTACTCATATAACTTCTACCATTGCTTGTGGTTTGTGAGCGTTCATCTATTGTCATATTGTCAAAACTGTTGACTATGTTGTTCTCCTTCTTGTTCCTGACTAAATAGGAAGCAACTATGCTAATATGCATGTACGAGTCTTTCAGGACCGATGAACGTTTTCATGGTTATCAACTGAACACTCAAAGAGAAGCACACATGCAGTAGATCAAATCCATTATTTTCTTTTGCTCTTCCACTATTCTGCAGATTGTTTCACAGACTCTCCGTTCAGATTATGCTCAGCAAATCATGATCTTAAATAGTTTTACAAACCAAAAGATATTCTGTCCAGTGCCCACCTCTTAGTAACAGTATCAGTGAGCACAGCTTAGAGGCCATTCTAATCTTTGCCACATGCCAACAGTCCCTAAAAAGCCGAAAAGCAAAAAAGACATATGCCACATGCCACATGCTTTAGCTTTTTTTGCAAATGGCCTGGATAGATTCTCTCCATCCCTACCATTCACCCTTCCTAATTAAAAGATCATAAACCTATGACTTACATGTTGGCTATTTCAAGGAAAATATTTGAAAGGCTATATCACAGCAGGGATTAAACTTCTTTCCAAGGCAATCTGTTCTCTGCCTCCAAATTAACCATCTGTGTATGCTTGAATAGCTAGTATAAATTGGAGAAGGAGAACCTCAGACAGTAATATTTGTTATACCACAGTGATGAAACCTTGTTGTTTCACCTTATCCTTGGCCTTTAGCAGAGATAAGTGTCTAGCAAATCATTCTGGTCCCTGGAAGATTTTTTTGCCTCTGTTTGGTTTCTGGAAATTGATACAGGCATTCTTTCCTTTTTCCGTTATCATTATCATTTTGTTATCATTTCTGTTATCAAGCAGTATGCAGAGAAACAGAATTCTAATAACATTTCCTTCTGAAGGCAGCAAAGACTTGTTTTTTTTTTTAAGGAGGAAAGATAAATATGCTACTTGACAAAAACATTTACGGGAATATGAACTACATATATTTAAATCTTATTCGGCTACTCTGAGTTGCTCTAGTTCAGAGCAGCAGCATTCCATTTATCGGAGGTTGAATCTGAAATTCTCTGAATGGAATCCTATTCAGATGCTCTAAAGGAAATGCAAAGAATATCCTGCCACAGGACAAACCTTGCTATGTTGATATTCATTTGAGTAGTCAAAATTTCACCATAATACATGAGAACAGGAAAAGAAAGGAATGCTGTGATGTTTTGTTCAGTTACAAAAACAGTTAAAGAGCTTAGACTAAACTGTAAGTATTGAGGAAAACAATGTTCCAAAGAATATCAGAATTAATTTCTACATTATTCACCAAATCACAAAGCTCTCCTTTATCAAACTGCTACAATAACAACTTCTGGTTTTATGGATCTCTAGGCTTGTCTTTTATTGACTTTGCTCTTCTTAATTTTAAGATTTCAAGAGCACCACTTGAACCAACTTGAAATAAAATCTCTCAAATTTGTACTATGAAGCACTGCAAGGAGGGGAATAGGACTAAACATTAAACACTCTGAAAATTCAGAATAAAGAAGCAGTTAAGGACAAGGTATGTCACCACTGTTCTAAAACCATGAAATGAATACAATTCTTACTTAATCACTTCATCACTTGACCCAAGAGACATCCCATTTGGAAATTAACTCATCGTTCTCACTCTACATTATGACCATGTTATGTTCCAGGTCATGTTATATAACCTTTGGGAACAAACAGTCTTTGCCTGTTTGAGAGTGTCTGTGAGGCTGAAAAGGAACTGAGAGGAGACAGAAGGCAGAAGAAATTGAATTAGTTTTCTTTTCAAGTGCAGACACTACTACAGAAAAGGAAGGTAGGCGATAAAAAAAGTTCAGATCAAGCAAGATAAGAGGTAAATCTCTGGTGATTAGGCTCAATTGGGACAAATATATTTTTAGAAGAACAAAAAAACCCCAGGTAAAATACAGAAATACAGAATAAAAAATAGAGAATAAAATATACACAATAAAAAAATACAGAAAAGCCCTCCTTAATTGCAAATTGGGGGGCAATATGATTTGTAGCTTGAATCTAAACTCCTAATATGCAGATGTCTCCATACTGTACTAATCTCTCCATACACAAGGCTACAGAAAGCAAAATGTTTTTCTAAAAATGAAGGGTTAAAGAAAATGTTAAAGATAACATTAGTTTTCTTCCACTAATGTTTCCTGATCCCTACAGTAAATTTTTAGGAACATATAGCAGTTGGACCTGCTAATGAAGTTATATTGCAAAGGAACTACCCAACAAGAACCAGAAGCCCTTTCCTTCAGCTAGAACATGAGTAGCTCCTGTTAGAAGGACACATTAGCATATCTATCTGTGACATTTGGATATATTAGGCACTATGTTCTGCTGCTTTCTGAACTGACTAAGCAAGAGATCACATATCTACTCAACCAGTAGAGCATTTGCCTAAGACATTAGCACTTCACCTTGGTGGCATGGTTATAACCACAGACTAGCTTCTAAGGCAGGCCAGGTGCAAACCTGCTCCTGATTGTGCAGCAATGTGGCCAGGGGTAGCACCCTCCAAAAAGGTTTGCATTTCTCAGGAAATTAATAACCTAATGTATGGACTCAGTCAGAGTAGGTAAACTGTGATGTACGCTTCTGTGTACAAACTCTACTTCTTTCAGTTTCAGAGTGAAATATTTATCTGGTTCACTTTGACTGAACAAGGAGCATTTTAGTGCTGTTTATCTATTATTATCCAGTCTTTTAGATCTTTAACCTTCAGGGAAAAAGCTCAGGATTTAAAACAGCCTCTTGAAAATTACAAGCTCCCTTTATTTCCTGTGAAAAGACAAACTACAGAAGCCAGTAGAGACAAATTCATGCTTATGTATTGTATGGAGTGACTTAAGATCCAGTAAGCACTAAACATGAGTGCAAGGACCGAGGCAGTGAGGCAGCTGCTCTGATTAGCGTCTTAGGACACAGGGAAGAGAACTCAGAAAAGGAAAGCATAATAAGATGTTCCCATCCTGCATAAATGTTGGTTTATACCCATCCACAAAGAAATCTTATTTTTCTGCTTACCTCTTCCCTGCTCTGCAGATGACCTCACCAAAAGCCATTTATCACCAGAAGGGATTGCTGTGTGAGTTCTGAAGTTGCTTCAGAGAAGAGTCTTCAGAGGAGTGTCCCATCTCAGGACACAGCCCTGGACTACTCAAACCTTGAGTAACCGGAAAGAAATATATGAGAAAAGTCAAAGTTCTGAGCAAGTGATTACTAGTCAAATGCCATTTTGCAAAAGTGGGGAAAAAATAAAAAAAGGTACAAAAGTAAATCTCTTTTTCTAAAGCTGGACCATTCAATGTCTGTTCGGCAAACTTCCGGGAACAACAGACCACTTCTAATGGGTTCATGAAATATCACAGAGAAAGAAAGGTTCTTGTCAGTAAGTTTAATTTGCAAAGCAGAAATCCACAGCACCACTAGATCACTTCTAGGAATCTACAGCTTCAAAGGTTGAGAACTACGGTCCTAAAGCAGCAGTGCCCACTGGCCCTTGCCACACGGTTGCGGCCGTGCAGGAAGCAGGGTGGCTGCTGATGGCTGCATCTGCAAGCTGCTGTGAGACAGTGTATTGGTGAAGCATGGGCAGGACAGAAGCTTCAGCAGCAAGAACCAAAGAAAACATAGCCTTGTTTCAAGCAAACAGCTTCAAACAAGAACAATTAACACAATATCGACTCGTGGTAGGCAATATATATACTATATGTTTACATATATATGCCATACGTTTCAAGCAGTTGGGACACTTCCAATGTATTATAGCTGTAAATATTTTTAGCTTCTCCTCTTTATTAATATTTCTTCATCCACTTTCTGCATCCTGAGAGAAACCTCATTGAAGAAGCCCTTGTAAGGTTATTTGTTAGTAATGGCAAGGAAGAAAATTTACTAGAACACTCTTTACTATTGAGCAGTAATGCCATGTTCTTTATGTGCTGACAAAGTCTACTAATGTCTTTTTTTTTTTCTAATGTCATTGCCTTAGCCTAAGTCTTGCAATGGCAGCTAAACTACCAGGATCTTTGCTTCTGCTCCATGCTCACTTTTGATGTGTGTTTTTTTTTTCTTTTTATTTAGTAGCCTCAGGCATAGTTGTTTAATTAGACTCCAAATCCTAAGCCTCAAAAGACTGACCTTGCATCTTGAAACATTATGATGTGTTTTCAGTGAAAGGATGCCTAACTGCAGATTTTACTAATACTCCCTAAGTAACCCAGGATTCCTCCTGCTTGTGAAAAGATGCTTTGTAGTGAGGCAAATTATAAATGAACTCTATCTAAATAGCATATTGGTGAAAGACAAAATTAAAATAGGCTCGGTATAATAGGAAACCACCACTGTTAACATGAAAAGTAGTAATTTATGTGCTGTCCAAGAAATGCTGAAGTTCTCATAGCAGATAGTTCTTTCCTGGGGAAGGAGAAGGTGATAATATTTACTATGCATCAGAGCCCCAATTAGTACAGTTAACCCACCAGCCTCTGAGGAGTGGCAATGGCTTAACTCAGTCAGTGATTTAGCTGTATTTATTGAGCGCCAAAAGTGCGTTGGGCTGTGTCTGCAAGCTGGAAGAGGAGCCTACAAAGAAACAAACCCAGAAAAGGCAGGCAATCTTAGGAAAATCAGGCGGAGAGATAACTCAGAGAAAGTTCTCAGAGTTTTAATCTTTCCATTCTTTCCTACAGTTACAAAGATTGAATAAATTTCCAATAGACATTACAGAAGAACTGAGGTTTAGGAAGATAAAGCAATTTCTTAATGAACTAAGATCGAGAAGATCCTCTGGCAAGATGAAGGTTTAGCAATTTACTTTTAAACACTGCTTAAGTCACTTCAGTAGAATTATATCACCTTATCTGTTATGATTTATCTCAGATTTGTACAATGTACAAACAGCAAAATCATGCACATGCCATCATCTAACAAAGGAATATTCAAAAGCTCCCTGGAAAATACAGTGCATCATGTGAGTATTTTGCTGTATGTGCAGCTTGCCCATTACTCACTGACAATTATTTCATATGAGATAGGTACAAGCAACATGAAGTATTTTGCCTAAAGACAGTATTGAGACAGAACACTTTCTGCATGAAGGGGAGTCACATATAAAACAAAATAATGGCTAAAAACGGGCCCATCCTCAACATGTGACTTACACTAATGACTCATGCTTCTCCCTACACATATATATACATGCACACATATATATACAAGAAAAACTACACATTGTATAGAAATGCTTTATGTAGCCATGAGATAATAACATCCCAGGCATTTCTAAGTGTTTTTAAAGAAAAACATTTGGGTATGTGAATGAGGGAAATTTCTTTATATTCTTCCACTAATAAGTACAATCCTTGTGAGCCAGAAATCCCTGATCATCTTTCAAGTCACATAAGATTAAGAGAATCATTTTCTGATTCATGCACTGGATATAAGAACTGATGACTCAATGCCCATTCACCAGGGCTTTTTGTCAGCACCACACCTACAGCAGCAAGTCTGACAGACACAAGGAGTGAGGGATGAAAGCCGTCTTCCTTTAGTTGGCTAACTCCCTGAAACAGCAGAACCTCTGATCTCAGAATCTGAGTCAATAATGTGAGAAATAGCAAGGAAGAAAAAAAAGAAATAGTACACAACAGTACACCTGTGGGTTTTTGCTTGGTTGTTCTTTTTTTGTGAAGGGTTTTAGAGGCAAGAGATACTCGAAGCAACTTCTATACCTCTTGTGCACAAGACCTCTACATTGACTCAAAATAAATCCAGTCAAGTAGATTATGAAGAATACTTGAACCAGCTCTTCAGAAATTTGCCTGTCTCGGATTCACAGGCTGTATAGAAAACACAGAGTCACCACACTAGCTCACTGGATCGGAAGAGGATCTTCAACATCTCACTGCTGTCAACTTGCCTGTTTAGCTAGTCAGGTTTGCGTATGGAAGCAGATATTTTTTTCTCAGCTGACCAACCAACAGATGTGACTTTTGAGGCAAACAGGCAGGCAGACAGGCAAATGTTATCTCCTCTTCACAGAAAGTCTCAGACACAGAGTTACACTGTCTGCCAAGTGACTTGAAGCAAGCACAAGGCAAAGCTACAAGCAAAATTAACAAGCTTTGAAACTGGGCTTTTAATCTGCCTGCCTGAAGACACACCTGCTCTTCAACAACTTCTGTTAGAAACTCTTTGTTTTGTTTTTTTTTTTTTAATTTTTCCTAGCCAAGGAGATATCAGAGCAAGCTGATGACCATTTCACTCTGCAATAGCTGCAGGAGCATCATGCTTTGAAAGATGCCTGCTGCTCTTCGTGCCTCAGGCCTCTTCCCCTGGGCTTGCGTGGCGAGCATCTCCAACCAGATCATTCAGTTGATCGTGAGCCTGCCTCCCACGTTAGCCCTGACCGAGCTGCCAGCAGGCACCTTCCTGCTGGGGCTTTCCTCAGAGCCTTCCAAGTACACTACTTCCATAGGACTCGCAATGCTGAGCCCACCTCACTAGGGAGGTGTTACCAAGCGTAGGGGCAAGATGTCTGTAATAAGGTTGTACTGAAGTTTGTAGCTACTGATAGGAGCTGTGACTGCTTCCACGTAGGAGGATCCTTGCCTTACCAGTTCATAATCACAGTGGCTGTGCCAGACTCCACAGCACAGTAAGTTTTTCACCTACAGTGACAACTGAGTGGCTCAGTGGTCTAAAGTGCAGAACTGGAAGTAAAGATCTTAAGGCAATTTGTCTCAACCCAGCCTTTGAGTGGCATAATACACTTTTCGCCTGATATATGAATCCATCTGTGACTAAATATGCTAGCCTATAAATAGGTTTGATATTTTGTGACTGATCATGAGGCTTAATTATTTCATATTTACAAATTACTTTTAAGGTTTTCACATGGGAGACCTGCTAAATTCTGCAATAGGAATACCTCAGCTTATAACCATTGAGGCACTGGCTAATACATATTAACTTCCGTCAATCACTCTTCCTTTGAAAATTCATGGATATTTTCCCATAGAAAATTCATAGAGTAGAATGCTAAGAAGGATCAGTAAAGGATCAGTAAAAAAGACATCTTCATCTGAGAAAGTATTGCGAACCCAGAATATGTAATTTCCAGATGCTCATTATCTCCATCGGCAGACGAGGGAAACAAGGGAGTGGTGTACCATCATGCAGTACTTTTATGCTGCTTTTAAGGAAGTGCAAAGAGTTAAAATCTTATTCAGTAGCCTTGTAATGTCATCTCAATTGACTTTAACCAAATCTATGTTTACTTTTACCTTCCTTTAATCTGTCTCTAGGATTGTTCTAGCTATATCAAGGCCTTTGCTCACCTACATTTGTAGGTGTAATAATTTTTAGTAGGCTGACAAAATAGCCAGGACATATTTAAATAAGACCAGTGGGATGGAGGAAAATTTTTATTAGGTTAAATGAGAGGAATGCTCTCAGTTGCTTTGACAGCTCTGTTTTTATTTGGTAGCCATTAGAAGAGAGAGGCAAAAAAGGGAAGGGTAAAAGCCTGGCAGAAAATTATCCAAGCTTTCTTGCAACTTTAGAAAGCATCAGTAAAAACGTGGAGAAAACAAGCTGGTGATGGCAACATATGCCCTTTATTGTCATGTTTTTACTGTGTTACGTAAAGACTGATGGGGAGAGGTAGGGACAGAGACTGATGGGACTGCCCGTGCTGGTGGGTCCAGTCTCTTCTGTCACAGGCAGGGAGCAGATGTTTAGCTCATGAGGATTACAGAGCATCTATTGCAGGGTCATTCATCCACCACCAGCTTCAGGACACTGCCCAGTACCATCAAATACAAGCAAGACTTAGATAAAAGGTTAAAAGCTTTAACTGTGTTGTCCTACAGCTGAAAACCAGGACACTGCCAAAGGCATAAATACTTTCAACAGCAAGAAGAAATTCTCAGAGGAAGGCAATAACTCTCCCAAATATCTGCCATCAATTTGCCTAGGGAGAGGCAGAGAAGGGCCAGGTCTTCCTGACTACTATCAAACAATGCTGGATGCATCACAAGACTTTATTGATTTGGAGCACCACCACCTTCTTCCTTGCAGGAGCATCTCCTGTTCTGCAGTGGAAGACAAAAAAAAAAAAAATATATCAAGGAGCAGGAGGGACAAAACTTTTGTCTGTCTCATGCAGAAGGCATGAAGATCTGTTGAATAAACAATGCTGGCATTTCAACACGTCTCCAGCACACTAGATGTGCAAGACACAAATGCATTCAGGGGACTCAAAGGCAGTCACAGGCCCATGCTCAAAATGCAGCACAGATGGCATCAGTGTGAGGAAGGTCCTGTCTCCTAGCTTGTAACCTACTACATATGCATAATGCAGATCAGCTTTTGTTACTGAAAGATAGCTCAATTCTGAATTGCTCTCACTTCTGTTTTGCCTGTTTTTAAAATATGAACACTGTTTTAAAACAGGCATTGTTTTGCATGGCTTTTTTATTTTAAATTGATTTTCATCTAAAAAAAGCAAAATATAAAGAAACCCGATAGGCTTTTACATCATTGTGTAGACCAGGTGATGTTCTGTTCATATTTTGCTTAGCTTGTATTCATATAAACAACATACTCTGTGCCACACATGCAAGTAATGAGTAATAACAAAGATTTCTCAAAGTTACAAAGCTACTGGATCCTTTGAAGATTATATCTTTATATATGATTTTAAGAATTAATTTTAAAACATCTTCTTTCAAAAATTTAGTCAATGCCATAAATATTTTGTGCAAAAGGAAATAGTCTCATTGTTGCTACTAATGCATAGAAAATCACTTGCACAGGCACATGCACAGGCACCTGCCTGTTTTTAACCTGAGAAAGGTACTTAATTTTTATTATGTCATTAGGTAAATCCTATTTTCAACCTTTCCAGGAACATGAGAAGGAGGTACTCATACCATCTTCCACTGCTCCATTTCACAGCAGGATTTTTCTACCTGTTTTCTGTCTCACACTTCTGGTGGTGGAAGTGAGTACTCCAGAGAGTAACACAGAAGTTTACGAAAGATTATTTCACTAAGGTTTGGCACACAAAAAACGACAAATAGGCAATTACTGACCTTGTGTAAAATGTTTGGTGTATCTGTCTTGCAAAGAAAAAATTTGTCTTGATGAGGGAGAGCAGCTTCTCAGCCCTGATTTTCCTACATTCCACATGAATGTCCTGCTCACAAGTTACTGTTTATTTCTCTCTTCCCCTTCCCGAAGATGTTTGCACTGAATCATCTCTTGCAGAACAGGCCTTGCTGAAGTTGTTTGATTTCTGCCCTTTTTTTTAAAGAATGTGCGCTTCCTTACAAAAACAAAAAATCCTCATCAGATTTATACAAAAGTTTTTAAAGAAAATATATTGCAATTCTCAGTGTTGTATATATATAGCATGAATGAATATTCATTGCTAATGTAGATGGGAAAAACCACAAGACGTTATTTTCTTGTTTAAGGCATGACCATTATTAAATAAGGCAGCATGAGGAATATGGTGTATTATATAGCCAATATTGAATAGAAAACTCTTAAAATAAACAGCATGTAAGTCACCCAGAAATAGAAATTCTTTTTTCCAAATTATTTCTCAAAGTTTTATGAGTAATGAAGGCAGGAAGTGAAATCACAGCAGTTTTCTGAAGGATTTCAAAATAATAATAAAAAAGTTATGAGTAATGCTGCTATACATGTTTATTTGTGGGTTTCATTTTTACTTCTTTCAAATAAAAATAAAAAACAAACACCAAAAAGGTTTTGCGCAAGCTATTTTCATCTGGCAGAAACAGTGAGCAGCAAAATTTCAAGAGCCTGTTACACTGCTTTCCTCATTACTCTGTGTTCTCACTTCAGAATTTTGGAAAGCCCAAAGCCACAGCAAATTGTGCCTAAAATCGATTCATTGGCAGCACAGATTTTGAGTTTCCAAATATATCCTGCTTAGATCGCTCTTGGTGAAATCAGCTTTTCTCAAATGCGGAGACAAATCTGTGCTTACGACTTGAGCAGGTACTTGAGCACCAGTCTATAAGGGGAAGAGCGGCACTCCTCAGGCATCCAGAATTTGTCATTGAAACTATCCAGCATCGGAGCATGACTCACTATGAAACTTGTCACTTCGTTCAGCTGTAAAATTTAGAAGGCCTTGCTTTCAGTGCACATCTGATCATAAGCAGTTACTTCAAAACCAATTTTTAAAAATAGGAATCAGACTCAGCTGCTTGTCATACTGAAACACAGGAATTTCCACAGGGATTTTGGGCAGTGCCTGGTCTTGACAACATGTAGGGTCAGATTTATGCTTGCTAAAATGCAGACACAGTTCAGTAAACGGACTGGCCTCCTTTAAGCCAGATGTGAAATCTCCTTTACACACACACACAAAAAAGCATCTTCATCTCATCTTAATGATTCTGGACACAAACTATCTTGTATCGCCCCACAAATGACGGTCTCCCCTACAAAGCTGGTGTCTTGTCTCCTTAAAGTCCATTTGCTCAGCACTGTTCTTCAAGACAGGGTATCCTGCTATAAGGTCAGTGAGGATTCTGATGAACTACACCCTTTCAGGCAGATAATCCAATTTGCATTGTCTTGGGCTGACCTCTGTGGTGGCCTTAGTGCCTTCTCCTTGAGTAGATAATCTTTCACTGGAAACTTGATAGAGACCCAAGGCTTACTGTTCCTGTGGCTATAACGGCCCTGGCTCTGTGACCTTGCTATTTCTCTGCATATTTGCATGGTTACACCAAGAGACCCAGGATCCCCTTGAGCTATCGAGAGAGGTATAAACTCAGGCTCATCTTTCCAAAAGAGTCACAGGAATGCCTACGTCTTTTTGTGGCTAAGTCAAACAAAAGGCAGAATGGATAATCCTTATGCTATGGGACAGATGCTACTTCTGTGCCAAACCCAAGAAGCAGAGGCATCATTACCAAAATGCTGAAGGGAAAAACAAGCTGGCTCATCCTTCTCCCCTTGCCTGTGTGTTGGGTAAGAAGCTGGCGTGCATTTCTGCCCAAGAGGCAGGCAGATAGTTTGGCCTACCCAGGCTGAGGCAAACATGTTTCTGGAGAGGACAAAGGCGAATAGGGAAACCAGTGAGGAGTGAATTTCACTGGACAGCCAAGGTCAGAGGCTTGCTTTACCACCATCCACAGACACCACTGGAGACCCAGGCAATGCTGGAGAGAGCACTGCAGAAAGTACCTCATTCGGTTAATAGAAATGCATTTACAGTGATCTGTCATGTTAGACTCTGGCCAGCGCTCCTCGTTAGGGGATGTAGAAACATTTTTTTTTTAGTGTTAGCTCTTTACCATTGCATTTGCAGACTCCCTTCAAAGTCTTTGGCTTTTCTCCAGCTCACGATGCCTTTCAGATCAGAAGGTCAGGGAGGTAAAAACAGCCTCTTCTGTCACAAACTATTTGATCGTGTACTCCTACACCAAAGGAGAACTACTAAGGCACTTTCCTTATCCCCATTAGGACTTTTCCCTGATAGTCAAATTTGCACAAGAGTTTGATAGCTACTAAGGAAGAAACCAAGACAGCCAGAGCACCACATTAAACTAGGAAACCAACATGAAACAAAACACAAACACAGTAGTATATAGATAGAGACGCTTGAAAAAAGGAGCCCGGGAGCATTCTTTCAGTTTAATTAAACATATGTAGCTACTGGGGAGGCAACTGATGTCCTCTACTCTTCATGGAAGGAAGGTCCGCACTTGGCACTGTGTTTGTAGCTGCCCCATCAAAGGAGGTACTCTTTTTGGAATGCTTTATATCATCTAGTTATACCTTTCACTCAAAAAATGATTAGACAAAACTGAAAATGCTCCTTCCTCCCAAAAAAGCAAAGAGGTCAAGGATCTCCTGCCTAAACAGAAACAGGAGGAATGATTCAGTAATAGACTCAGTGTTCATGACGTGAGTACTATTTGTTTCCCAAACAGAAACGCCTTGATTCATTCAAATACATTTTCAGAGTTATTCTAATTTGAAATGATTAGCATAAGAGTAGTAAAATGTACACATTATAATAAAAGTTGATGTGACTTAAAAGTGAATGCAGGTGCCTAAAGCATGTACAATTGTGGCTCATTACACCTCAGCAGAATTCAAAAATAAATAAAGAAAATACTAGCAAGCACATTTCTGCATTAAATAAGTCCTTAAAGCCCTTTTTTGTTACTTTTTCAAGAGTGGAAGATGTGATCTTCTGCACATCTACTAACTAGCACCTTTTAAAACTCTAGACTGGACAAGGCTTTAGCAAGTGCCTCCACTTCTTGGAGATGATCCAGTTTGGCCTGCAGAATGATTCCCACAAAATTTGAATGGAAGTAATTCAGTAAGTGCTACAGGATACACTGTACCTTAATACAGTCTTTCAAACAATCTGAAGATGTGTTTGCATGGCAAACTGTGGTGGAAACATAGCATAACATCCTATCTTCCTCACTGAAAGACAAGAATATTGACACCAATGCAGAGTAACAAACAGTGTCTCTCTGGGACATGTATTCCATTTATTTCTGTCCTGCTTCTGTTGTTAGTGGTGCCTAACAACCTTAAAGCTGACTTGGGTCTGCCCACCTCCATGTCTATAACTTTTTTTGCAGCACCTGAAG
>JAWLRI010000560.1:2374673-2390672 GCA_034781795.1 Crypturellus tataupa
GAAGAAAATTCTCGTATATATTAGTTAATTCAAGCTTCAACCTTAACTCAGGCAAAGTTACAGAAAGCTTGTTTTAAGACCATTGCATATGAAGCCCCACAGATCTTTGAGTATTTCTCAGAGATCGGCAGAAGGTGACCAGGAATAGCAACTTAGAAATCAGTATGAAGTTCACAGATGCCATTCAGCAATTTATATACACAAATTTCACACTAGCTTTGCGCAAGGTTGAGCAGTCCAAGAACTGGAAAAGACTGACAGTTCCACAATCTGTCGGGAATACACTTTGTAATAAAGACAATTCAAAGTAGTAAAAACAAAATAGCTCTTAACCTAACTGTACACCTGCCATCTTACAGTGTAACAGATGCAACTCTGCAACAGTCTTCTGTAAGGTGACTTGGTTCTTTTAGTGCAATTGAATGTTCTCTATGAGCATCTTCCTTTGCTATCACAGATAGAGAAGCAAATGAACCCAAAATAATTTTAAAATAGGATTGCTCACTATATTAACAGATGATTTTTTGCTGTGACATCTGATTTTTCATGTTTAAGGATAACTAAGATTCACCTTGCACTACTCTAATAAATTCCTATGACAAAGTGGCTGGTAATTTTCTTACAAATAATGATTCTTATTTTGTCGCATAACCAAACACACATATTTTAAATCTTTCACTAAAATACATAGACTTTGATTTTATTTTACCTTTTTCTCACCTGAAAAATAGGAATTCTTACAGAGCTCTCAACAGCAGCTTTGTAGTTGCACAATAAATGCTGAGCTTATTTTTGCTAAACGACAACTCTGGCATCATAAAGAAGGGAGTATGAGACAGAATATAGTAGGCTATTATTAAGACCGTGTGCACAGCGTGAACTTCTTGTGCCGAAAACCTGTTGTACCAAAATCCAGCTTTCAAAATAGACTATTGATTTGAATTCTTTCACAATGTCAGTGTTTGTTAAACAAATTGTTCTGGTACTGCTTCTATTACTGTTGCTCTTACCACAAGGTGAACTGAGGATTTTATCTCCTTTTTTTTTTTTTTTTATCAGGAAATGAGGCATCTTGACAGAAAGCATTTCTCTGCTTATCTGTCTTGCTAAGGCCTTGACCATATGCAACCTAAAATCAGCGTGATTCTCCTCAATTGCTTTGCTAGTCTTTAGACTAGGCCTTAACTATTTTCTTGGCCTGCATCACCAAGTAACACCTGGGATTACAGCAAAGCTATAGAAGACACTAAGGCTGCAGCTGAAGCGAGGTGCTCTGCCCAGGGCTACGGAGCCTGCGCTGCCTCTGCCTGTATCCGTCACAAGGGTTTCTCTGTATTTCTGTCATTTTATGTAACATGAAGAGAATATGTTCTTTTAGCAGGTAGCTGGGTGACTACACTCTCTTTGCCTCTGACCATGATTTTACTGTGGTTTGATTTTGCTGGGGAGGAGAAAGTCTCCTTAAAACAGTGCCTTCTGCTTTGCCTTCTCACAGCCAAACTAATCATTGAGTAACCCAGTCATGAACCCTGAAGAAAAAAAATGCATATGAGTAGCAAGGGGCGCAGAAAGCAGAAACCTTTTCACCTGCATCTGACAGCTACTTGGAAGACAAGAAAGCTATACTTTAATGGCTTGAAGACTCCTCAGAAGCCACTGCTAAAGGGCACCAATGTCTTCTGTAATATTCATGGCACATATATATATATAAGTATATAAGTATATAATATATATATATATGTGCCATGAATAGCTTTCTAGAATCTAAAATTTAGATTACAAAGACACATAAATGTGTTGAGAACTGTATTGCTGAGTAAATCCTAATGAGATAAGTATATTACAAGAGTATTCAGGAAAACTTCACTGAGCTGGTGCCACTGAATTTGTGAATTTCTTTTTAAGAGTATATGAAACAGATGTGACATATTTAGGCCCTCTGTCTGGTGAGGGAACACCATTTTTCCAGGCAGCACTAGAAGAGCATTCATCAGGGCAGGGGGGCTGAGCTGCATCAGTGCAGCTTGGCTGGGAGTAGTAAAGAAAATAGAATAGTTCAAGAAAACTTCTCATAGTCACCAATCCTAACAATTAAATCAAATTAATCATTTAAAACATGGCAGAAAAAAACCACAGCAGATACCCTAACGGGCTGGAAAATATCAGCAGTCAGATGACATTAAACTCTGCATCCTGATGTATACAGCTCCCTGCCCAAAGTAGCTGGTAGGAAACAAATTTAGGTGCTTACATCAGCTGCTGTTATGCCTTTGATGCTCTTAGAGGCCTGAGGACACTAGTGTCCCTCATTAAAAGAAAGAAGATCAGGGCTACTTCACTGGGTGGCAAATTAGTAGCTTCTGCTCTCAGGAAGGTTTCTAAAGAAACCGACTTCTGAGCATATTCACAACTCCACTAATTACTGAGGTGAATGCAATTTTCTATGTCCGAAAGAAAAACTTAGAAAAATAGAGTCCCATTTGTATGACAGGCTCTTTGAAAACAAAAACAAGCAACTCATCAAGAAAATCCTGTCCTGAAAGCTGCCTTATCCTTCTCTGAATCCAGACACGTGCAGTCTCCTAAGGTCAGAGGCAGAGACCTAGTGAGAGCCCATCTCTGGCCAGCATGGCCCATGACTAACTGAGAGAACAGAAATACAGGAGGACAAATTAATACCCATTAAACAGCAATTAGGAATTAACACTGGCATGTTTTAGATCACAAATAAAAGTGCCTCTGGAGAAAATCCTCCTCTTAATTCCAAAATGTGCTAAATTCCCAAAGTATATGGAAAATTGTGTACCTTTTCCCACAGAGTTCTCCCTCGCCTAGTTTCTACAAAAAATTCCAAGAGGTACACAATATATGCCAACATATTGGAGTTTCAAGAAAAGATGCAAACTTTAATTTTGAAAGTTCATACACAAAGTTCATATTTTTACAGCTTCATTCCTGGCACACACTATTTGAACCATTCAAAATGAAGGGGAAACATTTTCAAATACATCTTAAGGAATACACATTCATTTCAGTTCTTTTAAAAATAATATTTGTATTAATACTTTTTTTTTTTTGACTGTAAATTATTGGGGTAAAGGATTAAAGGCATGCTGGTCCTCCCCAGGAAAAACTCTGTGAAGTTCCACATAAATGAGTGCCTGTAACAGAAATAGTAATTAATATAACTTGCTATTATTGAGTGAAATACTGCAACACGCCTATTCGCATTCATATAAAGTGCTTTCAAGATTAAATGAAATGAAGTAACTACATCTGTAAGTGCAATCTACAGCTCATCTCCAGAACTATTTTGCAAAGTACCAGGAAATCATACAAGTGTTGACAAGGCAGCATGTAACCTTTAGCAGGCAAACTATACTAAACATTACAAAAAATTCCCACTGCTTTGAAGGAGATTTGAATGAGGATGTATTTGAGCATTTTTATGCTCAAAAATACGAGTATTTTTAGCCCTGTAATTCTAAACTTGAGTATGAATAGAGTAATTCTGCATATGATTAAAAGAATTTGTTAAAATTAAGCCAAAGCACTGTATCTCTGCAACAATTTACAATTATGATGCATGTCTGTGCTTCTCTCTGTGAAACTCTGTAACTGCATCTAGAATTCCTCAGCCTACAGATGTTATAAAAAATTGCTTGAGAGAAAAGATGAGACCAAATGATTTTTCTATCTATTTTACCATATTTTCTTGCCTACGCTGGCATACTCCAGTTTCATCTTTTTCTTCGTAATCGAAGGCACTGTTACATTTAAAGAGATTCTTGGCAACTGTGTTTCCTGCGGCACAATTTCTCTATTGATTATTTGCATCAGCTCTAAACTAAAATATGAGGGCGAAATGATTTCTCAAGATTTTTACAAACTCCTCCTCTAATGGTAACTACATTTTTGGATAACTTGATATGGCAAGGAATGAATGAGCTGAAATCCAACTGAAAACCAACTTTAGAAGACAGTGAGGCAGGGAAAGGAGCACGGAGAGGGACAGTAGACTTCTTAGAGGAGCTGAAAGAACAGGCTGGAGACAGTCCTTCCTAGGACTAGGGAATTGCTGCAGCAGGCTGGTCCATTAGTCCAGCCTCTTACATCAGATAGATGAAATCCTCAAATGTTCCAGAGAAGATAAAGGAATTCTTGTAAAGACAGTTATAGAATAAGCTGTCTTTAAACACAGTTTCTTCCTTCCTGCTGTTTAACGGCCATTTCATGATATGAGGCACTGTTTAATTTTATCTACTATAATTATGGATTGAGTTTATTCTCTTTCCTACAAATTAGCACTTCAGAGCACTATACAGTTTGATTCTACATATTAATACCACACAGTTACACTAACACTAGTGTTGATGCACTGGCAAACCCACATTGAGCTTTATCCTCTTAAGGAAGAAGAAAGCCAACAGGTGCCAGAAGGCTTTATTTTCTGGAAAGAAAGGAGTTATTTTCTGAGACCAAACAATCTGTAAGGTCCCTTTTCCCTTTTGAAGCCTCTGAATAACAGTAATCCCCCTTCTCGGCTAAAGAGGACTGGATGTTCCCTGAGGAGTTTGAAACGAGAAGATTACTGAAGAATGATAGGGGTGATCATCCAAATGTGCTTGTTACATACAGCTGGGCTGAGAATCGGAGATAAAGCCTGGGAGCCTGTCTCAGGATGGCTCAAGCTACTTGGAATAAGTGCTCCCTAGCAGCAGCACAAAATGCTGACACTGTAAATACTATTCAAAATGTCTTCTTCATGCCAACATTTTAATAACCACATTTAAGAACAGAGTCAGAATTGTGTAACATCAGGTGCCAGTGTGTACGTTAATCTAGTTTTATGCATACAAGACAGCAGAATGTGCATCTTTGCCCAGAATCGATAGAATGCAGTGAGGAGCTACTTTAGAGCCATTTTCTTTGCAGAGGAGTTTTCACAAATAATTTAAGTCAGGCATATGCCCCAAAAGATAGTTTGCAAAGGTCTTATACATAAGAATTTATACGTGCAGATTCATGCAGGCTAAACTGAATCTCTTTTTAAAATAAGTAGGTTCTTAGTTGCCTTATGAGTAAATGTACATTCACCTCAATATATTTTTTAACTACCAGGGGTAACATCAATGTGCAAATTATTTTTCACAGCATATTGTCCTAAGCTCCTTTCTTCTTACAGACATGACAAGAACAGCAAGCTCTTTGTCCTGACTTCTGAAGTGCATCTGCACTCATTTAAAATGGTAGTCAAACCTGGTTAGAGTATTTCCCTTCCGACCACTTGGCATTTATCTAGCTTGTTGGCTGACAGAAAGGGAATGCAGTGGGTTTTAGTGCTTTTTACTTTTTTAAGGAAGAGGACAATGCATGTTTAAGAAACAAAGCACTGATAGAATTACCCATTGTTTATAGAAAGTGATAGAATCAACACAAACCTAACAGAAAAATAACTTTGAATTCTGTCCGAGTGGCTGTATTTCACCTGCTCTTTAGTAAAATGCAAAAAGAAGCTAATGTTCCTGGATGCTTTCATCAACTTGCTTTGCTTTCTGAAGTAAACGGTCATAAAAGAAGCCTTAATCAACCCCCATGCTTCTTTAGTAGATACCAAATTATATTTGATAAATATAGAATTAGAGCAAATAAGGCTGTTGCTTGCTAGTTCTTTAAGTTAGATAGGATCTAAAGAAACCTCAAGCAGTGCTGAAATGTGATCTGCCACACCTAACACAGGTTGACCCCTAATTTGATAAAAATAATTCAGGACTAGTCTCAGAAAATAAAACGCTGAAGAGTAGTTAATTTGTATAGAATGATATTAGTTTCCCATTTTGAAAAAATTAAGCAGAATCAGGAAGTCACCTGCCCCTCACTGACTGGCCTGTTAATAGATTATGCAGGAAAAAGCGCTGCGTGACAGGGCTCCACTGCTAAGAGACGGGAAGGACACAGTTACTGCCAGCCTGTAGGGAGTTAACTGCAGGCTGCATTTACACTGTGTGTGTGTAGATGCAGAGGAGCCGGCCTGAGCGCTGCTGATGTCCCCACGACAGCCTCGGCCAGGACTCCCCTGGCTTGTACCAGCCGGCACAAGTGGTGCCGGGGACACGCGTAGTTAGCTCCGCGTCTCACAACGAATGCATTGCTGAGCATCCCGGGTGAAGAACAACTGCCTCGAAAGATTTTGTAGCGAGACTCTTTCCCCTATGGAGAAATTAAAGACTCCTCAGGCTGGAGGGCAACACAAGGGGTCAAGTTTCCCATGCTGGGAGGCAGTATCAGCGGAACGTGCCCGTCCTGTCTGACCTGTTCTGGAAGAGCTGGGCTACTAGAAATCTGCACTGCACGGCGTTACTGCTAGGAAGTTTCTTCTGATGTTTAACCTGAATCTTCCTGCACCTGAAGTTCATTATTTACTATCCTATTCACCACACACATAGGAAACAAGCTACTGTTTTGTGCTCTACAGAAGTTTTGGATGGTTTGGAAGTTTTTGATATGCTTTGCCTCCCTGCTTTTTCCAAGGCCCAACAGTCCCATTTCTTCCAGTCTTTCCTTGTGGATCACATTTTCTACATTTCTGACAGTACTTGGTGCTTTACTGTGGGATCTCCTCAATCAGCTCAGGATTCTCTTGCAATTCAGAACTGAAAACAAAACACGGTTCTCCCTTGGGGGCCTCGCCACCACGGAGGCAGGATCGCTGCGGGCATCTCGCAGGCTTGCAGTGAAGGCAGCCAAGATTTTGCATAGCTGGTCAGGCAACAGTCTTCAAATTGCCTGTTAACTGCCCTATCCTCTTCAAGATGACTGTGTTCCTGCCGGTTCCTGCCTGCCCCCCCTGCTCCCGCTCTCCCAAGCAGCATCCCTACTATCCCTGTCGCTGACAGAAGAGCCCGTCCTCTCCATGCCTGGAGGGACTCAAGTCCCAACTGGGCACGAGCCTGAGAAACTTGCTTGGGGGGTGGAACCTGCTCTTGCAAGGACAGAACCATCTCGAGGGGCCTCTTCCAACCT
The DNA here is from genome assembly GCA_034781795.1 of Crypturellus tataupa. Classification (NCBI taxonomy): domain Eukaryota; kingdom Metazoa; phylum Chordata; class Aves; order Tinamiformes; family Tinamidae; genus Crypturellus; species Crypturellus tataupa. Next base: position 2,381,697 of record JAWLRI010000560.1, read on the forward strand.
CAGCTGTGCTGCGATTCCGCACCATAAGCATTTCGCAGCCTGGCTCGCAACAAGCAGCACATCCCAGGGAAAGGAGCTCGGGAAACCTCACTCGGATGACACATTAAGCCACAATCCTCCTGCTCATCCGAAGGAGCAGGAGAAGGAGAAAGACTACGTGTGTTCAGGCAACACCCAGCACGTACGACACACTTCACAGCACGACTGCAAAACACATTCCTGGCCCTGAAGTTTAGACATAATACAGAGAGTTAAAGAAGATAAAGGCTAGGATTAGGGGGAGGACAACAAAAAAGAAAAGCTTGCTAGACCAATTTCCGATTTATCTTTTTACTTTGTGTGTGGGTGAATATGTGTGTATGCACAGGCCCTGAGGAGCTGAGGCACTGCTGGCTACATCAAACTGCTGCCTTTACTTTTGCAGCTCACACACTGGCTAAGCTGGCAGACTTGACACCTCTACACATTTCAACGCGGCCTCAGCTTTCACTTCATTTTTATCGCGCATAATGTTAGACTGGTGCATTTTTTTTGTAGTTTTCATATTTTAGCCTGTAAATTGCTCTTACATATGCAGAACTGAAAGACATGAGATAAAAACTGTAATGTATCATTCATTTAAGCAAAATAAGATAAGATGGATATGGATCCAGGGTTACAAAGTGAAAACTTTTTATTGGGCAGAGATTCAGTGGAAAAATACAGACATTCCACATGCAGCCTTCATTGGGTGGGGGCTTTATCAAACCCTGCAGACAGACCATTGAAGTGTCTGGTAGTTTTGAAAATTAAAGTCACAAAAAAAAAAAAGTCCAGCACAGCATTTCTTTACACAAGGAGTTTTAACCTCAGAAGTTTTTGGAATGTATTCTAAATAAACTTATTTTAAAAGCTTTGCCAGCCAATTGCAATAAAGCCCTGGCTTGGGGTCACCTTATAATCCTATTTAACACTTCTTTTTTTCTTCTTCTTTTTTTTTTAATTCTAGCTCACAATATTTCTTGCTCCAATATATTCCTCTTAATTTCAGAAAACTTCAAATTTAGAAAACAGATACTAGTAGTATGGGACTACAACTGAATATAATTGAAATGAAGAAGCTGATGACAATTTCTTGATGCAAGCAGGGTAACAAAACCCAGCACACTGTGGTTCATACGCAGCCACAGGAAATGTTTTGAAACATTTGGCTGGAGGTGAATATGTGAAGTCTTTTAGACTTGTTTTGAAATTCTTACTTCTTTCTCAGATTTGGCATTTACTAAAAAACTAACTGGGTCTAATCCTGGCATCAGGAGTAAGGTCTGAAGCTGAGTTAGCAACCCAACAGCAGAGGTACGAGTCTAACCAAGTCTTCTGCCTTGGAGCATCCGGATTTGTATCATCTGCATATTTTAATACTACTGTAAATGTAATATTATGCATATAGTATTTTCTTCCTTTTAGACTTCTTTTTTTTTTCTTGACTGAGATCTTGTGGTAATGAGCTTCATAGTTTATTTGTAGATTGCATTAAAAGATGTTTACTTTTAGGACTGCAAAACATTTTTTCTTTGCAATTTAATGCAAAGAAATTTTTGGTTTGGAAATTACAGAAGAACATAAAGATGGCCACCTAGTTTCCTTTTTGTTTGACATTCCTTATATTCCATTTGTCTGTCCCTTACCCTGTCCACCAGTTTTCAATCAACCAGCAGTTTCTCAAAGAATACCTTCATCTCTCTTGCAGTAATTTCCACGCTGAAATATGTAGTATAATATGTGCTCGATGCTTCCAAGGACACAGACCAAAGACACTTTGGCTTCTGTACATCCTGAATAAAGATTTCTTTTCTAGTCTAGTTTACTCTTGCTTCGGGGTTTGGTCTAGTGGATCATTCTGAGTGTATCTACGAACTTTTTTTTTCAGGAAGTTATTAAAGTGGAGATAGAGAAGCCCTGGAAAATCTGCTTATTCAGAAATTTCATTTTGGGGAAATATGTGAAATACTTAACATTTTATTTCTTATGTCTGCAACATTTTCAGAGAAAAGTACTACACCGAAAGAAGGCAGTCTAGGAAAAAAAAAGAAAAAGTTGGAAACAAGATTAGCATCCTGCAAAAGAACATTAATTTCATGCTTTGGAATTAGTCCTCACTCATGTGAGTAGTTGTCCTGAAAACACCTGCAGTACACCGTATACTAATGTATTTTAGCATTTCCATAGAGAGGTTTTTTTCACTATTCCTCCCGTGACTGAACCTATAATCCTTGCAGAAATTCTCAGGTCCTTCCTGACAACTGGGGCTCTCACAACATACCTTGCTAAAGAAGTTGAGCAAATCATGTTAACTGCTTTTTAATGATGACATGTATCATGAAAATGGTAAGAGAAAAATGGTCCTCATAACATCCCAAATGGACATAATTCCTTACAGGAACAAGTAGGATAGGATGATTGTTTGTATTTGGACACTGTGCATTGTTGAGTCAGGAGTCTCTGATGCCTCCAGATGATTTTCAAAATTTACTGTTGCTGTTACCTTTTTGGTTCTTGACAGAGTGAATAAGGTAATGCTAATATGTGAGATGTACAGGAATTATTTTATAGTTTTGCATCTATACTAGGATGCATAAACAAATTGTTTTCTGTAGCATATATGAAATAATTCTTGCCTCTTTTTGGGCAAGAGTCCTTGACTTGTAGCAGTCTCTGTAAAAGTATTGTTTTCAATTGTTTTGGTATAGCACTGAAATTGTATTAAGATGTTCATTAAAGGAGGATGGTACTTTTTGTGCTAAGAACTAATTTTACACAGAAGATTTAAAGTGAGAAACAATGAACAATCTTAGTTTCATATACAGAGTGTAAGATGGTGGCAAAGATAAGAAAAGTATTATTATTCCCCAAGAATCCACACACCTTATCTGAAAACAAGCTTCTTTCTGCTGATATTACCTATTTCCCCAAATACACTTGTAGTTCTGGGAAAAGTCCAAATGAGATATGGAATCCAAAATACATGGACAAAGTCTAGACTCAAATTATTTGCAATACAAATCACTTTCCTCCTTCTTTATCAGAAATTTGGTGTGGTTGCAGCCAGTGTACTTCAGGGAGAGCTCGAGCAATATTGCATAACTACATAATTAAGCAAGTCATTTTTTTTCCTGTGCAGGATGTGAGGAAACGTTTCCAAGGCAGGAAATCTTCCCCATAGTTTGCAGGCCCCTGACTACCTATCGCTGCAGCTCATGCTCTGAAATATCTTGTTATCTGAAAAATCTTTTCTTTCGTGGCCATGGGCCAGACCGCCCAATCCCATTTTCCCCAAATCCTCTGCACACCAATAGATGGTAAAGGGTTCATGGAAGGAAATTGCAGCATGCAGAGGTGAAGAGGCTCTCCAAAGAGACAACAAATGTTAGAAGAACAAGTGAATGCAATGTGGTAGCATCAAAGGTGAACCCCATCAAGATCAAGATCCTTCCTTAGTTTTAGGTAATCTGACATTTGCAAGACACCTACTCAACAGTATATTCATAACCAAAGGACAACAATCTACAAACAAATATTCAACACACAAGCAGGTTTTGGACACTCACAGGTTTTGAGTTTGAGCCTCACACTATTTTTCTATTTGTTTCCCTTATAACTCTTATAAGCAAATGCTACATGCTCATGGAGTTACTATCATAAGGACAGATTTATTATTGTAAGAGCAAAAAGCATCAAATTATTGTAAGGGCAAAAAGCATCAATTAACTGTAAATTTACTTTGAAGCAGCTGATTCATAATTTACTTTTAATAGCAAAAGAGTAAGGAATAGCGACAATAACTATATTTTTAGTATTCCTAAGCACAATTAATTTTCTAGCTAGCAGATTAAGCTGCTACTGCATGACAAACCCTTCAAGAGCTGTGGATATATTTCGTTATTCAGGGTGGATTTCTCGCCATTACTCGCCTTAGATAATGACTAATTTTCCATAGATCTCCTTGAATTCAGAATTTCAGTCACTGAGTTTCCCACATCAGCAATGTAACTCACAAACACCTGCATTGTAGGGCAGCTGATAGAAAGAAGCAGGCATGACTTTGGATAATGTAATAGTCCCTTTAGGGGAGAGGGGAACAAAAACATAACTTTTAAATAAATCATTAACAGAAATTGTAATTTTCATCATGTGCTATTGAATTGAATTGTCTGCAACTGTAACGTAAATTCCAAAAAGATCTTTGTGGTATTTATTGAAAAAGAAAATATTCTTAAACACATGCTAAAATTAAAACTTAACATGATACGGCTGCTGGACAGTGTTCAGTGCCCACCTCAGCTTTCGCAGAACTGGCTTGACCGTTTTCATATCATCCTAGAGTAGGCACAATGGACACATCCTCAAGTAATTACATATTCCCTGGAGGAGGGAGCCTGCAGCATGCACTGATCCTTCCAAAGATCCTTCCAGGCTGTCTGCTCCTCAGCTTGTTCTCAACCAGCCCAGGAAAGATGGATTCAAACCTAACTAAGAGTTTGGGAATTAATTCCAAGCACTGCCAGACACGGAGCTATCTTGACGAGACACTCATGAGCGATGCACAAGCCACTGTGCAGCCCCTGTCCTGCTCTCCACAAGCTGCACAACCAAGGAACATACCAAAACATTGTCTCTCTACAATATGAACACTAACAGAGAATAAAATAGGGAGGACAGGTTCAATAACATGTGACAGGAAATGCAGATGAATACACTGGAGCTTCAACACTGGCCAGTGAGGATGTGGCAGCAACCCACAAGGGTGGCAAGGACGATGGGCTGCAGGATGTCTCTCCGCGTTCAGTGAGCTTCACCTGCCGCTACAAATGCAGGAAGCTTCCCTGGGTATTTTCTCATAATATTTTCTAATATTACATTCAAATGCATCACATTTATTTTAGCATCTTATCCATTGCTTGCCAGACACAGCTAACTATGCAGAGCTCCTACACAGGTTAATTGTGTGCACATCATTCTGCGAGCTCCCACAAGCTCTTCCTTTTGCCTGTCATTAAACATGTCACTGTTCCAGAGCGTCCTAACTGGCTCATGCTGAAATCCCTGAATGACAGGAGGGCTCAGTCACATGTGACAAGTGTTGACTCGTACTCTGGTCTCTGGGAGAAGGTGCAGCACTCCCAGAGCAAGGCCAGCCATTCCCAATGAACTGGAACTTGGATACTCGACCGGATGGGGTTTCTCCCCAGCTCACAGCCACACGTAGCGTAACATAGCCTGCATATAAGCTGCATATATTTCCTGTAAGCTGAAAGGCTATTTCAAGCTCTTTTTCGTTGCTATTCAGTGTTCAATATGCCTACATGGACATCCTGTTGATGTTAGCTTAAGCTTGTGTTTAAAGGGTGATTTTTTTTTCTTTTTTTTTTCTCCAATGGAGGGTCATGCACAGGAAGAAAATAGCAGCTCAGGAGGCTAACCCTTTGATCCCTTAAGAGCAGTGTTTGTTTAGCACACGGGGAAGAAAGCGTGTGCGTAATCAAAGATATCAGCGTTTGCTTTACATGTAATGGAAAAATCAGAGAATTGAAGAATGAGGGCTGCAACAGCTGGTATTTCGTACCAGGGAGAGAACAGAGCTTTTCATGCATGGCTCTGAGGGAGTTAGGCATGATCAGTTTGAGTTATGAAAGGTCATTTCATGCCAAAAACCAAACCATAAGAAAAAGTATCATTCTTGACCAAAAATCATGTGAGGCTTAATACTGATCAGAACTTGGTGAAAGATAATCTTGCTTAGGGACTGCAATAGTTAGCCTTAAGTGACCTAGTTGCTTTAAAATCTCAGAGTGTGGAATAAATTGTTTTGGGGTTTAACATACTGCCAAATTCTTCCAGTCCTTTCAGCTGAGACATTCAGTAGGCAAGACACTGCCTTTCCAATGCGTATTGTCAAACTGTAACATATGTTATATCACTTAGGAAGTTCTCAAGTACAAATGTTCAATAGTGCTAATCAGCTGGAGACTACTTGCCATGTATGGTTTATAAAACCAGACGGCAATGCATAAAACTAATGGAAAGAACAAATGGCGTTTGCTAAGCTCAGCTGTTGGCAAACGCGCCTTGCTTTTAGCAGAGGAAAGCATATCCAAACAGAGAGATCTTAAGCAAACACAGAACAAAGTTAAGTCCTTGGTGGCTTTTATTTTAAGAATGTTTGCCTTAATAGTTAAGCAGTTAGCTTGATTTATCCATGACCTGCTATCTATACTGAAGCACAAAAGCTATAGTTCATTAATAGAGAAATTGAGGTACATAAAGCCATGTTAATAGCAGCTTTATTCCCTCCACAGAAACTGGAAAGTGCAGGTTGGTACAGAAATGAAAAACCCAGTCCTTAAAAAAGAAAATTTCCAAATGTATGTACATAATAGGCTGATTTTGGCAGTTCAGATGCTATGTTCCTGCAGTTCCTGCTATGAAACACAGCGCCTGATCTCCAAAGTTTTTGAATATCCCTTCCATGCTCAATGGCAGCCCCAGGCACACAACATTTAGGCAAGGCCAATGTTTCTGCAAGGGAGAAGTGACTCTTTTTTTCTGAAGACAAAGGCTTATTTTCCTTTGGAAACAAAATCTATCTGAACACTGTAAGCTTTCGCTTCTAGGAGACACTTCCAGAAATCACTTCATATAGACCAGTGCATGGTAAGGATAGGATTGTCTAACGTTATCCTTCTCATTTATGAGATTGCAGTATTGCCTTTTCCCCGCTGTCACCGCTGTTATTCTAATACAGGTGCATAATAAGAGGCTGCTGATGCAGCGGTTAGCAAAGCCTTCTTGTCTCGAGGAGATGAGAATGAAAACGCCGTGTTTCAGAGGTGCAAACTGTTGATAATATGGAAAATTAGAAAAGGTTAAATTTTGTATCTTTGCAGAGCCACTGTGCAAGTTATGATCCTGGCTATATCAGGCTGGTTGTGGTTTTAAAGACCAAAAGTGTCTCTTATCTCAGGCCAGCTGTTCTATATTTGATAAAACTCTATTCTGGGTGGGGGTTATGGTCTGCAAGAAGGTAACTGGGGTTACTGTTTCGTTTTTTTGAAGCTTTTCCTGACATCATATATTGCACCAGAGAAACAGAAGGTTTTAAGTACAGACTCACACAAAGAGATGGTTTTGAAGAGCTAACATTACAGGTAAGTGTTTAAAAAAGGTAGTGGCAAAGCAAACAAAGTCGCAAACAGAATAAACCCAAAGACTACAGCTGAACTTATAAATAAAAAGCACGTGGGACAGTTCTCTAGCCTTGACACCAGCTGATCTGCAGCAGCTGCACCCCTGAGCTCCGGAAAACAGGCTCACACCACGTAGTGGCCACAGCCGCTGCGGGCCGTGAACTGCCAGCAGCAACTCCAGCAGCTTAACAGTGTCGGCCATGGGTACCTGGGAACGTTCCTTGGCGCTCCTCAATTTCCTGGTATAATTAGTGGCTTGGCCACAGAGATGGTGAGGCGTGGAGCAGAGGCCGGTGGTCTGCAGCGTGGAGCCTCCGCGTGCCAACAGCAGCATGCAGAGCTCCCGCGCCGCGCGGGCACGGGCAGCACTCCCGCACTTTCTCTGGAGCTGCTATCGATGCACCACTTCTGGGGACTGCAGTTCCCCACGGGGAACTGCTTAGGCAACTTCAAGTTCGCCTAAGTGAGAAATCCTACTATCTGTCCGCTTGTCCCCACGCTTCCTGCTCCTTTGGGCTGACGCGTGCGTTGTGGTGGCCACAGAGCAGACCGCGCTGGGAAGTGACCGAGGCTCAAATCTGCTGGCTACTCACCGGCCCCTCTGCCCTCATCACAGCCTCAGCAAAGCTCTTCTCTCCTGCCAGCTGCCATCGGGCCCTTCCAAAGCGCAGCCTCTGGAGCAGAGCTTACGGCCCTGGGCTGGTTTGATACCTGCTAGAAATTGCTTGACAACAAATACAAAACGATTTTCCTCAAGCACAAAAAGAAGCCGTAGCGTCACTGCAAACATAAAGTAGTTTTATTTACTTTACTTCTAGCTGGTTTATTTTAAAGCTTGCACTATTTCACTTCAGTTTGCCTAAATTAGCTGACCAGAAAGGTAAGGTTGGCTCCAGCCGCCTGCACCCGCAGTCAGTCAGTGCACACCCTTCCTTCCGAGAAAGACCCCTGCAAATTAACGGCCCTTTCTAGACGTGTTATATGTTTTGCTGCAATGCTGGATTTGCCAAGGTGAAGCAGCTCACTGGCAATCCTCCCTGCTCCCAGCACTGCCAAGACATCATCGACATTTAAGGATGCAGTAGAGGCAGAAGGTTGGTGTAACCTAGCCCAGAGACTGATGCTATTTGTGAGGGAAGCACAGCAAGCATCTTATTTTCTGATGCAGTAAAAGTTAGAATTTAGGGTTGCAAAGAAACCAGTTTTTGTTTTTAAAAGCACCCTCCCTAATGACCTAGCCCAGCGTCTGCGCTCCTTGACCTCACACTGCGCCGCACGTAAGGTTCGCTCAGTGCTCCACACACCCAGCACCACATCACATCACATTTCTGTAGCCAGCGGGTCAGTAAAACACCAACCAACAGGACGGAGTTAAGAGACCAGCACGATAACGGTGCGGTACCGAGCGCTTCTCTCAGCGCAGATAACCGCTCTCTGGCAGGGAGGAGGGGGCAGAGCGGCAGGGCGGCGGAGGCTGCGCGTGCGGCACGGCCGCGCCAGGGGACACGCGGCTCCCTGGCACCCTCGGCGGGGGGTACCGGGCGCCTGGCTCAGCACCGCCACGGGACACCCGGCACCCTCGGCACAGCAGCGCCATGGGATGAACGGCGCCCCCGGCGCGGCGCCCTCGGCGCCCTCGGCATAGGACAAACGGCACCCTTGGCACGGCGCCCTCGGCACCCTTGGCACAGCACCCTCAGCTCGGCACCGCCTCGGCCTCCAGGGCACCCGGCCGTGCCGCGCTCCTGGCCCG
>JAWLRI010000560.1:2430123-2446235 GCA_034781795.1 Crypturellus tataupa
ACTATTGATTTTTTTTTTTAAGAATCACCAAATAAGCACTAGAGGGTAAGGCTGAAAAAAAAAAAACAACCAGGTTTGGATTGTAGTACAGGATTTGACATGTTAATGAAATTTTCTTCTGATAAATTAATGCAAACCAGCCTTCGCAGGACCAGCCTCCTATTAAAACTGAGTTAAAATATATATATACATACATACATATACATATATACATATGTATATATATATATATATAAAAACAAAATGATAAGTGACAATATACCGAACTGGTTAGGGTTCATTAAGTACCATAGAAAAGGGATAGGAGTCAGGACATGTTTTATTTAACATCCTTATTAATGATCGAGAAGAAGAAGCAAACAACAGGTAATGAGATTCAATAATTGGGGAGATCAGTTAGCACTAGTGAGAGCTGCAAATTATTGCAAAGCAATAACCAATAAAATCATGGGCAGAAGACAACAAAAGGCACATAACAAATAAGTAGAAAGTAAATTTAATAAAAATAAACCTGCAGAAATTGAAGGCAGAAGAAATAGCATTTCAGTAAGAAGAAAAAAAAAAGATAAGAAGCAGGAACATGGGAAGGAATTTAAGTATGACAGCAGATGACTTATTATACATAGATTGTATTTCGAAGATGTTACATCTAAAATCAAAGAAGGCTGAGGCTGTATCAGATGGCTGGGGGTTGACAAACGTTTGCATCTCTGCATCAATCTGGAATATTGTGTTGGGTTGTTCTACTCTGAGCATTTCTGCCCAGGCGCTTTCAGAGGAGAATTCAGGAAGAGAAAGGAACAATAAAGGGGGTAGTGCAGGAGCTGGGTGGTTTTACTGATCTCTGTGGAAAGATTGAAAGTGATATATCTTAGCTGTTAAAGCAGAGCTTGGCAAAGTAACAGTTTTTAAGGGATAGGAGAGCACAGCAGTCATTTACATCTAAGGAGAAACAGAAGAGCAATATGCAGCTCAGTATATCACACCACAGTTAACCTGCCAAACAAGCAAAATGCATTGTAGCTCTTTCAAGAATATCTGGACCTTAACATAGATGGAAATTGCTGCATTTGAGAATGTAAATGTAATTTGAATATATTCTAATGAAAATCCTACAGAGTTAATGAGACAGTAATGATGTAACATTAATATCTGCTTGATAAATCAGTCTTACATGAAGTAAGGTTTATCATTCACCTGGGCTCAGAAAGGGAGAGTGACAGCATAAAAAACATATTTCTAAACAGTTACAGATGATTACAAAGTCTGATCACATAACTCAAATAATTGCATATGCATAAGGCATAGTCAATGCCTTGTAAGGAATGTCTTAACTACTATTATGAAATAGGATTTGTTAATAGAAGGAAAACCAAGCATTCAGATTTACCTGGGATCACTGCAAAGCACACAAATCAACTGACTGATGGTATTAAATGATCATTTCTAGTCGATACTTCAAAGTCCTTTGAAAGCATCTCAATCCTAGCTAACCTGCAGAAGTCCTTATTTCAGCATGCAGCATGTAGAATGGGCATGCAGCTCTCTGTCGGATCCGTCCTATGGGAGAACACAGGCAGATTTTGAAAATCAACAGGAAATATCAACCAACTTAAGGAATTGCGCTGGGGACAGTAGACTGTAACCCTGTGCCACAACAAACTACATTTGCCAAGGCAAATTGCTTTCCATTAGCCATCGCTTGCTGAATATGGTAGCAAAACTAGAATGGGAGCATAACTTTGTAAAAGGATTGTAGCTTTTTTTTTTTTTTTTTTTTTTTTTTTTTGCTTTTCTGTTACCATCTTTTGCAGAATCAGTTTTATTTCAAAGCAGTCCTGATGTATTGCAAGGCAGATTTCATAGGCACACATGCTGGCCCAGACAGCAGTGGAGTTATAACAAGCGACAAAAGGAAGGGCACTAGAACTGGGATCTTAAACCTTACCTGTAATTTGCTGATTGAAACAGGGACAGGACTTGAAACCTGGGGTCAGAAATAAGAGTTAACTATTGCTCTGCCATTTTACTAGAGCTACCCTGTTGACAACAAAAAAAAAAAGGCTTCAAAATTTTACAGACGAGTTCAGGTATTTTCCCCTGACAGGGTTAGTAGGTAAATACAGTTTATGAGTTTATTTCTGGTGTATCCTACTCAATTTATTGTGATCTTAATTCAAGTTGGGTATAACAGAGGTGGTAATGGTATACAGAGTGATAGTAGCTTCTCACCTGATACTGCACACATCCATGCAGCAGCAAAAAGATCCCTCAAAATCTCGCAAAGTTCAAAGGAAAGTGGAAACCCCTGCAGGGTATTTTTCATCTCAACAGAGGCCAGGTTGAATGGGCACTGAAATCCATAAGAATTCATTCATTCAAACGCATGGGAAAAGAAGGTACCCCAGAGAGGTAATTTCTCCACACCAGACAGACAAGTAGGACTCCTTTGGGGGTCTAATAGCAGTAATAGGGAAGCTCCTGGAGCTTCTCTGGTTTTGGTGCAAAGTTTAGGACTGCATCAGAGTAAGATATTTGTTCTGTCACATAGCCATGGTCTTAGGGATACTTATCCCTGGACAAAATCACTGCTTTGTTAAATGAGTTGTGGGAAAGTGAACACTTTGGTAAATTCATCTTTTTTTAAATCTTTCTGTGGGACATGATGTAATCTGTTCATCCACAGCAGGGTTGTGAACTGCTATGTTTTGTATGATGTTTGTAAAAATTTTTTTACAGGTCATCAGGAACATTCAACTATTCTCATTTATCCTTTTCAGGTCATCCATGGGTTGCAAGAAAGGATGCTCCTTTCTTCTCCTTGGTTTTTATCTGCTCTAGAATGCCTTTTTGAGAAAGAACACATGTAAAAAGATGTCAAGTATCAAGCAGGCAGTCGGTTTTTTTTCTCATATCCAGTTGTAATACCACTGTGAATCACTTTTACTCTTCTCTGAAAGATAACCTTCATTTTATGTTCTTAATCTCTGATATTTAGTGGCTTTAGTTTATGATTTTCCTTAGAGAATACTGTTAATGGAGAGTATATTTCTGTACTGTGAATCTTCATTTGGGCTCCAGCAAGCATATATAAATCCTAGGAAAAAACCTTTTTTTTCTAAACTGTATAGGATCCCTATGTACAGAAAACCTGTGCTAAAGCATCCCAGTATTGTTTAGCACCCATACTCTCTTCATACGCTATATATCTGATGTCTAAGGCAATACAGCCCTACCCAGCTAAGGCTATATTTATCTTGATAAATGTAGAGTCTTATTAATCACACCAAGCACTACCGTAGATTCATATGTTACCTACACTTAAAAAGGTCATAAATATATTATCTGTTTGAGGGGGGTTCCAAGCAACCTATTTATGGATAAGAATAGTTAGAGCAGGTAAAGAATAATCCCGAATTGGAAGGATTTCAATGATCAGTTATACAGATGGCATAGCAGGCTACTAAAAAAGAGATGTGTCTGAAGATACCTCAGCCTTCCGCTCTTTCATGGTAAACAAAAGTTGATCTTGACTCTGCTGCATTACTTTCCCAGTTAGCTAAAGTGCTAATGCTCATCCTTCTCCTGACCATCTGCAGACTGGAAAAGAATTAAAACCTTAAACACTTGCAAAGTGGAGCTGTTCTTACCATGACACTCCAGTTTCTAGTTGTTGCCTAAAAAACAATGTAAAACACTATCACAGAAGGAAAACTTATGCTGCCTAAGACAGAAGTGATGCTTATTTTCATCAAATTAAAGATACTTCTGCCTTATATATGCATGCACCTATGTATGTATGTGCGCTATCCTTTAATTCTAGAGAAGAATATTCAGCATTTTCCAGTTGGAAACTATTCCGTATCTCATAAAGACGGCCCTTGGTTGTATAGTCCTTACTTGTCCTGAAGCTGCCCTTATTTCAAATTGGTCAAAATCTGGTATCTACCCTGGCACTGTTTTTTATAATTATTTTATTGCACCAAAAATGCATTTGGATCTAGTGCATTTCTACTGTTTCTAGTTAAATGTTTTGACCACTAAAACACAAGGAATACATGGAAACATATACCAGCAAAACAATTTCTTTTGCTGCTGTAAATTGTTCTGTTTGGGAAACCAATATAGACTATGCTGCTGAAATTACCCTTTCACTGGTAACAAGTGCACCTGAACTAGCCATGCCAAAAAAAAAAACTGTCCAGAGGAGATGAAATTTCAGCTGATTTATGCTTGGATCATCAGGTGGAAATCAACAGGGAAATAACTTTACTTGGACAATCTGGCAGGAGATTCTGCTGGGCTGAGATGGTCTGTGGCTGAAACTAGCTAAAATATAAGCTTGATTCTATCAACATTGCAAAAATTATTCAAACCTTTCACAGACATATTTTTGTTAGTTCTTTGTACTGAGTGTGATCAGTACCAGGAAGGCAGATTCTAATAAAAAATAATAAAATAGGAGAATTCTTAGATAGGATTCTAAGGTTTGAGGGTGAGCAAGCTTTCTCTCTGAAGCACAGAGATTTTTTTTCTTTCTTTCATTGTAAGGAGCTGAAGACCTTGTTAACTCTGTTTCTTTCTTTCATTTCTTTTGAACAGACGTACAACAGTACTGCCTAATAGAAACTGTGAGCGAGAGCAGATCAGCTCCATTTGGAACTCAGGAAAGAAGAGGCTGATCAGACCTTACAGTGCGACAGTGTAAGCTAAACACCAGCCTTCTTTATGTGCTAGGTGCAGCACAGTAAATTCAATCTCTTCCTCTTCCACTGTTACTTCCACCCACGCAAAGAAACTAATTGTATGACTCTGCACACTGCAGATGCAGGCAAACAGAAGACATTTGCAGGCTTAGCCTCATCTCTGTGCTAACAGAAAATGATTATGCTCGTTTTAGTGCACAATCCCCTAGTCACACCTAGCAATTTATACAGGGATATGTCCAGACAGGTGCAATCTTGCTGAGGTTTAAAAGGATCCAAGGGGATTTAAGTACTTAAATGTCACTGAAAGTTGAAGGGAGTTAGGCTTCTACTTCCTTGCCTCTCTTTAAACAATGACACACTTGTCCCTCAACACATCTTTGCAAGGGTGGTGCTTTGGGGTGATGCTTCGCATAGGCTTTTTGAACAGTGCAAAACACTGAACCGACACAACTGCCATTGGCTTTGCTGAGAAAGAAGAACAGTGAGCATAGCTAAAAGCACCTGTATGTGCCTGAACACGGACACTGGCTTAGAACCTCGTTGAGTATAAAATAACAATAGTGAAATCAAGGAGCTAAGGTGATTAACATGAACTGCTAAGCAGCTGAACCGTGGGTATCTGGAAATGCCAGCCTTTAGATTTTGTAACTACAGTTCTAATAGGAAGGGAAGATCTGAAAGATTAAGAAAGCAATGAATTTTGGTATAAAACAAACCAAATCTGACTCATCGGCATGAGCAGCACAAAGATGTTTAAAGTTTGTCCTTTAAAGCCAGTGTAATGCAACTGAGAACTCCTTTGATAAAGAGAGAGATGCATAAAAGCAAGTCTTTCTTGTCGGGGTCTGTTTGCAACCTGCCATCTCTTTTTTTTTCTCTTCCTTCCCACTTCTAGGTGGTAGTACCTTACTCATGTTATCTTGGGCCACCTGGAATTCTCAGGTACCCTGCTGAATATTTAGAATGAGCCTCGAAAAGCAATGGAATCGTAAAAATATATATGCCAAAACAAGGAACAGTAGACTTATCTTTGGACAGTTCTTCAGTCTCCATGCATTTGTATAGCACTGCAATATGGAAGCAAATAACTTAATTGGAATATGTTATGGTCTAGCTCCTTCTTTTAAACATATAGCAGCCTATATATATAACTTCATAAGATGATTAAGGTCACACAGCTTCTGAATGTCTAAATATCTAAAATGTTTGGCAACATCATGAAACTAACTTGCATAGCAGATGACCAAATGTATAGGACTTGCTTTGTGCTTTGTAAATGTTGTTTCCCTTCCCAGGAGGGAAATCTTTGCCCTTTCCTAGAGGAAAGTGATTCACCGTATTAGGTTGAGATCCAGTACTCTGCAATGTAAGCACCTCATGAAATTCAGTTGCATGCTGTATGGAAATCCAGGTATGGCTCATGACACTATACAGAACTGCAGGCACACATTTACAATAACTAAGTAGAACTCTAAAATCACACACATCCTTACTCTGTACTAAAGAATCCTGGACTATCAATCCTTTTGGATTTAGCCAGGCACCTGATCATGTGCTTAATCCCGGATATGTGCTTAAACAGGACAAGAGAGTGATTTAAGAGAGTGAGATTAAGCACCCATTTAATGGTTTTATATGGTCTACAGGATGTGCTCAAATTACTTGCCAAACTAAAGACGGAATTGCCATCCAAGTGAATTTTGCCTGCAGCCTGAGGGTTGTGTGTTTCTTTATAGAGAACAACCCTGGAAATTGAAGATACTTGTAAAATTTTCTGTGGTGAACATTGAATTGGAGGGTCCCATTGTGATGTTAATGTGGTGTACTTTCAGGCATTTTTTTCAAAAGCACCGAATAGTTGGGCCCAGTTATGCTCAGTACCGTCGAATAACAGACCAAAGGGGAATAGATGAAGGGAATATTGATGCTACCGAACTCTACACGTACGATTTGAACATCTGAATTAGGCACCTGATTCAGAAGTGAGTTGCTATGTACTCAGACAGACTTTCTCCACAGTATTACTCAGGTTAACCTCTACTTCCACTAATTTTGAAAGAAACCTGAAGAAATACTCAAACCAGACTGTTACAAATAGTTTTCCCTCAAGAATTTCAAATTGGATGCTCAAAGCCTTGGCAGAAATTTAGACTAGAGTGTCTTTAAAAGAGACCTAAGACCCAGTATTTACAGTGCCTGATGATACAATACTTACCTACTAATTTCAAACGCCGTACTTTATAACTGTCTGTACCTTTCCATTCAAAGTTCCCCAAATGTAATTTTTTCATAATAAAAGCAGAGTTATTTTTTCCATCAGTACAGCTGCAGAAATACAGAATTGTTAGACAGAACATACTCCAGCTGTTACAAGGATTATCAGATGAAGAAATCTCCTTTTCTCCCTGCCCCTACCAAAACCAACCGCATTATTAATACTATATTGATGCAAAATCTGAGCAAATTTATAAGTTTGAACTCTGTTCTAGCATATTAGTGCTGCTACTTCTTCCTCATTCTTGTTCCTGCTAAGAGTCTGCCATCAAAGTGCGCTTACACAGAATCATGTAAACAAACAAGTATGTGGCTTTTCTTTATATAAAGGTCTAAGCAGTGAACTGTACTGACTTCAGAGTTTGATGTTAAGTCACTGTTTAGCAAGAGTATTTAATATCTATAGGTATTTTCAGAAAAGTTTCTTTCAAGTATGGTGATCACTATAAATCAGAATCACTGAATAATAGCATAAAAATGAGAAATTAATAGCTACTTTTTTAACTATTGAGTTTTCATTATGTTTATTACAAACTGTGAATTAGCATTGTGAAGATAACTGAGTTACCTATTAATGTATGACACTGAACATTACCTTTACTTTCTGGATGTCTGTGGTGCTGTGCACCACACTTTCACTATTCTTGGAATGTAGGACTTCAGCACCAACTCACTACATCTAATGGAGTTACCATATGGCTTTATTCTTTGCCTAACCTTTACAGGACTGGTTCACATGAGCACTGTGAATCAGTATATGTAAAGCTGCATGTCCTTGGTTCTAAAGTGCATTTCCTTATCAGGATATATGGCACTGCATTATGCTTCTTGTTTATGATTTGAAACACTGACTGATAACATACAGGCACAGTGAAACAAAATGGTACAACATGAAACAACAAACAACTTGTTTGAGGGAAAGAATATGACATCAGAAAGAAAGAGCTATATACTCAGCTATATTTGATTGGAGGTAGTCAAATAGCTGAAATAATATAACTGTTAAGATCTGTTTTTTCTGATAACTACCCATATCCACATAATAATATCTATTTATTTTTCTCTGGTATCTTAGTGGAACTTTGAACATATCTGACCTATTTTTTTCCATTGGGTATTTACTGTGTTGTCGGTAGCAAAATTTCTCGTTCTTTCTAGTCACATTAACCTCATAAACCATAATAAGAGAAGCAATATTTTTAATGAGTACTTGTGCTATTAAATAGAAAAATGTTTACTGAAATGATTTTATGAGAGCCTAGCAGGATGGGAATTTGAGCCTTTTCAGTCTGAAGTATAAATATTACTGATTCAGAGCAAAAGACACATTTCTAGAATTGGCCTCTTCCAGAATGTTGTTTTAACTGGGTAGTTCTCTTAGGATCTGTGGAAATGGGCTTTCTGAATGGAAAGATCTGATCATCTAAAAACACTGCTTCTGCACAAACACAAAAATGATGGTCGCAGACTAACGACCAGAAAATCTTTTCCTAAAAGTTTTAGATTACAATTATTTTCAGAACTGGCCTAATTTAGAAGCCATCTTTCCTTAGGTTTGTAATATTTGGGGAAAAAAAAAATCACTTATATGAGTTTGGTTTGGTGTTTGCAGA
This sequence comes from Crypturellus tataupa, assembly GCA_034781795.1. Lineage (NCBI taxonomy): Eukaryota > Metazoa > Chordata > Aves > Tinamiformes > Tinamidae > Crypturellus > Crypturellus tataupa. Next base: position 2,438,720 of record JAWLRI010000560.1, read on the forward strand.
AGGAATTTCTCAGTTGTAATACCACTTCTTCAGTTACACTCATGCACATGTTGTCAAGCATGACTGACACTTCTGTGAAACTGTGATCTGTATGCAAGATATATAACAATTCATGAAAGGAGGTCGCAGTGAGGCAGCAGTGGATCTCTTCTCCAGATTAACTACCAATAGGACAAGAGAAAATGGCCTCGAGTTGCACCAGGGGAGGTTCGGGCTAGACATTAGGAAGAATTTCTACACAGAAAGAGTGGTGAAGCATTGGAAGAGGCTGTCCAGGAAAATGGTAGAGCCACCATCCTTGGCAGCACGTAAGAAACATGTAGATGAGGCGCTTAGGGACATGGTTTGGCAGGCTTGGTGTCAAAGGGCTTACGGTTGTACTCAATGATCTTGAGGGTCTTTTCCAACCATAGTGATGATTCTATGATTCTGTCATCAAATGTTTGCCCTTCCCATGAATGTGCTCTTTATGTAAACACACTATATCTACTCCTGATTTCTGATAGGAGAAATATATGAACATCTTTTAAATTACATTAAGATCCCTGTTCTCTTTAAAAATAACTTTTTTTATATTGAAAATGCTTATGATTTTTTTCCTCTGGAAATTACTTTGGTGGAGCATTTTTTAAAGTAGGTTTGTTAACTGTAGTTATATAAAGGTGTAGTTATGTAAGGCTTGAGAAGCAAATTAAGTGTTTGATAAATCTTCAAACCACGGAGGGTAAAACTTGGAAAGCTCAGACTTGTTCAGCTCAGCTCAGCATGTCCCTGAACATGGTGTTTTCTTGGTGCAACAGTGAGAGAAAGGGAAGTTTCACAGATAAAGTCACATCTATGAGACCTTGTCTGGGCATCAGTGCAAGACAGAGTAGACCACACAACACCCCGAACCCTGCACAACTGCCTTATGGTTCCTAAGGAGCCGTTTGCCAAACGTTGCACTGCCAGCCTCAGGCCCACAATCACAGGCCTCTCCTTTCCGTTTACAATGGGGACTTCAGAGAGAGAGGCAGGCCAGGAAACATATTCCTCTGTACAGACCAGCAAATCTCCCCTGAAGTGACAGTTCTCCATAGCTGTTTACCTTAAGGTTATATAAGGACTTGTTTCTTTACTGTCTTGAAACCCGTGGGTAGAAAAAACATTTCAACTGACACACTTTGATGCAAGAGAATAATATCTAAATATTTAATTTGACCACCTTGACTCATTCTTCTGTATATTTACTTATACTTCTTCCAGCTCCCTTATGCCTATCTTTAAGACAGAAGAGTGCTGCACTTCAGACTCACAGTGACAAATATCTCAGTCAGTGGTGTCAGCAGCAAAAGTGTCTTTGGCTTTGGTCAAGGAAGCTAAGCACTCTGGTGTTCCTTCTTGTGGATAAATCCTCTATAATTCTTCATTTCCAACAAATTACACATTTTATCCACCCACTCCCTCTTTATCAAGCCATTACCTTTCATTCTAAACTGTATTTCCCAGTCAACTTAAGCCATTGGCTTGATTTTAGCTTATTGTTTTCTTTACAAAGGTTAAGACCACACACTCTGAGCTCTGCTAACATACTGTATTATGCTACTAGTAGACAAATTTTAACATCACATCACATACAGTTGCAGTTGCTGTTGGAACATGCCTTTGAAAAAATACCTTTATTGGATGAAATCATCTCCCCCCCAAAATCTGGTTCTTTAATATAATTTATTATGCCTTTTAAAATTCTGTCTGTTCAATAAAATCTTTGTTATATTAGAAATACCTGTAAAGAAAATATAATTTAAAATGCTGAGAGAAAACATTTTTTTTCCTTTTACATTTTTCACAAAACCCACACAGGTACCAAGGAAAGACTAACAATAAAAATAATTTACTCCTGTACAATCTCCTCTGGGTTGGAAACATTCAAAAGAGAGACTTTAAAGTTGTCCTCTGATGAAACTTTGGCTACAACATGGGAACTGAGCTTAAAACAAAGGAGGGCCCTATGTTTTCCTCCTGTTCAATCTGAATGCTCCTTTCAAGGGGTGATTGCTAGTACTTTCCTCACCTTATCATACCTGATTGACGACTGGCTAAAACTGCTGTTCTTTGAGGGAAGCAGCCTCTAAGCTTCATTGCACAGAAGTAAAGCTCATCCTAACACACCGTATAGGAATATTTTTGTAGAGATTAACTCCCAATTCTGAAAATTAAACATCAGTGGAAATATGTTAGTGCTCTCGACGTCCAATAGCAGCTATTAGAAATTTTAACATTTTGCTTGTTCAGTAGTTACAAATCATCATAAGAAAGCTTCTGATTTGGATGACTTCTGTATTTTTTATCACTTCTTGTTCTAAGCAAATTGCTTAGTACAGAAGGAGTGATTTAGTCTAAGAGACATCCAATCTCAGAGTTGCTATTTTTGAAGTATGATAACATGGAGTAGAAATATAGAAGAATTCTTCAAATCAGCTAAGCTACATTTACCCAAAGCTGGCAAAAATGCAGAGTAAGCTCAAGATTGGCACTAGAATGAACAAATAAGTAGAGATTTTCAAATCTTAAATTTGGCAAGACAAGTTTTACAGTTGTCTTTAAGCAGTCCTGTTTATCTATAAGATAAGACTTAAGTACTGTCTTAAATTACAAGATCTAGCATGAATTTTGAGAAATCACTGTTCGAAGTGATGATTTATCAGCAAAATGTTAAACTCCTGTTTTACAAACACTTGCATCACTTAAAGAAATAGACAGTGAAAGACAACAAGTATTTCTTGAATGCTTGGAAAATATATTTCAATAGATAGATATGAGAAACAGGGAGAAAAAGAAGTAAAATCTAGTCAGTATTTATTCCTATTATCTTTAGCACTATAATTATGTACTGTGTTTTTTCTTCCATTAGGAATCTTTATTTCCTTGATCTAGATACCCTCCAAATTCTGACTGTCCAGTATTATACTGCTTTTTAATTATGAACAACAAAATAATAAGGCAATATTTACTTTGACTTTAGAGAGGCATGTGTGGAAAACTATTTCTCTAACAAACACTTCCAGTCATATCGTTCTACTCCAGCTTTCATTTTTTTCACCTGCGATAGGGTGATAGACCTTCCTTATCGGGCTTCTCCCTTTGTTTTCCCTTTTCTTCTCACTACAGAATTTTCCCCACGTTTCTCACTACTCTGTTTTTTTCCCTTATTACCTCCTCCTATTTTTTCTGTCCTACAAGTGCTACTGTCAGGGAGCAACCTGCCCATGCTGCTCCCTCAGAGCTATTTCTATTTCCTTCTCTTTTACCTCTTCCTTTGTCCTCCACATCCCACGCAGTCTTTCCTTCTATTGATTCCTTTATCTTGATATTTCTATCTCAACCCTCCCCCATCCATTTTCCTTAACTTGCTAAATATTTAGGAAACATTACAATCCACCACAGACATTCCCACAGCCAATCTTTAAGTGAACTTTGCAGAAATAGTTCCCCTTTCCATACCACTTTGGTCACAGATCAAGGAAAAGACGGATTTGTTGTCTTGACTGCTGAGGATGCAGACATCTCAGGAGATTTTTATATTACTTAACTTTAGAAACCTAACTGAGGCTCCGTAGGTAAAAGGTTGGTCCCCCAAAACTCATAGAGTAAAAAATGAAATAAAATAGAGGGGTACTCCATCAGGTAATTCAGGACCAGTGTGAAAACTAACCAAGTGCTTTGAAATGCTACTTATAGGCGCCTCTGTCTTCATTAACTATATATAGCCTACAAAGATGAGGGTTACAATTCAGGCACTTTAGTCAAAATCAGGTGACAAGAACACTATATCATGGTCTGGCATGCCTCATTCGGGGCTCCTTTATGTTAGTATGTATCTGACTGTAGAATACATCAGAAATAACTTCATTACTGTGTGCTTAGAATAAAGCTTCTTTCCAATCATGGATAGTAAATTAGTGGTTGGCATTTTCCTACAATGCTTCAACCCAACTCCAGCTTTACAGTTACTCTTTTCCTAGAGGACAGAAGGTTGCATTGTTTGGAAAAGGGACAAAAAAAAAAAGTGACAGAAGCAGTACTGGTTGCCAGTCTTAAATCCTGAATAAATGTCAAGTATAAAAAAGACTGCAATATTTATTGCAAATCCAGGAATGAAAGTATCTCCCTATAGCTTTGGCTGTTCAGTTCAAAACTGCTTGGTAATTCAGGCTTTGAATCTTACTGCATGCTAAGGGAATAGGGTGGAAGAATAAGTAACGTGAAAATTGTTTAAAATAGAGCATTAGGTTTTTTGGGTTTGTTTTTTTTTTTTTTTTTTTCCCAGGGAGAATACTGTTGTGTTTCATGCCTGAGGGGGCAAGTCTACTCTGATGGCAATGAATAAAGGCTTTGAAGAAAGCTATTACTAAAAAGCATCATTTTACTGCCTTATCCTCCCACACCTATTTTTGTCCTCTTCCTGATATTCATGTTAAATATGAAGCAATCAAAGCAGCAATCACACAACTAGAGCATACAATAGACTTCTGTGGAGGTGGGGTGGGGAGCATGAATATTTCCAACTCAGCGCCATACCCTATAGTTTAGTTTCCTTCATGCAAAATATCAACCAAGGCCTGCAGCAGTCTGTCATCTCTATGCTTGTATGGTTTGGTGTTGTAAAAAAGATCAATGTAGTCACTGTACAGACTTTCTTCTGAGTCTTTTAGCTGGAAAGGCTTGTTTAACTTTTCGAGGGCTTGGTAGAACTGTTTATATGGAATATTTAACTTCTCACTTGCAGTCTTCTCGGGCAGGCGTTTCCGAGCCATCTGCCTGCTAAAAGCACTTTGCAGCAGGTGCAGCATGGCCTTGGATGGAATTTTATCTTCTGCTTTGGCACTGCTACTACTACTGTCTTCTGTGACTTTGAGATTATCGCTCAGGTACTCCGCTGTGGTATGATCCTAAAATACAGAATAGTATAAAGAAGGTTAGGCATCAATGAAAAATTGACTAGAGTCATATTTACTCTAAATAGAGATTTTTGTGTGCGTGTGCAAATAGATGCTACTTTTTTTCAACCTGGGGCTACTAGCATCTAGAAAAGAATTAGATCATTATATAACAAAACTGACTATCGAAAGCACTACAGATACAGTTAACTGAATCCCTCTGAATCAGGGAATCCCTGACTTCTGTGCTGCCATTAGTTACAAATTTTATTCCAAACTTCCAGTAAGCAGGCTCCTTTGGGGTCTGAGACTTGCTTTCATTGGAATTGTGATAAATATTGCCTATCTGTTAGAGGAATAATCTTCCTTCATTGTACCACTCAACTGCACTAGATATTGAGTTGACAGCTGTAGTGTCAATAGCCTCTTAACATCCGAAAGCCCTTAGATGTTGGTGTATGAAAAGACAGTCAAAAGAAAATATCAGTTGTTGTAATGGACATAATCACAGTGCTCACACAACTTGCATGTGGTTAAGGGGTGGAGGAAGGGAATACAGAATGAATGAGTGTCCTCTCATTAGAAAAAAATACCATATTCTTATCATTTGAAAAATAGATAAGGAAGTAAATTAGTTTGACACTACCTCTACAAGGTCTGTCATATTCTCCACTCCCCTTCTGTCATTTTGCACAGTATTGTAGGATGTGTACACACGTGGCTGCTTCATGTATTCAGGCTGGGTAGATGTGCCATGCAAAATCAGTTTCCAATTTACAATCCTCCCTTCATTTTGTATTCTTCTGGACTAAAAGGCAAGCATGGCATTAGCTTAGGTTCTCAGGAAATAAGAAGATGAAACAGAAGATACTTGACCTAAAGTTAGACAGAAGACACTAAAATAAACTATAGGGCTTTCAGTATTTAAAATTAGACAATGACTTATAAGCACCAAAGGACATTATAAACAGAATATGTCAGAATGTGGAATTTAACACAAAGTCTTGACTATTCCAAATACTCATATTCTAATGCAACGTAATTATATATGAATCATATAAGCATTAAAGTAATTTCATAACATAGAATGCCCAAAATTACTGAACTATTATTCTGTGTTATTAGGGTTTGTTCACCAAGCCAGTCTCTGGCAATGTTGCCACAACAGTTGCCACTGAAACAGTCATTTGCAATAATATTCCATAGTGGTTGATGTACAGCAGTAGTCTGAAACACAGCTTGTGGAGCACCAAATGCTTTATCCATTATTTTTGATAACAATATTTAAAATTGGAAACTTGAAAGTAGTAGAGACAAGTATGGAGAATGCTGAGAATTGTCTTTACCATAACTTTTTGTTCAGGCAGTAGTTACTTGAGATGATAGCTGCTAAAGCTCTTAATTTCTGATAAATCTTCCACTTAATTTTACATGTATTTATTCTAGCATTCAGGACCTTCTCTCACTTGAAAATGGAATAAAACAATCTTCTTAATGGTATTCCAAAAAATGTGTTATAGAAGTTACAAAGAGCAGGATATCTGTAACCATGGGGTTAGCTATAAGCCCACAGTATTAACTCTACAATGTTGATGATAATATTTACTCCTACTGCCTTGCCCATCTGCTCTGTACTTGGCATTATCCTGCTGTTTACAAGTTGAGGTCAAAAGAGATTGGAAGCTCAGTGTCTGATAGGAAACACTCGATTTTTGGCAGAATCTGACCCCTAATGACAAGCTTATTAACAGACAACTTGAAACTCTCCAAAGATGAGTGAGCTTGATCCATCTCTCCTTGAAGAGGATGATTTTTCAGTTGCCTATCAGATAGCTTTTTCTGGTGGCGCACTGTTGTAATCCATATCCCCAGGTGGTTTGAGCAAACATATTTATTTTATATATGTAGATTTCTTGGATTTAATCATTAAAGTTTTTTCAGCAATAATTATGGCAGTAATTATGTTGAAAAAAAGTTAGGGACAGATATACGGCAGAATAGCTCTATGAAGTCACTTAAAATTCATTAATTCAAAGGTTCCGACTTAATGAAAATTATGAATAACTACCAAGAGGAGACTAGATCTATCCCATGCTCTTCTCTACAGGAAAAACTAATTTGTAATGAATCATATATAAATTGTATTATATTGCATTATATATTATACACTCCATAAATCACAGAAAATTATATGAAGTGATTTCTCTCAGTATAATATGATGTGAGAAATATATAGGCATGAACTTTCATTGATAAGTATATATCTATGAAATAAGGCTGGTTTTGTGTTTATATAATGAACAAGAAAATCTGACCTTATCTTTTTTGTGTGTTTCAGAGGAGCCAGTCTAATCTTTCAAGCAGATGGATATGTACTTTAAACAAAGTCCTGTGGGAGTCTGTTCACTGAGAAGACCCTCTCTTTAAGATGTTTGACAGTGGCTATCAATCGTTTTATCTGTGTTAGTTGCCAAATACCTTACTATTTAACATATAGATTTACTTACCACATCAGTAATTCTTAATACCCAGGTGCCTGTTGGGTTCTCTCCCCATGTGTGAACAGACATGAAGTCCCAGTTCTTAAAGCCATTAGG